>JARFJB010000339.1:6555000-6624096 GCA_036346205.1 Vesta saturnalis | reverse complement strand
TGACCGCAGAGCACTTGGATGCGTGGGGTTTTCCAAAAAATGTTTACATGCAGGTTAGACATGTAGCATAAAATTGGCGACCAACGTTTCCGCCAGAGTTTTGGAGTACGTACAAATTTTTAGCTACATTTTAATTTTTTTTTCTCTTCTTATTCCTTGGGGGTTATCTTAAATATTTTTCTTCTCTTTAGGTTATTGTATACACTTGGCGTGTTAGTGCCAACGGGGTTATAATATTTGATATAGTATTTTACTTTACTTCCTGAATTAATTTGATCTTTTATGTTACTAAGATGGCTGTTACACTTCGTTTTGATGTTAATCGTCTTACGAAGACAGAATTAATGTATGAATTATTATCTAGAGGTTTAGACTGTAACGTTAATGTCGAAGCTTTACGTAAATCGGTGCGTAGCGCGAGAATACTCTACGCTAACAAATCTCTTACTATGACTGCACATCAGATTCCGTTCGCGGACGACGAAATTGCTTTAAACGCTGCCATTCGGGAATTAAATACCGGCATCGACTCTTCTATTGGTGACTGCACTTCGGCTGCTTTTCTTCGTCTGAGTACTTTAGTACTTCATGCTCAAAGACGATGCGAACTTATGATAGCGGATTCAGAAATGGAAATCGCTCAGAAAAATCAATTCCTAGTCGAATTACAAAATTTACGTTCTGACTTAGAGCAAAAAAGGAAAAAGGGTAAACGTATTGCATTCTCTAATACAGTTTCTTCACCAATAGCGGGACCTTCTGCAAATTCTACGGCTCATGGCGACCCTGACCCTATGGACGTAGAACCACCATTAATTTCTTCCGATGAGGACGTTGATGTGCCTCGGGGTACCTCAGCTTCTACTTTTACTCCTTCCTTAAGTCACTTCTCCATTACCAAGTTAGGGTTATCGTTCTCTGGCGACAGTACTGCCTCTCTCTTTGATTTCTTAACGCGGGTAGAAGAATTAAGTGCTTCTCGTGGTTAATCCCATAAATTTTTATTCTCTGTTATCCCGGAACTATTAAAGGAAACGCATTATTACTCTATCGTGCTCGTAAACACGAGTTATCTTCGTGGAAAGATATAGTTGCGCTACTTAAGACTGAGTTTTACCGTTAGACTACGATGAACGTTTATTGGACGAGATTAAGTCTAGAACGATGGGTCCTTCGGAAACCATAAGTATTTATGTCGCTGTCATGCAAAGTCTTTTCCAACGACTCTCAGTTCCAATACCTGATCAAAAACAGTTATATTATGTACGCCGTAATCTAACACCTTCTATCAGAATGCGTTAGCGTTAACTGAAGTCTCTACACTTTCACAGTTAATAACTTTAGGGAAAAAGATAGAACAAAACAAGTATTTTATGGAATCTTTTAAACCTCCTCCGTCAAGGAAATCGTCACAACTGTTAGAACCAAGTTTGGCTTACGTTGATTCACCTTCTGACTCCTTTAAACCTTCTCCTTCTTCTCAATCATCGTCGGAAAACCGAATACTACGGCGACTCCGAAAATTTCTAATGTTCTTGCACCTACTGTAACTTTACGCTGCTGGAATTGATCTGGGAGTGGGCATACTTCACCACGTTGTCCACAACCCCAAAATAGGCATTGCTATGGCTATGGTAAGCCTGGTTATACCCGCACTACTTGCCCAGTATGCACTTCTAATCAGGAAACTAATTTCTGAATCTTCGATCCGAGGAGAGATTCTATCTTACCGTTAATCTCGAAACAGCTTTTGTGGAGTACCAGACTCTCGTCGCATTCTTCTTGACTATATTTTGCGAGTGTTCGTAACGACGAACGACCTTACTTAAACGTCAATATCTTTGGTTATACTTTTCAGGGTCTTTTAGACTCTGGCGCTTTACGCACTATTATAGGAAATTTGGGTTGGCATATTTTACAACGACTAGGTCTATCTTTATACGTGGGTTCGTTTACTGCCTGCACACTTACGAATGGTAATACTTGTAATATTCTGGGTCAAATTACTCTACCGATCACTGTCGAATCTAAAACGATCATGCTGGATGTTCTCGTGGTGCCTGAAGTACCTCACAAACTAATTTTGGGTATCGACTTCTGAAGGCGATTAACTGCGTCCCCGATCTTAGACATGGACAATGGACATTTGGTAATGATACTAGTTTAGCAGCTATCTCTTCTGAACATTTGAGTTCTTTCTCTGATCTTCCTACATCTCAACGTTCTGCTCTAAAAACTTTACTGGATCACTCTTTTCAAAATTCCGACACTTTAGGATGTACTACTCTAGTCCAACATGAAATACGTACTAATTCCGAGCCAATCAAACAGCGCTATTACCCTTTATCTCCTGCTTTACAACGAGTAGCTAACACTGAGTTAGATACGATGCTGCAATTAGGTGTCGTCGAACCATCAAATAGTCCTTGGTCAAGCCCAATTGTTTTAGTTAGAAAGAAAGATGACTCTTACCGGTTTTGCGTCGACTTTCGCAAAGTTAATGCGGTGACGGAAAGGATGCTTATCCTTTGCCTTACGTATCTTCTATTCTGGACCGTTTACGTGATGCACGTTACCTTTCTAGCTTGGACATTCGCTCTGCTTACTGGCAGATTCCTCTTTCGGACGAATCTAAACCTATGACTGCTTTTACCGTCCCTGGACGCGGACTTTTTCAGTTTACTCGAATGCCTTTTGGCTTGCACAATTCGCCTGCTACTTTTCAACGACTAATTGATAGAGTTTTGGGGGGAGACTTGGAACCTTACTGCTTCGCTTATCTTGACGATATCGTTTTGGCTACACCTACCTTTGAAAAACATTTGGAAGTACTCGAAAAATTTTTCAACGTCTATCTTCTGCAGGTCTCACTTTGAGACAAGACAAGTGTCATTTCTGCCGTCCTGAGTTAAAATACTTGGGATACGTCGTTAATAAGGATGGACTTCTAGTAGATCCCGAAAAAGTTTCTGCAGTTTGCTTAATACCTGTTCCTAAAAATGTTTCTGATGTTCGCCGCTTAGTCGGTATGGCGGGATGGTATCGTCGTTTCATACCTAACTTTTCTTCTGTCATTAAACCTCTAACTTCACTTACTCAAAAGAATGCTCCATTTGTTTGGACTTCTGAATGCGAAACCGCTTTTACTTCTTCCTATTCTTTCTTGTCCTGATTTCTCACAACCATTTGTCAAACAGATGCCTCTGACTTTGGTATCGGTGCGGTACTCTGTCAACAATTTCCTACTGGCGAAAAGGTAGTCAGTTATATTAGTAGATCTTTGATTAAGGCTGAACGTCACTATTCCACTACGGAAAAAGAGTGTCTGGCTGTTATCTGGGCTATTGAGAAACTTCGTCCCTACATTGAGAGTTCTCACTTTACCGTCGTTACTGACCACCATTCTTTGATATGGTTAAATAACTTACAGAATCCTACTGGACGGCTTTGTCGTTGGGCGATTCGCCTGCAGCAGCACGACTTTTCGATTATTCACCGTAAAGGTAAAGATCATCTAGTACCTGACGATCTGTCGAGATCAGTTCCGAAAATAGACTGTATTAATACTTCTTCAACTTCTTTAGTCACTCTGCCTGTTCAGGATAAATGGGCCCAACGTGGGGCGCCAATTTTATGCTACATGTCTAACCAGCATGTAAACATTTTTTTGAAAGTGCACTCGACTAAACTCTTGCGTACGGTCGTTTGACCGCAGAGCACTTGGATGCGTGGGGTTTTGGAGGGTTGCTACAAGGTTGTTGACGTGGTTAGATAGCCACTAAAGGACAGGCGCCACAGGTTTTAGTCAGGAAAGGGGAGAAAAGGAAAGAAAAAAGGAAAAAGAGGAGTAGAGTAGGGGCAGGCCCTGTAAAACCTGAAACAGGTAGTGCTCCAAAAAAAGGAAACAATTTAAAAGAGAGACAAACTTTTACCCGAACAACCAAACAGTAACCGTTTATTTAATTTAATTTAAACTCACATTAATACTTGTCGAATAAATATCGAACGTAAACAATAATGATACTATGCTAGTTTTCCCCCAAAGTATTCATAACAATCTTAACTAACAAAATAATTATAATTCAGCCCTGACGATGGCAAGTGGTGAGCCGTCGCAGATGCCCACAAAGAATAAAAAAACTAAATGTATTTAGTTCGTTAATCGAACCCTAAACGTAAAAGAAAAGTTTCGTTAATTGTGCCGCTCCCGACGGTTGTAAGTACTTACAAATCGCAGCCGAAAGGGCGAAAGTAACCCATAAAGTGCGATCTAAAATAGATCCACAATGAAAATAGTAGTGCTTAATTTTTGAAACGGCTTGCCTACGTTTCACAAAATAGAATTTAAATCCCCAATGATTTTGATTTCGGTTTCTTGAATTTTATTAAAACCCTTAAGAAATGGTATTAAATAGAAATATTGGATAGTCTGTTCAGTGCAAGGCATAGAATTGCAGCAAGACATTCAATAGTACAGAAATTTTTATTACAGCAAAACCTGCTCTGAACAAAATTATCCGTAATGACAATTAATTAATATTAATGAAAGACAAAGTACAGAAAAGTTACAGAAATTCTAAATTTGAATATAAATATCATACAGTTTCAAACAATGACTGTAATTCATACGACCTCGATATCTGTTCCACCCTGTATATAATGTATTTTAAAACAGGAGCTTCAACGCGCAACTACCGTGTGAAGGTAGTGAACTAAGTAGGTCAACGTCCCAGTGAATAATAGGTGTGGTTTTTTCTTCTTTTTGTATGCAGAAAGAAATTACAAATTGAACAAATCAAACTCTAAATTATTCAACCACTTTAGCCTCCAGTAAAAGCATGTTATTATAAATGATAAATTTTGTTACACGTAAGTAATAAGGTTAAACACTGAATGTAACCTAACTCTGTTGTACTGATTTTAGCAATACACTGTTCATTACACAAATCCTGTGTATATTGAATAATAAAGAATTCTGACCTTTGATGAAGAATTACCAAACTGTAAATGCCCTTCGTGTTTCGAAGGTGGTAGTTACTTTGTGGAACCAAGACAGCTAATCAGTAGCTAAGAGCCAGCATTCCAGTAGGAATAGGTACGGAGGTGATCGGTAGTGGATTCCAATTTGCTAGTTATGTATATAAATAAAGAATAGCTGTTTATTTCGCCGGTATCAAGGCGCTGAAAGTGATACAAGTAAGTACGTTACTAATTACCTTATACAAGCATACCTCTTTTAGATGTTTAGAGCCGATAGCGATGATTTCGTTTCAACAGACTTATGTTATAAATTTAATTAATCGTGCGAAAGTGCCTAAATGAAAGAATCGATTTACTAAAGTTGTCGAACATGTGTTAAACTTACCGAGGATATGAAGATTGAAAATTTCAATAAGATCCGCTTGTAAAGCGTCAGTAAGGTTTTATACCAAAACCATTACCTTATATGAAAAATTTTCCAAAGAAACGATGCTTAAACATCTTATAAACGGAAGGAAAAATTTTCTTGAAGATCAATCTCCCATCGGAAAATGGCGTCTTAAGTAAAAGAAAGATCAGGAACAACGCCCTAACAAAAGCAATATTGCAAACCTGTCAAAACTATTCAAACTAGATAAGAATGTTAAAACCAAATTTTGATAAATAAATTTTACAGATATCCCATTGTTGTCTTTTAAAAACAAGATTCCTTTTCAAACTTTATTAAATGACTCTAAATCTTCGAGATGGCGCAACTTGTTTAAATACCAAATTTATATCTATAAAGAAATAAAAAAGATGTGTACGTTAAATAAATTAGTTTAACTGTAGAGGTGCGAAAAATAATTTTTTAGGTACGAAATTAAAAACATTCCACCAACGAATACGGAAATATTTATTTAGATGTAACTAATTAGTTCATTCATTAGAAAAAGTAGCGGAAGTTATCGAAAATACACGTTATTCACGATAAACACGTAACAAACCTACTAGGAAGCAAGCTATTCTTGATAATGTTTTTGAAAATTTCAGTTGTGACGCTTGTAATGTATATGCTTGCTCAGTATCTGTTCATAACTGCATACCTTTCAATATTAACAAATTTACTAGAACAATACCACCAAAATCATTAAACGGTGCTTTAACCAATACTCTATTTCCTCTTTAAGTAATGAGCAGTGGTCAGACCTTGACAGCTTTTCAACGCTTGAAGAAGCTTTTAATTATTTTCACGCAATATTTATGTTTCATTTTAATATTCATTTTCCTCTAAAACTTGAAAAAGCACATACCAAAAGTGGGAATTGGGTAACTGATAAATATATGTACAAAGTAAGCATCGCCATTTTAATCTTGTCAAAAACACAAAACTTTAATTTTAATTACATTTTAATTAAATTTAAACGCTTAAAACCGGAGTAAAGCTGCCTGGTGCTTAATAGTCAAGCACTTCAACATATCTACAGAGAGCAGAACTATTACTGGTTCATTAGAAGTAGCAAACCATGATAACGTGTAAAAATCGGTATCGTATCTTTTCGGATAGATTTTCTAATTTTCTCTTATTACTGTTTGAAAAACAAAACTAAATAGGTATCTGTGACTTTATATTTAGTATTGTGATTTTTAAGTATTGCCTGTTTCTTATTAATTTTCTGTATTTCTTGCCGTTACTAGGTACGTTTTAATTAATAATAAATTGAACTATTTCTTTATCGTATTTACATTTCTTATATTTATAAAGGTTCTTAAAATAAACCCACTATTGCCATCTATACGTGGGTTCTGCTTAGCTGTAAATTCGTGTGTTTTATAGATATCTGTTACTTTGCTGAATTACCGCTAGATGGTACCATTGAATAATTACATATTACTAAACGTGTTTTATTGAAATACATCTGTTTAACATTTCCATTACAACCAAAAATTTGACAAAAAGGTTTTGTTGAATGTCTTGTTCCAAAGGTATGCTTCTTTTCTAAAACGGCCATTTTGTATGATGTGACACATTTTTATAAAACTTCTCTTGTTGTTTATTCGGTAAAAATCACCATTTATGTATGAAACATTCTCATAGAGATCGTCTTCGATCTGCAGAGGTAAAACAACGGTCCATGCATAAATTGATATTATATCTCTTACCTTCTTTTTAGTTTATTCGTTTTTCTTGTTCCTGTCTTTATGATTGATATTGAGATTATACGTTATGCTGTAACTTAGTCTGGCTGTTGGTTTTTCTACGATACTATTTTAACTGAGACTGTGCGTAAATTCCTGGGAGCTGTGTCTCAATTACTTTTGTCTCGTTATAGTTGATGTTATACTGTCATTGGAGATTACAAGGATGGGATTAGACCATATTAACTACTGACGTACTCGTACAGCACAAGGTTAGATTACTCCATTATGTACTAATAAACATTGTGTTGTTGAGTTTACTTTCGAACCTGCCATCGGTTATATGCTGCATTTGACAGGGATAATTACAGTGTCTACAAAAAAAATCCCTTTAAATTAACCATATTAGAAAGAATTTTAATAGACTGTTTACCTTTGTTACAACCTCGGTGTCATATTGATAGCCGAATCCATTTAACTTTCGTAAAGATTTCACCAATATTAGACTGTTATAATTTAATCAAACCATTATCTGAATTGTGTGCATTTAATTTAACCAAATTTAGAGTAATTATTATTGAAATTTTACATAAAACACCCAGTGATGTGTTAACTTTAGCTTCCATCTTTGATGCAACTTTATTTTGTGCTACCGTTGCGCAGTAGCAGAAACTTAAGACAGATATTGTATGTGTACAGACCGGTCGTCTAACTCGTATTATTTATACCATATTTGTTAACTTTTAAGTGCCAATGCCCTTTCATTGGGAATAATTGTGTTCAGATCATTCGTTTCTAATTCTACTTGATTAATTAGTCATATATTCATGTTGGATTAATTTAATAAACTGAACAACCTTCTCCGTTTTATATATACAATTAAAGCTGTGATTATTAAAAGGGGGTTGTGCTGTACTATTGTAAAACGAGAGACAAGTTGGATTGTTACCCTTCAAACGTCAACTATTGTGGTAGTGTATGTATATGAACTTTTCAGGGTTACTTTTATAAAAGATCTTCAGCGTACCAGAGAGGGGCGTTACGGTCTATTGATATATCTAAATTAATTAAAGGTGAGTTTATCACAAGTAAAACCTCACGACTTACCGTCGTCAGTATCAATATTTATATACGTGCTCAATTACTTAGTTACACTACTTTCTTTTGTTATATATATATATATATATATATATATATATATATATATATATATATATAACTATTTGTTTGTGAAAACGAAATTAGAATTACAGTAATACTATTGACAAAACTATAAATAAATGTAAAATTCGTAAATAAGGAATGAATAAATTTTGATACATATACGTTGGACCATGAACATACTACTGTAGTAAATATCTAAATTTTAGAATTTGTTGATGTTTACTGCGGGGTCGAGTATTATATAAAAAATGATAAAATTTTGAAAAATTTTGAATTGGAGAAATGGCTTAAGAATTAATACACTTTAAGTTTGGACCAGTAGAATATCTTGATCCTCTCTTATACTCAGTGAAGCAAGCAGTCTTTAAGGTTTGTTATGAAGGAGTTGTAAGATAAAGAAAAGTAGTGATTAATGTTGTACTTTAACTGTAAATAGTTATACGTCTTAGTCACGTGGAAAGTGGTTCAAACGTCACAGGGTCTGTCTTTCAAGAAATAATAATTTATCTTTTCTTTCTTTAAAGCTTGTGGCGCCTTGCGATTTAACTAGGGCGTTTGATTGTGTAGATCACACTATTTTACTTGCGAAATTAGAACGGTATGGGATAAGAGGTGTCGTAGGTAAATTTTTTCAATCTCACCTGACAGGCGAGACTGTTAAAATTAGGTATAAATCAGTACATAGTGCTTTACAAGAATGTCATTTCTCAGTTCGACGTATCAAGGTAGGAGTTCCCCAAGAATACATGTTAGGACCTACATTATTTCTGCTATTTATTTATGATATTGAAGAATTTGTAAATGTCTCCCTGTGTTTGTATGCTGACAATAGTTCTGCTCTAATTACAAGCATAAATATTCACTATCGTTCTTTTAAAGTGTTTAGAAAGTTGGTTAGATAGCACGAAATTACATATTAATTACCCTAAAATTAATTTTCTTATATTTAGTTCGGCTAGACACAAAAGCGGTGTTAGTGATATTCAAAGAAATGGCTCACAAGTACAAAATCCAACCAATTTAAAATTTCTAGGTGTTCAATTTGATAACACCCTTAATTGGAAACTCCTTTGTGAATCATTTCCAAGAAAATATAACATGGTTTGTTTTCAAATAAAGAATTTAAAATAGTTTCTTCCAAAAAAATTATTTAATTTCATTTTGTTACGGAGAAGTTCACAGCAAAATTTTATACGGAATTAGCTATTGTGGACTGTCTACATTAGCGCGTGAAGTATTTTTGGGTCAAAAGTGAGTTATTCGCTGCATTGCTGGTATTAAAACTAATGCATCATGTAAACCTGAGTTCATCAAATACAACATTCTACCTCTAGCTAACTTTATTTTATAGTCACCAACACAAATTTGAAGAAATTTCTGGCTATCGCTCATACAATACAAGGATGGAACACGGTTATCGTAATACGTTAAATAAACTAATTAGCACTAAAAGGGCTTCTTCTTCAGGTGTTGTGTTATTTAACAAGATACAAAAGAAGTTAGAAAATTGCGCTACGCTACAAAAATTCAAAAATCAGCTTAAATAAATACTAATAGTAATTAAAAATTATGATTAATTTTATTAAATACATAATTAAAAAGTTTACTTTGAGTAGGATTTGAACCTACGACCTGTACTTTGCTAGAGTTTGTAGTATAGAAGATTTTAACAGAGTACTGCAGCCAAAATAGTTGTTTGTATGTGTACATGTAACATTTATTGATCCCATTATTACCCATAAATTAGACGTTTGTGATCAATTATATTAGTCAATATGTGCATCATTGTGTAAGCTTGTAATGTCACACATTTAATAATGTACTGACGTGATCTATACCACTTTTGTCGTTTTTGATTTAATATATTATTACTATTATTATTATTATTATTATTACTTATTATTATTATTATTATCTATTATTATTATTATTATTATTATTACTACTATTCAGCCAAAATAAGTATCATTAGGTAGATATATATGCTTAACCACATCTCTTAATAATATCGTATAGTTCAGCCTTGTTTTAAATAAAATGTACCATAAAGTATGTATTATTAGATTGTGTAAGAGAAATTAAAAAGTTGAGCTCAGCAATTAACAAGAGTCGCATTCAGTATAATTGTTTTAGTACAGCTTATTTTATTACATACTTAGAGAAGGAAAGTTTGACAATTAGATTTACCTCTTTTATTTTACTACTATACACACCACACAGACACACACACACACACACACACACACACACACACACACACACACACACACACACACACACACACACACACACACACACACACACACACACACACACACACACACACACACACACACACACACACACACACACACACACACACACACACACACACACACACACACACACACACACACACACAATATATATATATATATATATATATATATATTTTTTTTAAATGACATTTTAAACTTGAGCAGGTTGGGGACATAAATTTTATGACAACTGAAGTTTAAACTTCCGACTTCAAAAACTTAATATTGTATCTGCATAATACGAATATTTTTTGGTCCTTGTCTGCATTTAACTCGCGAAAATGTCAAATGTAAAAGTTATTTTAACATAATTGGTCGTAATCCCGCATATCTTTTTAAATAAGAAAAATTTAACTTTGGATGGAAGCTTTAGAGTAATCTTGAATGCAAATTATGTAATATAAGCTCACCTTTAAAACACAAGCCAAAAAAATTATGATAATTTTAAGCTTCAAGAGAACATTAAGTAAAATTGGAAAGTATTAAATAGTAATTTAGTATTCATCCCAAACTTATGAAAGAACCACACATTTGAAGTAATTTGAATAAATTCTAACCCTATTTGTAACAATTCGAATTTTCGATTTTAGAAGCTTTTCCCTAGATATTGTGACCCTTTCTATTATATAGCTTTATTAATTTAACTCTGAATTACATTAACCAACTGTGAAAGTGTTACTCTGTTAGTTCTAGTAATATACTATGTGACTATATTAACTTAACCTTCACGCCATTCCCTTGCGGTGTAGGCAAAACAATCCCTGCTTCTTCTTTATTTTTTATTCACAATCTTTCTCCATGCTTTTTTATCTCCGCATACCTCTCCAGCTTCCGCAAGATTCATGCATTGTCTCTGACATGCCCTTTTATTTTTGAAACTCCTTATCCTTCTTTACTTTATCATACATTATAATACATTCAGCCAAGTTTTACGCGGCCTACCAGACACGGCCTTACCTCTAACCTCACCCACACATATTTTCATACGTAGTCTCTGACATGCCCTTTTGTTTTTAAAACACCGTACCTTTCTTTCCGTTATCACAGATTCTACTACATTCAGCCAAGTTTTACGCGGCCTACCAGGGCAGGGCTTTCCCCTAACCTCACCCACATATATTTGCTTCGTTAATCTTGTGTTGTTCATTCTCTCAATGTAACCAAACCAACGTAATGTACTACTTTTATGTCTGTCCATCATCGTTTCTTCCTAGCCACACTCAATCATTATGCACTCATTCATTATCTTATCCCTTCTCATTTTACCATATGCGCTTCTCAGGAATCTCATACCAACGGCTTTTATTTTTCGTTCGTACTTTTTTTTTGACATACTCACGTCTCACTTCCATACCGTACTGCTGGGACAAAGACGCCATAAAAGATTGCTCATTTCGAAGCTATGCTCATACTTTTGCTTCACATTATCGTCCACATACTTCCAAGCACTTTCCTTCCAGCACTGACCCTTTGTCCAATATCGCCCTCCATTGTACCATCTGCAGTAAAAATTCTACCCAGATGTACCAACTCGTCCACTTGCTGCACAATTTCATCGTGCAGAGTAAATACACTACCTTTCTTTCCATCTTCCCGATTGAACATCACAATCGCAGCTTTGTTTACGTTTACCTTTAGGTCCACGCTCTCACAGACTGTATCAAACTTCCCCAGAGCGGTTTGTAACTCATCCGAACTGTAACTTAACAAGACTGCGTCATCTGCATACACCGGAAGTCGTACATTTACGTCACCAACCATTACACGATTTGTATCGTTACATGCTTGTCTAAGACATTTATCCATGTATATATTGAACAGCCACGGTGACATCTAACAGCCTTGTCGAACTACTTGCTCAATATTAAAGTATTCAGTCACTCCTCCTCTCGCCCTAACAAATGCCCGACTACCGTTGTATACTGCCCTTGTTCCATTTATTAGAACTTTATTTATGCCATATTCATTTAATGTTTCCCACTGCTTCCCACTATTCACTCTGCCGTATGCTTTTTCCAGATCTACAAACGCACAGTACAGCTTCCTTTGTACCCTTAACCACTTTTAGATCAGCTGATGGAAAGCAATCGTCTGATCAACGCATCACCTCCCTGGCATGAAGCCACCCTGCACATCCCAAATTCTTAGTTTGTGTAGTTTCTCGTACTCTATCAATCAGTATTCTTCCAAATACTTTACCAGGCACGCTGAGCAGACTGATTTCTCGGTAGTTCTTGCAATCACTCCTGTTCCCCGTATACAGTGGTACAATGATCGTGCTCTTCCAACCCCTTGGCACTTTTCCACACATAAGGCATACATTGAATAATTTACACAACCTTAGTATAAGCTTTGCTTTAGCATTTCACCAGTGATTTCATCTACGCGTGCTCCATTGCCGTTTTCCAACCTTCTTACCGTTTTCTCTACTTCAATTATCCCAATACCCTTCTCAGTTTCATTCACCGTTCCTTCTACATTCTCCTTATTTAACCCTTCAATCTTAGTTTTCTCACTGCTGTACAGCTTTCCGAAATATTCTTGCCAGAATTTCCTCACTTCACGATCATCGAATACTAATTCGTTGATCATATTCATCACTCCTGCAGCTTTCTGTTTTGGGCCACGTTTGGTATATTTGACTTATTCCAGAAGAATTTTTTCTTTCCCTCAAAATTATTCTGCATTTTCTCTCCTTCCACAGCCAACACTCCTTCTTTACCTATCCTCACTGGCTCATTCATTTCTTTGTTTCTTAACCTGTAATCGCTTTCTCTCAGTCGTATTTTTGCAGGAAACATTTCCATTTACGGATCTTCTTACATACTGCCTTTTTACCGCCTCATTCCACCAAGCACATTTTTCTGTCTACCTACAGTCGCTATTCCATATATCCGCACGGTAAAATTGACAACACAGTTTTTCAAGCTTATCCATGCACTTTCAACGTCAGTGTCTATTATTTGTTCGTTACACATTGTTTCATTCACATTCAACTTTTTACTCACAGCATTTGCGTACTTCATTCTTACACCATTGTCAACTGGTTTGTCCACCCTACTTTTGGACGTTTACGCTACCTTTGACTTCTTTCTCCAGACCCAATTTTGCTCTAAACACACTCTCGATACAACCAAAAGGTGGTCCGATCCACACTCTGATCCGCGCATTACTTTTGTGTCTTTCACCAGGTTTCTAAGCCGTTCATCATACACTATTAAGTCTATCATACTTTTAGATTCAACTCTTTGTCATGTATACATATGCACATTTTTGTGTTTAAACCACGTATTGAATACAAACAGGCTCTCTCCACACAGGTGTTCAACAGGCGTTCACCATTCTCATTGATTCCTTGGTCTCCGAACTTTCCTAGAACGCGTTCGGTATGTTCTCTCTGTATACCCACCCATCCGTTCATATCACCCTGTATCATCACTCTTTCGTTTGGCTTACTTACGTTCAACACGTTCTATACTTCATTCCAGAAGTTCTCACACTCCTGGTCTCTTTTTCCATTCACCGGTGCATAGCATGCAATAAGAAAATTCCTTCGAAACTCTACTTTCATTCTAACCCGCATTACCCGGGCCCAATGCGTACTGTTTAAAACGTCTTTTCGCTCTTTCACTTACGATTTCCCCAACTCCTTTTGCACCATGCACTTCAGTCTCAAGTCCTGGCCATAGTGCTAGACTTCCATCCTTCATCCACAGCGTCTTTTTCTTTGTGCTTTATTTCCGATACACACAGAATATCAAGGTGCCTTTCATACACTACATTCGAAATTTTCAAATTCTTTACCATGCATATCTCTAACATTCCATTTATCTACTCGTCATTCATTCCTTGCACACTCGTCAGCAACGTGGCTTCTCTGTTGTAGCATTCCCTACTAACGGTATCGTCCTACTACCGGACAGTTATTTGTCTACTGCCTCGACATGTAAGGAAGTAGGGTAGAAATATAAACAGAGGAGATACCAATTCGTGCTGTTTAACACATCTTATCGCTCTTTCACTTACGATCACCCAAACTCCTTTTGCGCCATGCACTTCAGTTTTAACTCCTTTCCTTTCCTTTGTACTTTGTCTACGATACACACAGAATATCAAGGTGTCTTTTGTACACTACATTCGCAATTTCAAACTCTTTGCCATGCATACCTCTAACATTCCACGTGCCTACTTGCCACTCATTCCTTGCACAGTCATCAACAACGGGCCCTGTCTGTTTCGACCGGTTTTTGGCCAAATCGTGACCAGACCGATGTAGCATTCCCTACTAACGGTATCGTTTTACTACCGGACAGTTATATGTCTACTACCGCGACATGTAAGGAAGTAGGGAGTAGAAATATAAACAGAGTCAAGAAAGATATATATATATATATAATATATATATATATATATATATATATATATATATATATATATATAATAGATCGATACTTACTTACTGACTTAACCTACACGCCATTCCCTTGCGGGGTAGGCAAAACAATCCCTGCCTCTTATTTATTTTTCAGTCACAATCCTTCTCCATGCTTTCCTATCCGCATACCTCCTAGCTTCCACAAGATTCATACATAGTCTCTGACATGCCCTTTTGTTTTAAAACTCCTTACCTTTCTTTCCTTTATCATAGATTCTACTACATTCAGCCAAGTTTTACGCGGCCTACCAGCAGGCTTTCCCTAACCTCACCCACATATATTTGTTTCGTTAATCTTGCGTTGTTCATTCTCTCAATGTGACCAAACCAACGTAATGTACAATTTATATCTATCCATCATCATCTATTCCTCACCATCTCCGTCATTATGCATTCATTTTTATCTTGTCCCTTCTCGTTTTACCACATGCACTTCTCAGGAATCTCATACCCACGGCATTTATTTTCTCTCGTGATTTTCACATACCCATGTCTACTTCCATACAGTACTGACGGGACGAATACGCCATTATAGATTGCTCGTTTTGAACCTAGGCCCATGCTTTCATTTCTCATTATCGTCCACATACTTCCAATCACTTTCCTTCTAGCATTTACCCTTCGTCCAATTTCGCTCTCAATTGTACCATCTGCAGTAAACATTCTACCGAGATATACCATTTCGTCCACTTCCTCCACAGTTTCATCTTGCAGAGTAAATGCTCTACCCTCCTTTCCACCTTCCCGATTGAACGCCACAATCTTAGCTTTGTTCACGTTTACCTTTAGGTCCATGCTCTCACAGACTGTATTAAACTTCCTCAGAGCGGTTTGCAGCTCATCCGCACTGTCACTTAATAAGACTGTGTCATCTGCATACACCAAAAGTCGTACATTTACGTCACCAATCATTACGCCATTTGTATCGGTACGTGCTTGTCTAAGACATTTATCCGTGTATGCATTGAACAACCACGGTGACATCACACGGCCTTGTCGTACTCCTTGCTCAATCTTAAAGTATTCATTAACACCTCCTCTCACCCTAACACAATCCCGACTACCGTTGTATACTGCCCTTATTCAGCTTCTCCCTGTCATATGCTTTCTCCAGATCTACAAACGCACAGTACAACTTCCTTTTTACCTTTAAACACTTTTCGATCACCTGCTGGAGAACAACTATCTGATCGACACATCCTCTCCCTGGCATGAAGCCACCTTGCACATCCCAAATATTAGTTTGTGTAGTTTCGTACACTATCAACAGTATTCTTCCAAATACTTTACCAGACACGCTGAGCAAGCTTATTCCTCTGTAGTTCTTTCAATCACTCTTGTTCCCCTTACCCTTATACAATGGTACAATGATCGCGCTCTTCCAATCACTCGGCACTTTTCCATCATGATGCATACATTGAATAATTCCCAAACTTCGTATAAGCTTTGCACCACCATACTTGAGCATTTCACCAGTGATTTCATCTACGCCTGCTCCCTTGCCGTTTTTAACCTTCCTACCGTTTTCTACCTCATTTATTCCAATATCCTTCTCAGTTTCATCCATCATTTCTTCCATATCTTGCTTATTTAACCCTTCAGTCTACTTTCCTCACTACTGTACACCTTTCCGAAATATTCTTGCCAGCATTTCCTCGCTTCACAATCGTCCCATACTATTTCGTTGCTAGCATTCATAACTCCTGCAGCGTTCTGTTTTGGCCCACGTTTTGTATTTTTGACCCATTTCCAGAACGTACTGTATAAATACTGTATAAATACTGTATAAATACTGTATAAATACTGTATAAATACTGTATAAATATGGTATAAATACTGTATAAATATCTAAATGTACATATATAGATATACATTTTTTCACTTACATACCCTTCAATCACATCACGTTTCCACCAGATTGCTCCCTACGCGATTCCTGACTCTTGCGCCACTCACAGGGACTTGCTGTTATTTATTTGCGACCAAATGTTGCAATTATTTTTAATTTCCTAGTTATGGTTAGTTCCTTGTTATTTAATTTAATATGTATTTATCAAATCTGTTTTATTATTGTCGCGAACCGTGACAACTTAAACGTTTCCATTCTCTATGTTTTACTTTTACCACAATAAATAACTGTTAGCTCTCTGACATTAATTGCCTACTTTTAGGATTAATTAATTACAATTAAATCAAACATAGTAACAAATGTAAAAGTTAGCTTAAACTTTACATTTATTACATTTACGGTCTTTTGATCCAAAAGTAACGCGTTTTTAATATACAGCACTGAAGTTGTGTATGTAGAAAGAACGGTAACGATTTTATGACGACAAAAATGACACATTTACGATAAATTGAACTTCGGTCCCATACTAGGTTTCAAACAAATCAAATTGTTGGATGGCGGTGAGCTGAAAGCTATTCTTCCATTCTAAAGAAATGAAATAGCATGTAACGTTAACGTTTGTGATTCTGAATATTTACCACATAAAACTAAATTGTGTGCTATTATCTGCAGGGAAGCATTTATCTTTAGATAGAAATCATCAAAGGTAAGTAATCTGCATCGTTGTACTTTGATTCAAGTTATTTGATTTACTATCTGCAAGTATTAATTACTAACTGTATTCCCTTCAATATATTATAACAAGCTTTATCAGTTGGTGGATTAGAGTCGGCAGAGAAAGCTTTAATGCTTTGCATTGGAAGGTGCTTATTTCGAATTTGCCTCATGTAACTATAACTATTTATTACTATTTCAATTTTGCTGCTTTACAAACCAAATTGAATAATTCAATTAAATCATTTTGTAATTTTATTAATTAAACGTACATAAAATTTCGACATATTTCTTTTCCGATAACGAATCAGGTGTTTAATTTTAAGCACATAGAATTACTGTTTATAAACATTAATATCAAAAAAAAAAAATTTAAACAATAAACGTAAAGGGAGATTTTTACACATTAGCAAAATCGCACTAAAAAGGTGATCTGTTTATTTAGTTTACCGACATTTTTTGTTGCGAATGTTACATGAGCCAAAGTTTGTGGTAAAATCTAGTAGTAAACGCAGTAAAGAAATGAAACCTTAATCAAACTATAAGTACGGTATTATAATTACATATTTACTTCTGAACCCATTCGTTCATAACAAAAACTTATAATAATAAGTACTATACATTTAGTAAATGTAACTTGCACCATTATTATTATTTCTTTGACATTCCGCTCTTTTTAGATCGGTATGTTACAGTAGCACACGAAGTTTCCATAACAAGCATTTTACGTGCGTGCGTGTATGGTATTTTTGAAATGAAAGATGCTTTTTGCAAGATGTAACTTAAATCAAGCCAGTATTTTTGAATGAAAGTTGGTTTTTTAAAGCTGTTACTTAAGCCAGTATTTCTGCAAATGAAAGTTGGTTTTTTCAAGGTGTAACTTAAATCAAGCCAGTATTTTTGAAATGAAAATTAATTTTTGCAAACTGTAACTTAAATCTAACCAATAGTTTTTAAATGAAATTTGGTTTTTGCAGGCTGTAAGTTTAATCAAGCCAGTATTTTTGTAATGGTAGTTGGTTTTTGCAAACTAAGTTAAAATTTGACTGATATTGATTTGATTAATTTATTTGACTGAGATTGATTTGCTGATGATCGACTGTTTTCCCACGCCGGTGTCCTCACGTTTAGGGAGAGTACCAACTCTGAGCGCCGGTTACCTTCATCTACAAAGTAAGCGGTCGCTCGTAGGAGTTAGGTATATACAGTGGGAGAATCGTTACCTGAAGGGTATGAAGGGTTGCCAGCTCAGCTTCTTAATTGATTGAATTGAGGTTGGTTGATTTGATTAGTTGACTTGATCAATTGATTTGACTCGCTACTTTTAATTATTACTCATAATTAAATTGTCTGCGGTATTGTCAGACAAAACGAAAATGGGCGTTAAGACAAAAACGGCCTACAAAACAAGAATGGCCACCGTCAAATTGATTTGATTGATTTATTTGGTTAACTACAAAAAACAAAACTGGCCGACAAGGAGGCCGCAAGCCACGTCCACAATATGGCTGCCACAAACCATAATCCAGAGGGTGTATCTGGGCGGAGTCTGTGGACCAATCAGAAACCAGGGGGCGAGGCCAACCTCACACCCTCCAAATGACTGATACCCTTCGGCGTTTGCACGAAGTCATACAAATTCCAACATCGACGCCGAGGGAGAGAGAGATCAATTTCTGACTCCTCTCGAAGACTCGGTTCTATTGCTGACCCTCTTCTACTCAGAATTGATATAAATATTTAACAAAATCACCATAAGATAATGGTTATTCACTTAAAGGTATTTCCCCTGCTAGACGTAATCATAAAGGAAAACTAGTGTTTAATGTTGGTGTTGTTTTCTTCCTTTTAGTGCTAACGTTACAGACAGAATTCAAAAAATGCCAATTAATTATAGCATTAGGACTATTTTTAAACCTACAAGAGGAACCTAAAGGTGTTTCAAATCTATTGTCATATTTCAAGGTGTGTAACTTATCTTGTTCTGGTGGAAAGTATACATTGGAACCACAAAACGTAGATTTGATACAATACATAAAGAACATATAGATTTTGATGAGTAGGTCAATGAGAGAAGTAAATGTGCCGTAGTATATTTATGACGTTCAATTTAATAATATTGAGATACTGTCAAGATAAACTCATTATATTCGTTTATAACGTGCAGCTATTGAGATACACAAACATCCTAATAACTTCAATAGATAAGGTGAAAAATCCCGTTTAAATAGGTTTTGGCAACTTGTAATTAAAAAAAGTCATAATGGTATGTCTTAATTTTAAGTTTAGCTTCTGGTATGTCTAGGTTTTTATCCTGGACCTTGAAGTAAATGCTTTACCAATTATATGTAAATTACCATAGCACTATAATAAATTAGCAGATGCAGTTAACATTAAAAATTATAATAAACAAACTATTCCTTTATTAGATTTGACTAAATCTTCAATTAGTATGTCAAGTTTCTATTTATGAATGATTTTATCAAAGTTAAATTAAAGCTTTTCACAGCTTTACACTTACGTCATCATTTGATTCTTCCGTTAGAGGGTGTTCAGTTTTTTCATCTTCAAGGCAGTTTATTGGTATCTAATTTATTAAGCATCTAGTTATTATTTACTAAAATATTACGGTATAGTTGGCTTTATACGTTTATCAAACTGATATATTAATAGTAGGTTTAGGTTTGCGTTATCTGCAACTGTTATCAAAACATATGAATTTATATAAAATATAAACAGAAAGACTCCATTCAAAGAACCCGAAAGCTAGTTATTTTAATAAGGTGTATACGCTTCAGAAGTTGCACTGGTCTTTGTTTTGTAAAAAAAATAGATAAATTGCGAAGATTTACCTCCGATAAGAAGCGCATGTATTCCATAAATATTGAGAGTAAATTATCGAGCTATAATCTGGAACCATGAACATAATCTTCAGCTGTCTATTGGGTATAGATAGAACCTGGATAATGGACAAATTGGTCTGATATTCCAGTGTAAAAAAAAAGTGTAACCCACTATGCTAATTCTCTGCAAGAGATCTGTCGTGCACGGAATGTGAGTGTGGATTAAATTATGAATTATGCGACAACTGCTCACAAGTACAATCAGAAGAAATGGGTTTTGACATGAACGACAGCACCAGTGGCTTTCTTTGGAGACTTGCTTAATGAACATATTGCAATTATATCATTTTTTCTTCCAATTGATATTTTATTTCATTAAATTTTAAATTAAGGTAATGTCGGAGACAAAACTGTAAATTTGGTAATTTTACGATTAATTGCAGTTTCAATTATTTTTCATACAAGCCACAAAAAAATAAGATCGATGCGCAAATACTTGAGATATAGATGTTCAAAAACTCAGTGACCAGCTTGATTTCATAATTACTATAAGAGACGTATCATAGAGTAATACCACTGAACGGTACTTATAGTGTAACGCAAATTTGGCGGTCACTGCCACAGAAAAGCAGCGAGGCGAGAGAGCTAGCGCACTCCTGTCCTTTTCGTATCTTCTTGCGCCTGCGCTGCGCGAAAGAGCAGACTGCGTTAAAGCACGTCACTCCAAACCAAACTAACTAAAATGTAATTTCAAGTCGAAAATTATCATTTGCTTACTATTAATTATTTATTTTTGCTATTGCTTATGGTTTGTTGCATTTATACCGATTTATATGATTACGATTATGTTTTTCGTATTTCTTTACAAATTGATTCCAATTTTTATGGCAATAATTTAGAATGTATGCGTTTAACCACATTGAATTTATAAAATCTAGTTTACGTCTTTTATGGTTTATAAAAATGCGAAGTCTACCGCATACCAATAAGGCGACTGGCACAGACGGTATCCCAGCTATTTCTTAAAGAAATGTTCCCCCGAACTAGTACCAGTCCTATCTAAGCTCCATACGATCTCTTTGTCTTCTGGGGACTTCGCTTCATCATGGAAGTTAGCAAATGTTCAACCTATTCCCAAAAAAGGCGATAAGACCGATCCCTCAAACTACCGACCAATTTCCATCACTTCCATTTTGTCTAAAATCATGGAAAAAGCCATCAATCAGCAACTGCTCACGTTCCTTGAAACTAACTAACTCCTTAGTGACCACTAATATGGGTATAGGTAAAGTCGTTCAACAGGTTATCTTCTTTAATATGTGATCCAAGTTTGGAACAATACGGTAGAGCAGTCCGGTGAAACAGTTGTAGTCGCTTTAGATATCTCGAAGGCATTTGACCAAGTTTGGCATAAGTGTTTACTTGCCAAACTCACCTCTTTTGGGTTAAATGATACGCTCATCAACTGGGTTTCTAGCTGCCTTGATAAAAGACGAATACGTGTCGTAGTTGATGGCTTTTTTTTCAAAAGAAGTTAGCATTAACGCAGGCGTACCACAGGGATCCGTTATAGCGCCTACACTTTTTCTGCTGTACATAAATGACCTTATTTCTTCAACAACTAACCTCACACATTGCTTTGCTGACGATAGCACTCTTCACTGTAGTTCATCTCAGTCTGCTCATAGTGATAATCCACCTTCTATGTCAAATCAACGAATTAATGCGGAAATAGAAAATTCAATCAACAAAGACATTCAACGTATTCTCGAATGGGGAAGCAATAATCTAGTTAAATTTAAAGCTAACAAAACTCAGTGTTACCTTGTGTCCGCCAAAAAAGATCGATCATTTCCTGTTGTAAGTATGAATGGCTCAGTTCTTAAGTTTTCGGACTCTATTACTCTGTTGGGTATGACTGTATCTTCAAATCTCTCATGGGTTGATCATCTTCTGTGAGCTACCAAAATAGCTGCTCGTAAAATAGGCTTTTTGTACAGATCTAAGCAGTACTTTACCTCTCGACAACTCCTTCTGCTGTATAAGGCCCAAATTCGGCCTGTTCAGGTCACAATCATAAAAAAAATACCATTGATTATACCTTGAAATTATTTTTATAGTTTATTATTTTTGGTAAAATGGCTGAGTATAACAGTAGGTAAAATGAGTTTCAATGGATATTTGTAAATGCTTATGTCATTAACAAATTGTTATTGAAAAATTCATCATTAAAGTATTCAAGACATATAAAATCCTTTTTAAACTTTGCCACACAATAATAGACTGCTCTACGTATGCGCGTACGCTCCATAGTAGGGCAGGTATGTCCGTTGCGGCCCTCTCTCTTGGTCAGGGCTAGCGAGCGGAGCGCGCGTTCCAGTATAAGTACAGTTCAGTGAGCAACACCATCATAGTAGAACCAGTACGTATCGGATTTTTATGAAATTTCATATTCTATATTAAGGTTTAAATTTGTTTGAGAATTAGGATTTTTGTATTTTATGACAGAATTTTTAAATGCAATAAAATGGTTTCGTAAAAAATTGTCATAATATAATATTTTTTTCACGTATCGATTTTATAATGTATTTTGTTTCATAAATCAGAAATTCTTACCAATAAAATATTATCTTTACGTTCAAGACTACCGTTTGGATATGGACCTATCATTATTGTGGGAACGTTACCATCAATTGAGGTTTGAATCCCACACCTGTTATCATGTACAGTATTGAAGAAAACTAACAATTGTACTATAGAAAGGTTTGTCAATGATTCACTTCAGATACGAGGTTGTCGAAATAGAATTGTTGAAGAAAAAGTGTATAATGTATTCGGGTCTCCATATATGATCAAAGCTGCATGAACGTTATAGGTATTTTATTCACACTTAAAGTGCCACAATCTAAATCACATCAAAACTTCTATAATGGCCACATTTAGGTTTTTATATATTTTTATTCCTTTCATCTAATATAATCATAATTAAAACTAAAATAATATAAAAACTTGATATTACGCCAAAAAACAATATTTGTCCCCCGCGGCATACACACTTTCGTGTTTCAGTTACGTTTATGCCACGGTCGAGTGCCGTTGTGTTTATATTGTGTGTTGTATTTTTTCACTAAATAGAGATATGAACGTCTTCGAAACAGAACAGAAGAAGTTGCAAAATTTGTGGGACGAGTCCTTTCCGCGGAAGAGTCGAATTTTACACCCGATTGCAGTGAGTACGAATGTTCCGATTCCGACGTGCACGGTCCTGCAAAGAAGCGACTTAAAAAGGTAAATAAAAATAACTTACCCGCTACTTCGACAAACCTAGATTTTCAAGAAAATCAGGAAGATGTACTACCGTCGGTTGATTTACTAGATAATTCAATTCAAACGAATCTGAACATCCGTAAATGCAAAATTTTCAATGGGAAAGGTGACGGAAATTTTTAAAGAGATACCTTTTACTGTGAATAATTCTGGCATTCAGAATCAAATTTACAATAAATGTCCATACACACTCTAGAATCAACAAAAACGACTAATACCAAAAAGCGATCTCAATTCTGCATTGGAAAGATACTAATGAAGAAGAAATCGAAAAGTTTGTGGGTCGTTTGATGTCGATGTTTGTTGAAAGCAACTTTTATTAGCTTACTAATGTAATCCATAGACCAACAGGACTGATTGTGGATCACGTTCTGGCATGAGCAGTACATTTAATCACATCTAGTTTTTGTTCCTCGTTTCCAAACGTGCCCTTACAAAAAAAGATTACACTTTGCTACTACTATAAACAGTAATATTTGCCTTTTCAGGCTGAAGTGTCGATATGTGTTCTTGAACAATACCCGCCCTTCCACAACGTGCAAGTGAAAACTGCCCACAACATTTTAAGCAATTTGAAATGGGTATTCGCTTTCCAAATCTCTATTAAATGTATACTTTCTTTTGGCATTTTCCGATTTTCTACCGTCCTAGATACACACTATATACACTATAACGATTATTTATTTAAAACAGATATTTATTAACACTTAGCCTTAACTAATGAAGTATTTACACCATATTTATTTGCACGCACCGGTGTATTTATTTTTCACACGTAGGGAAAGTATGGTAGCTTCTGGCACCTAACGATTTGTTGTTACATTTCCGAAAATTCTAATGCATTACGTTATGTTTAATGTTATATAAAAGTGTAAAACATTTGAACAGGTTGTACAAGTTCAAGAGGAAAAAAAACTCGCAATGAAAAGAAAACTATCATTTATTTTAAAACATGTTGTCCAATGGTATTTATTAAATGGAGGGTAGTATCGGACAACTACAAAATTATGGGTAACAACGAACAATCAATACACGACTTTATAATAATTTTTATATGCGCAAATGTCACAATTATAGTTCATTCCATCTGCACAACTTTCATGAACCCAGACATGGCATGTTTCTTCCTTCTCACCTCCTCATCGTTTTTTATTTTACCTTCAATTGTATTTTTCTCACCTGTGCTGCTTACGTTCTTCTTTCCTTTTTGATTTTTGCACGTTTCGTCCGCAATTTGGGCTACATATTCTATTTTATCGTTCATCTCCTGACCCACATTCCTTTTCTTTCCTTTGTTTTGAGTTGTATCACTAATTTTCTTCTTCTGTGTTCCATTGCAGTTGGGAACTTCAGCTTGACTCTCATCAAAACTTACAATTTTCTTTTTTATTTTCGTTGCTTTGTCGGTTTTTATAGTTTACAAACGATGTTTTTCTTCCAAGTCGTCTTTATAAGGTGTTGAAGTGAATATTTGACTTCTTTCTGATTTTATTTTCCGTGATGTTAGTCTACGCCGGCTTCCATCTGGCAAAGGCGACAACTTATGTAAAACTTTGATAATGTTCTGTGTTGGAGTAAAGTCACTAGTTATGTTATGAGAAGTCGTTGGTTCAGGGATACTGGTAGATGGTTGAGTGGCCGTCTGTAATAATGGCGAAGCGTTAGTTACTATGCCTTACTATGACTTACTACATCACCATTTTCTGCCGGCCTAAAATCGATGATTTTTGAAGGCAAAAAGTCAAGATCCGAAAATACGTTTGGATTAAATGATGAATACCGGTAAAAAAAAAGCCATTCCTTGCAACTTCTAACCTACAAATTTTAGTGTAGGCTTTAGTCACAATTTGGGAAAGTCATAATCGCTTACCCTCATACCAGGATATTTTCGTATACACTCTCCGCAATCTTCAGCATAAGCTCCTTCAAATGGTTTCATAAAGCTTCGGTCTTAAGGCTGAAGCTTGTGGGTCGTATGAGGCGGAGTGTTGAGCATATTAATGTTATTACTTCGGGCATAGTTTATTACATGCAACTGCTCATGGCTGCAATGGCCAACTAGTCTTAATAAGACCGGATTTTCAGCAGCGGATGAGGAAACAACAAAATCTTCACTCAGGAAAGGAAAATTCTATCATTCATCCAACCATTGGGTTACGTAAAAGTGATCCTTTCATCGGGTGTATTGAGCATTAACCTCGCATCCATCCTCTTCTTGGGAGAAATAAAGAGAGGTGATACAAATTGGCTCATGCAAAACATCAAAGTTGTATTTCTTCCTCTCTCAGCAGAGGTTAATTTTCGCACCTGTTTCTTGACCTTAACTGACAAAACTTTGTTATGTTTGTGAAAGCAAGGCACCACAGTCTCATCACAGTTAAAAATCTTTGATGGAGGAAATGAGAACTTCTCCATTAACATTTTTAGTTTTGAAAAGATAGAGATACTTGGGGTCGATTAAAGCCAACAGCACTCACTAAACTTGTGGATTCTGATACTCTCAACTTCACTGGGGATGTCGTTTCATAAAACTGCAATAACAGTATTTGTCTACACACATTTTTTTTTTGTTGAACCTATGGTCTAGTTTCAACTTTTCTGCTACATCATAAGCAGGTTTTAGGAATTCCTCTCTTGTTAAAGGCGTGAATCTGTTCCATAGATCTACCATATAATCAACAAGCTGATTTTCGTATTCAGACGAAAATGTAAGTTTCAGCCGCGCTAGTTTCGTAACTAACTTAACTTCTCTTATTTTTTTTAAACCCGAAACTATGTCATGCAGAGAGCTCTTGGGGACGCTAAATCTACTTGATGCTACCCTTATTTTCATTTTTAAAGATAACACTGATTCAGTGGAAACAAAACTTTGTATATACCACCTTTAGATGTTATTTTAAGTAACTCCTGTTAACATCAATACATGTATTACATTTGAAGAGTAGAAATGATGTACAGGAGTAGACGTAACAACACAAAGACATTTAAAGGACTTAACAACAGAACTTCCCGCCAATGCTTAATTCAACCGCGCTGAGTAATTTGCACATGTTAAACACGTAAGTAAGAATTTATTTGCTGCAGAAAAATAACTTCATGTACCAGAATATACATAAAGTTGTAATTGTCCGGTGCTACCCGCTGTCGGTGGCTACTCGGCTTTCCCCTACATCATACCGTCACGGTCGTAAGAAAATTCTTTTCGCGCCAAACTTGATACTTAAAACTGTCTCATAAGAGGACTAGCGCACTATTAATTTAAGTCGACAAAAGTACTAAATAGTCTCTTAAATTGTAGATGTCACCTTATTATGTGTTATCTGTAGGTAGCGCTATCCTGTTATTTTTCTTTTAATTATAGTATTCCCGAACATTTGCCTAACATGCTAAAGCACTTAGGAACACTGGGAGGGTTTAGTGATATTGTTAGGCTGCCGAGAAGTGTTTATAAATGGCTACCTTAAATTGACTTAAGTCAAAGTTTGGAAGAAAACAGGAATTAGGAGTGCATTCCACAATTTGGTCGCCGTGTGGAAAAATTTATATTACGCCCGTTTAATGTGACACGAAGGAATTTTGATTGCGTAATTATGGTGTGAATGGCAAACCCAGTTTTCCTAGCGAAGATGGCCTGCGAAGGTATTAAGGAGTGTATTTTGGAGGCACGGTTGCCATGCTAATAGCGACATAAAAAGGAAAGAACCGAAATTATTCTTCTATGCTCAAGAGAGCAAGAGAGAAGTCAGAGACGGGTCATTCATAAACCTTATAGCTCTTTTTTGGATGCGGTTTACCACATTAAGGGCGTATTAGGGAGCACTGATCCAGAGGTGGACATTGTATTCCAGATGAGGTCCAATTTGAGCCTTGTACAATAAAAGGAGTTATTGCGATGTGAAGTACTGTTTAGATCTTTATAGAAAGCCTAGTTTACGGGAAGATGTTTTGCTGGCTGACAAAAGGTGGTCAACCAAGAAAGATTCGATGATACGGACATCCCTAACATAAAATCGAGTTTGATAACTTGAGTTCTAAGCCATTCACATTTATAGCAGGAAATGGTCGATTTTTGCTTGGCGGACATAAGGCAACGCTGTGTTTTGTCGGCGTTGAACGTGAGTAGACTATCCCTTCTTCATTCGAGGACACTTTCTAAGTCACTGTTGATTGAGGCTGCCATTTTCACCTTCACGTCCTGAGAAGACCAATTGTTGTGGGGAAACTGAGAAGAACTACAATGTGGAGTGATGTCGTCTGCAAAGCAATGGATTGGGTTAGTTGTTGAGGAAATAAGGTCATTTATGTATAGCAGGAAAAGTGTGGGCGCTATCACTGATCCTTGGGGTACTCCCGCGTTAATAGTAGTTTTTTCCGAAAATAAACCAGCGACGACAACGGTATACGTCTTTTCAAGAAATCAGGATATCCAATTGATGAGCGTATCTGATAAGCCGAACGAAGTGAGCTTGGCAAGTAGGACTTGTGCCCAAACTGGTCAAAATCCTTTGAAATATCTAAACTACTACGACTGTTTCACAGGACATCTCTAATGTGTTATTCGGAGTTGAGTGACATATGACAGAAGATCACCCGTTGAACGACTCTGTCTGAACCCATAATAGTGGTCGGTTAGGGTTTATTGGACTCGAACAACGAAAGTAGTTGGTGGTTGATGGCTTTTCCATGATTTTCGACAGAATGGATGTGATATCTATTGGTCAATAGTTTGAGGGATAGGTTCTATCGCCCTTTTTAGGAATAGGTTAGACATTTGCCAACCTCCACGATGAGAAACTCATCAGATGACATGGAGATCCAAAGAGTTTAGACATTACAGGTACCAGCTCGGGGTAGCATTTTGGGAACGATAGCTGGAATACCGTCAGGGCCTAGTCCTTGTCGAGTCAAGTTTATTGATAATTGATTCTAGGAGCTTGTAACGAAAGCGGATTGGTTTAATTGCGTATGGATTAGATTTGGGGGACGGCACAGTTTTACCAGAATCATTGAGACATGAATTTGATGCAAAGTAATCGGACAAAGAAGTTGGCTTTTCAGCAGGATCAACTGCTACAGCTCCGTCGCGAGACGTCATGGGAGGAAAGGTAGATGTACTAAACTTTTTACTGTTGGTTTAGCTAATGACCAAAATTACGACCACCCAAAGGAAATGAGACTAATTCTTTGCATTTACGTTCTTCAAACATCTTTTGTCCTTGGTAATGGTGCTTTTGCAACTATTCCTTGACAATATAGTCGGCGTGATTTTCGATAGATTTATTCGACTTCCATTTGGCATAGAGCTTATACTTTTGCGATAACGCATCATTGCAAGACCTATTAAACCTGGGTTGAGAACGGGCGTGACCTACACGATTATGTTTTTTGGGAATGTATAACTCCATACCCATCAAGATAACTTAAGTTATTGAAAGAGCAGTGTTTAAGAGGAGGGTCGTTAAAGAAATACTCACGCTAGGGTAAAGTTGAAAAAATCTCGCAGTTCGCTCAAGTTATCTAATTTAAAACACCACATAGTTCTATCTGTTTTTCGAGTAACAGTAGGATTGGGTTACCGAAACGTATCAATTTATATAACGATAAACAAAAAATACGGATAAACATTTCAGATAGTAATAGAGATAAAACCAAATTAATTGTTAAGGATACATTTTCACTTATAGTTTCGTGTGACATAGAACGTACTATTTCTTTCCTTTGAATGTTTACAGATAAACGTCAGAGGATACTTCCTGAGACATTGAAGGACTCCGGTCTGGCTCTAACAGATAATTGTAAAAGTGTTATCAAATACTGTGGATATTGATTGCAACACATTTTTTAAGTTACGCTATTGAGATTAATGCTATATTGTTTGATAGTGCAGACTTTACATTGACCACGTGTTTTCTAAAAGTGCAATTATTCATTTGTTTCATAATTTTGACGTTATTTCAGCATATTTGTGGCTTTTTACACGAATTTTTTTCATAAGAATTCGATCTTTAGTAATCAGTAGCTAGTTTGTGTTGAAAATATTACTCTCCTATCTTCCATTTATTAAAACTGCCACAGAGTAACTGAGCCCTACTAAGAATTAAATAAGATTAATTATTTGTGGACCTAAAAATCGGTATGAAGTTGATAGACAAAGATTGTGCATTTCTCACTTATTTTAAGAAGTGTATACACTGTGTCTCTTGAATTTCTGGACATAGGGAATTCCCATGTTAAAATAAACTATTGTAAATATTGGCTCCCTAATTATTTTACAGTAAAATGTCAAATGTAAAACTTTTAAGGAAAAAGGCTGCTTCTTATGTTACAATTGCATTTACATTTGGTTCATCCAGTTTTCGAGAAATTTAGGAAAAACTTAAGGGCTTTTTCGTAACTGGTCAAGGTTGCTTTGCTTTAGACAGACAATGCTAACAATAATTATTAATTGTATTGTAAATCATTCATTGTTCAAAAACAATTCATTCATCATTAAAACTTTATTTGGGACAGATTATTACTTTTAAAGAAAAATTTGTTTATAAAAATGAATTATTACACCATTTAAGAAAAAGTAAAATTTATTGTTTAGCTGCAAACGGAGATTTATTTGAACACTTGATCAAATAGTAGAAATTTGTTATTTATTTTCCAATTTTCATAATTAATTTGTTTATTTAGAATATCATCTTCTTGTTTATAACAGACTTATTTTATTTGTGCTCCTTATTGTATTTATCCTGACACTTACATGGCTTATTAACGTTACCGGTTACGAAAAAGCCCTTAAGTTTTTCCTAATTTTCTCGAAAACGGATGAACCAAATGTAAATGCAATTGTATCATAAGAAGCAGCCTTCTTTCCTTAAGAAGTTTTACGTTTGACATTTTACTGTAAAATAATTAGGGGAGCCAATATTTACAATAGACACAGTGTATACTTCATTTCGGTACATTTCCTCCTTATTAAGAACAATTTTCAAGGTATTTCTCATTAAGAAAGTTACGTAAAGCGTAGATACAGAGCGCAATTAATTAAACAAGAAACATTTTAGTACATATAAAATTTATTAAATGAAACGTCTAAAAGAAGATATGTTGAGCAACTTGTAGTATGGAATAATAATACAATAAAACTTACTTTTTATTACAACTTACAGAGAATTATGATTATTGAGAACAATGAGTTGCTTGCTTCGTTTACTTTTATATTTTCTTCTGCTGCCTTGAGATGATTTAACTTTATTTTCTTAGTACTACTTTAACATTCTTTACCTTTAGTTTATCGGTCTTTATACTGTCCTTATATAATTAATTTAATATTACTTAATTGGATGTTAAATATTAATTGAAACTCTTACAATTTTGGGATTCAAGTCCAATTCTGTTCAATTTTACTGGAAGAATCAAATCTGTATAACATTGTAAGTTAAACCCGCAAAGAAATTGAAGTTTGGTCTTAATTACAGTATTTTTAATCATCTGATAAAGATAAAGGTAGGCAGAAACCGTATTTCTCCTCTTACATTTACTTACTATCCACAATTTTTGTTCATATTGTACTATATTTATACATCTCATCCGCAACGGTGCGTAATGCGACACTTTAGCGTGTCAAAATTTTGAAGACCGTCGGAAAGTACTGTAGATCATGGGCATCTTTTTGGCAATTGGCCCGAGCCAAATTCTTTGATGTTTTCCGACGCCTTGTCTTAGTTCGTAGGTGTGGAAGCATTTTGTAGAGGATGGAGGAGCTCATTTGAAGCAAATCATTACCAAGTGGGTCGCTTTGGACAGAAGGTGTGGGGGTTCTGAAAACTATGGGGTAATCATCATTCCTGTTCCATTCCGCGACAGACGGGTGTTTATTGCGGGGGCGTGAAAAAATTATGTTTCTCTGCAGCTATACATTTTACGTATATTGATGGAATGTGAACTTGCAATATCGCAAGGATTCTCACATACCAAGGCAACTTGGCTCTTATTGAATTATTATAATAATTATTCTATGACAATCTTCATTATTTTATAGAAATTGATTATTTGTGCGGTTTTATACGTTAATGACACTTTAAACTTTGCACTCAATCACGTCATATTCATTAGGACTAGACTAAGTCTTGCAGGCTCGAATTTTTGAACTAGCTGGTACAAATTCATTGCTGTAGCTTGCAACAGCTTCACCTTGTAACATATTGGTCAACTCACCCAATAATCCTATTTTCTACCTTTTCCAAATATTTGTGTAACTTTAAGCGTGTTACGGTATAAGCAATAAATATAACTTTAAGCGTAGATAAACGCTTGTAAACTCCTTGTTTACATTCTTAGTTAACAAATTTGCCAAACAGAATTAATATTAATTGAAAAGTTGGTTTTCATTTTATTGAATTCATTTGGCTGTCTGACTATTGTGGTTTTGTTCAGACTCTCGCCCTTCCTAAGCTTTCCCCCAAAAGTAGATAATTATTACATACCCCAACCATCACAGTCCAAGTGTTTTTTCAATTTACACCCAGTCAAAGAGATAACCCTCGGTTTCATAATATTTTTTAACATATCTGCCCTTTTCCACTGAGGTGTCACAAAAAGATGGCCATCCGAAGATTTGCTGATTATTGTATACAAAATTATTAATATACTCGTTATTATACCTCCACATCCACTGACTTTACAAAATCTATTCAATTTCGTATTGCCATATTTCATATACTGCTACTACTGTTTAATATTCGACAGCAATTTCAACTTCATCTATTATGCAGGTTCCTGCTGTAGTGGCAGGATTCGTGCTCACAACTTTGTTACGCGCACAAAGGTACCGACGCCCTAAAGGTAAAAGTGGTGCCGTAATTCCTAGTAAGTTAGCCGGAAGCTCAGTCGTATAGGGAAAGCACTTGAATTCGTGGGCGTGTGGTAGCGCAGAAATTGATAAATGTTCAGGAAGGGAACCACGTGATTTGTACTTTTATCGCCTTCCAACCAAGAAAGGGCAACTACACCGTAAGGAATACGACACAATTAAAATAACGTTAGCGTTGACCAGGAAAGAGGCAGGTCAGCTTAGGATTCGTATCCTAATACGCCAAAGAGAAGAAAAGAAGTTACTAGTAGTCTAACATACTTTATAGTTCAACGTATCGCAGCCCCCAAATAAACAAAACGCTTTTTAACTCGCTAAACTCTGAAATAGTAACGGTAAACCTAAAGTTACATTTACGGTAGTTTTAAAGAATCGTTATTAAAAAAATAACAAATTTTTTTATAGATACTGACCTCACATAAAAATACAAAAAAATTATAGCGTGACTTTAACAAAATACGTTGTCACAACAGTAAACTACTTACCTTTTTCAGTGAAAAATTAAAACAAAATTAACATATTTCAGAATACGTTCTTTCAATCAAACGAAACTCAAAATATTTAATGTAAATAAACAAAATCGTGGATTAAATTAGAATTTACATCAGTTCCACATACATAAACACAAAATTTACATCAATTGGGGCATGCATCTCTATAGCAGTACTCTTTATTTGTGTATTTAATAACATTAATAATAATTTAAATATTTTCTTTTGAACTTATTTGTTCATAACAAAACTTATAATAAAATCGTAGACTGGTCAGAAGTCTACCACTGAGGTTAAATGTGTTTAAACCAATAACATAAGCGTGGGAACGCTTTTTAAAAAAAAAATGCGGATGCATTACATTTAAATTGTAATTTCTACAAATTTTCTGTAAACTTTCCTTTGATATCGATTAATTAATAATGGACTCGTGTATTGCGGGGATTGGTGCAGGAAGAATGAGTAGACTGCAAGGGCTGGCCACCTTAGTCAGTCGTTTAGATGCATGCAACATTTTCGCAACTGTTTATCTGTTAAGGACGAACAAAGTACTCACCAGGGGAAGAGCTGGTAACGTAGTGGTGACACGACCTGTCTAGCATTCGGGAGGTAATGGGTTCGATTTCCGTTACCTCTACTGTATGAGGTTTTTTCAGGGGTTTTCTCATACACATGTAGCGGCATGGTCACTACGTATATGCACACCATGTGCTGCTGCTTAGGCGAATGATGGGGTAGTATTTCCCCTCAGAACCCTAACTCCGTTCCTTCCGATCCTATCCTAACCACCCATCTAAATCCCACCATACATATATACGTAATGTATGTATGTATGCTGGAATCCATGATTGTGACTGAAGGAGCTCAGAAAGCTCGAGTGCCCGTCCTCCCCTTGGTGAGGGAATGAAATACGTGACCTTTCCTTTCCTTTCCACCAGGGGGCAAGCGCTCCGGTTACATCCTTCATCGGCCGCAGCAATAATTGTGTCAGCGGGACAGGCGCCTTTGTCTCATTGGAGCTCGCTCTAAATACCCGTTAATTAATTAATACGCCACTCAGTAGTTTAGCATACAAGCCCGCCAAAGTCCCCACTACGGGAATGCAAACCCAATGGCCATTGATTATTGGCTCATTTCCCTTATTGCCCTGCCTCAATGTCTATGCCGGGATCACCCCTTAACTGGTTCGCTGGCAATAACGCCCTAGTTTCGTATAAGGTCGACACCTGGGACTATCCAGTAGAAGATAGCGCCTTTCAACGGTTTGAGGTCGCTGTCCCCCACCGTGTCATGAGGCCACGCTAATTAAGCATCAACTGATACAATAAGGGCTCAGGAACATATCCGGATATCTGCCAGGGGTTTTACATTATTACAACAACTAATAACAATTGCGACACTAGGTAGGTAGGTTAGCAAGTAATACAAAACATATTCGTTTCAGTAAACACTCTCGCCTTTTTAAAACAAACACCTTGCAAGAACTCAACGTCACCCTTGTGTGACGTCTACCGCACCACTGATGTTATTCTAGACCACCTACAATATAACCCTCGCTTTGTCAATGAATTATGATTGGTCGTCTACATTTTAAGCTTTTGCTAAATAAGGTTGTCAACCATAATGACATTTTTATACTTAGTATTCAAAATTTAAAATATTGATCTTATACAAGCAATAAATATCTAATTCTCTAAGTAGTAAATAAAAAGTATGTAATATAATACTACTGGCACGCGTAATAAGTAACTGTGACAAATAAAACCCCTAACATTGAATAATAAGCACTCCACTCCCCCACAGGGCCAAATAAGTCAATAATTACCAACTTTAAATTTTTCTGACTGAAGGCCGCATCACTTACAATTACAATAACAGCTAAAGCTTTCTCATTATAGTAATGTTTATTATAAAGCGCTTTAAAGCCTACGTTTGTACATATAAAGCAAGAAACACAAACATAAAGCAAACTGAGTTACATTAGCAAGTATTTAAAAGTTTAACAAGGATAACCCTGTGCAACAACAAAATCTTTATTTCACAAAAGCAAGATTCAAGTATAAGTAAATCATAAACTTCAGAGCCATATATGCAGAAGGCACCAACTGTTCGTATTACAGTTATTTCTTTTAACAGTTAACCTACAAATAAATAATGCACACGTAGACAATTAGAAAGATTCCAAAACGTGCATCTTGTGTGAGTACAATAGTTATCAAAATGTATTAATTTCCACTACTTCCAAAATAACAAATAAACTTTTAGGTACACAACCTTGTTCCTGGAATCCACAAATCATGTATAACGTCTAAGTTTTTATCGAACACCTGTATATGCATAACTGTAGCAATTTCACATCTTCATTTTGTAATCGTTGAACCACAAACAAGCTACTCCCAAAGTGATTAGGACGATCATATTTCTTCAGGGCTCCTTCTCGAAATATAATAAAATAAACTCACCAGTATGTCGGTCGTATCAGGAATACTCGAACGTCTTACCTGTTTTAACCTTGGTATCTTAGATAGACGTCGAGACCATAGTGGGGACAACCACTTGCCTTATCTTCGAGACTCAGCTTTCGTAATCTCAATGTTTAGGCAAAGTAGTTGTCAGCGTAATCACAATCCTAGTACGAGAGGTCTTCAGAATAATCAGACCACATCCTAGTTACGAGACAAATAATAATTGTAGAAACTTTATATCTTCAAGTAATGACCTGAAAGGTGTAATAAATTTTAAAAAGGTTAAACTCCTCTGGCGACGAGGAAGTACGCAGCTTTTAAGAAAACTTTTATATCTCTGAAACGAAAGACCAAACTATTAAATTTAACATTAATTTTAGTATACGTTTGGGAAGTAAAACCAGCCTCAACCTAACATTTTCATATACATACGTAAAAATTACAGTAAAACTTCTCAAACGCGTAATTTTCTAAAACACTCACTTGGCAAAATGGTTTCTATTACAAAACGAAAAAGACGGTCACCTGCTACACTTTTTCTTTTTCTAACAATAATAATCCTTTTTTTTATCTGCACCCTTCAATGTGGCGCAAACCATAATATATTTTTCCCGGCGTTGGCACATATTTATGACTCGCAACTAAAGTAAGGTGTGTTGCCTAACAACAACCATAATAAAATCTCAATTTTGAGAGAAAATGTAGGGTCCACTGAAGCGGGAAATTTTGAAGTACCCAATTTTTTTTTATTATCAAAATTTTTATTACAGGTTTGAGTAGAGAAAAGTATGCCATTTTATGTCTTAAAAATAATTCCGCTCAAGTGAGAGCTATTTCTGTGCAAACACTCTTCCAATATAGTTTGAAAATTTTCCATTACTCGGCGGAGCAAGACAGGTTGAATTCTCTCAATTTCTTGTGTAATGTTTATAGCTAATTCCGGTAAGGTATGTGGTCTATTACTGTTTACCCTGCTCTTCATAAATCCTCAAAGTAAAAATTCACATACTGAAAGATCAGGGGATCTTGCGGGCCAAGAAATGTTACTATGTTTGGAATTGAGACGGAAAAGTTCCATTAAAGCTGTCATAGATATGCGAGCAGTATGATTTGTAGACCAGTCCTGCTTAATTGATGTCCGGAAACCTACGTAACTGTTCCATCACAAATGTTCCGATCATGTGTGTCTAGCGGTTTGCCGCAACAGTGGTGTTTCCCCTATCGTCTTCGAAAAAGTATGGCCCAATAATACCAGATGATGAAATTGCACACCACACTGTAAGTTTCGGACTATGTAATGGCTTTTGGTGTATCCCTCTTGGGTTTTTGTCATTCCAATAGCGACTATTCTACTTGTTTACATATCTGGTGAAATGGAAATGTGCTTCATCTGACATAAACATGATGTACACGTCGCAATAATCCTGCTAGCATGCATATCACCAAATTTTTGTTCTTGTACGACTTGAATTTTGTAAGGGTAGAAAGATATGTGTTTATGTAAAATTCTTCATAACGATGTGTCGCTAATGTTTAGTGTAGAAATATGTTTCACTGCAGAACACAGTGGGCTACGTGTTAATGCTACTCGCACTCTATCAATGTTTTTCTCCGTTCTTACATACCTCATTGCGCCTTTATGCTTCAAATTTAATGTGGGGCCAGTTTCTTCAAACTTTCTTACCTACTGTATAAGTGCATGAGCGGACGGCACACTTCCGTATAGTGGAACATTGAAATTATTGCGAAACAATTGTTGTACCGAAATCACACTCACCATTTTTATAAAACGGTTTTACGCAAAACTCACGCTGAACGCGTGATCACTTCTCCATGTGTCAGTCTAATGTCAGTTACTGTCAAACAATAATCAAGTCAAAAAAAAAATGGCCGCAAAATCTCTTAATCTTTCGGTGTGCCATTTTTTTGCAGATTTCTGATGAGCGGGGTACAGAGTAATAAACCACAAAACTTACCGGAAATAGCATCGAACATCAAACAAGAAATTGAGCGAATTCAACCTGTCCTGCTCCGTCGAATAACCCAAAATTTTCAATCTAAGTTAGAAGAGTGTGTACAAAGATATGATTCACATTTTAGCGGAATTATTTTTAAGATATAAAATGGCATACTTTCCTCTACTCAAACCTGTAAAAAAACTTTTGAAAACAAACATTTTCTGAAAAAATTGGGTACTTCAAAATATCCCGCTTCACTGACGAATCCTGTACCAATGCTAAATTGACACGTTACGCTTTCACCGCACACACGACAAAGAACAAAGATTAATTCGTTATTCACTTCTAAAGGTAGCACCGAGTGAAATAATTGGCGGTAGTAATTAGTTCCCCTGTCACCTCAAGCTTTAATTTACTGCATTTTTCTCCAATTTGTATGGTGGGCTGACCTATAGTTAACACAGTGAAATAACAATGTAAAATATTTTATTGCATGTTACCGGTTGTGTGACACTTTCTGCAAAGGGGTAAACCGTTTTCCTCCTTTACCATTAACTATCTAATATTAAGGCACGACTATGCTAATATATCCACATCGAATACAAAGTATTTTATAAATTCCTTTTGGAAGTCAAATATATAGTCTGCAGTCACGTTCCCTGCCTGCCTCGCTAACAGTGCTTCTCTGTTTTTGCACTTAAGGTTATCTAGACCACAGGCTCCTATAGATGGAACTGCACCAATATGGTTTTGAGTTTTTCAGTGCCATATAAAAGTAATTTGACGAATAAAAGGAATTTAATGTTTCCTAATAAATATAAACCAGCTTAGTTATTATCATTGACAATTAAAGCGTGAGATCTGTTTTATTAGTTGAGTTAATCGGCCTTGGAATTCTGGTGTTCAATGTGTGGTTTGATTTAGTATTCCTTGATTCCTGGTGATATTGTATATAGTAAATCGTTTTTCACAACGGTGAATTAGCACGTGCTTGTGATTGTCAAATCATGTTTTCCCTTAAAAAGCTCCTTAATGCTTCACAAAGGATTTTGATTTCTCCCACTTTGAAATATACTGATTTTCGTTGACATGCCGCACATGCACCCCCGCAACAATGATCAAAAGGAACGCGGAATTCTTACAAGACTAACCATACACAGCTGCGGCTGTTAATGAGGTGATAACGTTGAAATGATTCTAGTGGTATACTAGACATACCTTTTTGTTCACTTCAGGACCTTCAAATACTACTTGTCTACTCTTGGTGTTGTGTTGGTACATCATAATCTTGTAATCCGCTAAATGTTTCTGAAATCTTCGATATTCACCTATACCGCAACCATTTTTTGGTATCGCCACATCTGTTTTTTGAACGAGTTAAGCTTGAGTTTTTTCCGCACTCCTTCCGTTACTAATGCGACTATATCTTTATCTTTTACTTACATGTACTTTATTGTGGATTGTCCTTATTGCTTACAATGCCTAGACATCTGCCATACTAACAATAGTTATTGCAAATATGCGGCCGCCCTTTTCCGATGGTAATCGAACGGATGTGGCATTTAGACTGAAGGTCCCGGTATACAATTCGTTAGAGGTCGATTGATAGATGGAAGATATTGTATCCCATACGTCACTCATACCACAAGAGAAAAGCAAAACTATGTAGGTCCAATTTCACCCATAAAAACCTTCGACCGAGATAACCAGATAACGAGAGAGTAGTATTGTTAGAGAGACACGCAAGCAATGTGGCTTCAAACTATATATTTTCCACCAAAAAAGAGTATGCAGAATATTGTGGATCAAATGTACACATATTAGCATAGTTGTGCTTTAATTTTAAACAGTTGATGTTAAAGGAGGGAAATTTCTGTCCCTTTACAGAAAGTATCACATAACCAGGAACGTGCAATAAAATAATCCGCCGTGGATTTTTTGAAACCAAACATCATAGAGTAAATACCAAATGGTGGCTGTAGATATTGCGATAACCAATCAAACATAACTATACGGGGGATATTGACAGAAAAGCGCAACCGTCAAATTAATGTAGTACTTCCGGCTGTAGAGAAAGAAACGAGAAATGGGTTTTGTACCATAACTAAGAAGGTATACAACTTCCACTGTGCTACTGTAATGGTTGTTCTAGATGCTTAAAGCATGCAAGATAAACTCCTTTACCGAAGAATCGTATAATGTAGAGTACCGTTGTGCAGCAACACTGGCAAAGTGAGCAAGAACAAAAGGAGTTGGGATACTCAGTTATGGAGATGTGGGAGTATAATTTTTGCCGACAGAAGACGAGATTTTTTTATATAGAAACACATTCTATAATGTAATGCTCACCATTAAATGGTAGAAATGCATTTTATGGTGGTCGAGTAGGAAACATTTTACAAAGCTGATAAGATATGTCGATTTTACATCACTATATGTTTGCGTTAAGAAATATGGTACTCTATAGGTTATCCACGTGCCATATTGGATAATGCAGTAAATTATATCCTGAAATGACATAGGTGCTAACTAGAAGTGAAGTATTACCGGCGCAATTATTATTCCACGTGGTGCTTTCTGTAAAATTGAACAAAGAATTTCCGAGGTTTCGACCATTTTCCGAGCTACGACACCATTATCTGTATTCACTGACCGTCTAGTTGTAAAGATCCAGCGTCCTTTACGTATGTTTTTTAGAATAAATTATTCGCGGACCACCCTATATCTCAAAATACAAAAGATTGCGCGATCTTGCACCACAAATAATTCATTAATCACCGCTGGCGTGTATTTCTAAAAACCAGTAATTTTTTGCACGTCAGAACAATTTAAACCAATCCCATAACGGCATCCCCGCACGGTAGCCGCGAAGCCGTCTACAGAAGCACCTTTATAAACCCGCGACGCGAAAATCAAAAGAGGTTCCCCAGAAGAATTCCGATCGATTCGTCTGATCTCCCCTGCTGCGCGAGAGAAGAACATAGTCGTGAAATACCTGCTCTATCGTGACCGAGACCGCCACGCCGTTCCTGATATCCAGTAGCCGCCAGAACCGATTACTTCTTGTAATCGCCGACCTGTTGATCGCTGCCGAGGAGTGTATCGCGACCGTGTGATAACGCGCACCACCTCGCGCCGGGCGACCTAAAGTTTAATCCCGAACTGCAATTGAAAGACACGTAAGTTGTAGAGTTATAAAATCTAACAATTTACAATCAAACACTACAGAACGTAAATAACGCCGGGCTTAGTCTCCAGGAGTTATAACGTTACACCACCACGTACACAAAGAGTGTCAAGCAGCGTAGATCCCGACGTCACTCGCAAAACACTTGAGGGTAAAGGATTGATACAGGGCTGTAAAGACCTACGACCTTTTTCTTAGTTAAACAGGTTAGATGCCTACCGTTTACTGTTGACACTAAGGCCCTGCTTAATACACTACATACAATACATACCATACATACAAACACAATAACCACACAGGCGTCTTTAATCGCAGGATGATATATAAAGAAACCTGTTGCATAAAATTGTATTCGAATAACCATCGCGAGATACCTAGTGCAAAACCGTTCTTAAATAAATTAAGAATATACGCCGGAAATTAAAACCGTAGATAATACGTAAATTATACAATATTTACCGGTAGTTAATAATATAAATGCGACCTGGTGTATATTACTAGTTACCTTAGTAAAGGATACATTTAAAAGTAAATTCATTTCAGTATAGCGAGTATTTCGTTTACTTTATAATTTGTAGATAATTAAATTTAGTTACGCCGTTAGGACGTAATCCAGTTGCTTAAATAATCTAGCGCATTCTCAAACCGGTTACAATAATTATAGACCAGAAAGCTCGCCTTTGCGTACGCAAATCTTCCGCGTATATTTCTTCATCGAGTACGACATACCAGCTTCAGCGCTACAGAGATACTGAAGAGTTTAAATATACCATGCGCAGAAACCGAGACCAGTATTGATTTTCTCCCGTGACCTAGAAACAACTCGAGTTCGTTGCGCTGGCGCTCCGACCAAAATTATATTGAGGCTACCGCACCCGCTTCTGTAAAACAGGACCGTAATATAAATTTTAAATACTAGGTAAGGAGTAGATTAAGACACCAAATATATTTGTTCACAGAAAAGACTTCGCATCCAATAACAACTTCCTCAGGAGAACGAGAGGAAGGAGCTCTAAGCACCCGATTATATATTTAGTTTAATTTGTTAAGAATATTTTTGTTTTGTTAAATTACTTAATAATATACGTCTAAAACCACTTTCGTATAACTATTTAAGGTGACAGTGTAAGCCCACTAAATAATACGAACCACACCCCGTTTAATAAGAATTTATAAACACGACTGAGCATAGCCGAGGCAAAATCAAACCGCGCTGGGTTACCACCGAAGAAGGGCGGTTATATATAATAACTACCAGATTCAAAAGTGGCCTTATATAGTAGCCATGGAGCAGATAACTAATGCAACAGATACCAGGGAGAAAGTGCTGCCGGCAGTCCTTCGTTACAAGCAGAACTGGGTTACTTACTCCCGATATCGGACTAACGAAGGATCGCCTTTACGAAGACCAAGGTCATCAAGACCCTGCCTCAAGCGAAGATTGGGATAAACTGGTACGGTATATGGGTATCAGGTAGAAATTTTTAATATCTATGTTAGTTCAGAGCTACTCCACTGTTTTATTATTGTCTTTTTTTTTGTTGCAGGATAATACAACATGGACGCCCAGTCCCTCTCGTACTGTGGCAGCTGCCAAACGTAAAGGACGATAAAAATATCAGCAAGGTGGCGCTTTTTGTCTACTTTTGTGTCACTGTGGAGGACTTGAGACAAACAACTGGCGCTGTTGCAGGGCCGCAGCACATTGTAGCAAGTACTCTCGCCATCACCATACCACTGAATGCGTTAAATTTCGTGGGAGACCGTGAGCTACAGGAGAGTTCCAAGGATTCTTCGACCTCTTCTACGAAAGACGATAGAAGCGCCACAGCAGCGGAAGAGGACACCACCTCCAACTACTCATTCATCAATACGGATCGGGGTCAGTTGGGCCAGGGTGGACGCAGACAATGTTGGTAAATCAGTAGTGCCAAAAACGGATCCCGCCATTATTGATACCCCGCCTTCCCAACCAGCCCCAGGGTTCAATCCTATATTAAGATGTTTCAGAAGTCTTGATATGTGTGTATCCGTACCTGTCATCCGAAAGGTGCAGCAGCGTTTGCTCAAATTAGAACTGTCGGTTGGAGAGAGGTCCTCTATCACGGGTAAAAATAAAAAAGTCCAACTCGCGGACGGGTGCCCTCAGGACCAGTAACAACTTAATTTAAATTTGTCTGTTGCGTTATTTCCTATGTTTTAACTTATTGTAGCAAATAGCGTGTATTTAAGCGTATGTAACATTTTCAAGCCTTTTGAAAGTCATGTTTGCTCCTTCCCAATGTTGCCGAACAAAAAATATTATCAATTACTCAAGCAATACCCTCAAAAGGTAGTTGACATAAAGGTGACGGGATGCTTCATGCAGTAGTATTAGAGTTAAGGTTTATCTTGGATGATTCGTCTCATTTATGACTTTAAGGTATTTTTAGCCCACTTACACAAATTTCTTGTTTTATTGAATTAATATCTATTTGCATTTGTTTGAGCGAAATTGTTATATTCAGAATAGATAGTTAGTTACCACAAACTACAAATGCATAAACAAATAAATAAGTTGACCCAATCTAATCACCATAAAGAATTCATAGCTCTCTTTATAGTATCAGCATGAACGTGAGGAAGGTCTAGGCGATAAGCGAAGTGCTCAAGTTTTACTAATAATAGAATGTAGGTCGATTGAAAAACAATGCTGTCGTCTTTTCTAACGCTAGGCATTAAGAAATACTCCTCGCATCTAATAATACATACTTTATACTCGTAAGAATATACTTGTGCTTTGAGTCGTAATCATGCACTATTGTTTTTTTTTAATATAAACACACCAATTATAGTTATTGTCTTCAGCTTCACGACATTTGAAAAGAATTTATTGTTGTACAACCCAAAAGAAAGGTTTTTAAATTCTCCGGTGTACTTTGAGATTTCTAAGTTTTGGTGCAGATTTTCTTCTTATCTAAGGTACAGAATGTTTTTATTTTAAGCAGAAAGAGTCAAAGAACTAAAAGAACAAAAGTCTCTCATATTTAAGTTTTCTCTTTGAATACTTCAAAGCAATATTTTTACTGTTAACAGTTCGTGTACAAAACGTTATAAACCTTTAATACTTTAGTTACATTTTACTTTCAGGCTTACGTTTACTAGATACAGGATTAAGACTATTTTTAATTGCTGGGCAATTTTAATGTAAAGACTTCTAAATTTTATAAGGTGTTTACGCCGAATAATACTAACTAACAAATTAAGGGGTTGGAAAAATTAAAGATAATCATACGAAAATTAGGTACATTACTTACTACTTTTGTAGAATACCAAGTTTTAGCTGAAATTGCTACACAGGAGATAAGAAGGAAAATTTAAATTATTGTAAGGAAGTTAATATATTGTCTTATGTTACGATACACGAAAAGTTTAATTAGTATAATATATTAAAATAATCAATTTGGCAATAGATAGAAAGGTAATTGTTAAGCTAAAATTTACTTTTAAATTATAAAAATAAATATTATGGTTACGAAAACGGTAAACATATACAAACGCTTATTTTGCAAGTTTCACAGGGAATACGGTCATTAAGCGAAATTTATGCCAAAGTAAATAGTAACGCCCTGAAAGAAAATGGTTGAAAGGATAACATCAACGTTTTTTAGGAAAAGGACAAATAAAAAGTTTTTAATAGACAGTGTACGTTAAGACTTTGCATAGTACATCACGCGTACAAAAAAAGTAAAATGTAAGAAATCAGATTCTTTACCTATCCTTGCTTGATTATATGACAGAAAATCCATCTAATAAGTTTTAATACTTAGTTCCAGCTAAGGGTAAGTATAGAGTTATAATAATTTTTTTCTGATAGAATTAACGTTTACATAAAGTATATAAATCTAAATATTTCCACTCCTTCTGAGCTTTACTTTGAATCATAGGCACTAAAAGTACCTAACATACATTGGTGTGAAACGTCAAATATATAAAGCATGACTTCATTTCTATCTCAACATAAATAATTTTAACAAGTAGCCTCTACTTTACTTTTCTCTTTCAATGCAATAAATATAAACAATTTAAAGCTAATATCCAATTCCGCGCATAATAAATAGAACTACGCTATGAAAATATGTTATTTATTACATTATTATTTAAATAATTCAATCAAATGCCGGTGATGTTTAATCTTCAAGAATATGGGAATTATTATTTGCGTATATATTTTACGTTTGCTGATGGGCAAGTGGGATACAGTAACAAGGGTTTTAATTATTTCAGGAGATAGAAAACTTAATTATAAAACACGTAAGTGCACTTTATGTAAATACTTTCAGTATCACCTCTGAAATAGCTGGATTTTATGGAACTGGACTTTGTAATAGAGATAATTATTTTAAACAGGCGAAAGAAGATAGATCTAATCTTTAGTTTTATAACGTAATACTATATGTAGGGTTTGTAACGATTCTGAAAATGCTTTCAATACATTTTCCTATCCTAGTAAATAATTCCTACAAAAACATATTTACTATTTTCTTTCGCAACTGTAATATCATTGTCAATAAATGTTATCAGTTATACACTGCTTTACCACTCTATTCAAATCTTCCTATAAATACCCGACCGCCCGCATTCCATATTATTATTTTTCATATTATCTTTATTATTACTTTACGATTCTTGTCCTCAGCCCTGCTATATTTAATCCTGTGAATATAGGATACTGAGATACCTGAATTTTAAATATTATGTAACCTTCCTGTTAAATTAAATCCAGAACTGGTCAAGGGACGTACAATAAACAAGGCTACTTCCCACATATCCAGACACAAACTTGCTACCTCCAAATAATAATGGCATCAGTGGCTGCAGCAGGTGAGGGAATTGCACCAACCACCACAAGCACCATCCCTATCACACATTATTTCCGACGATCGACTGTTCATGATCTTCCACATCTTCAACAAGCCAGTCCAGGAATTAACAAATACAGGCGCATACCGAACACATTTTGGCAGAAAGTTATAGAACTTCCTGGTCCAGAACTCAATCTTTCCTGAAACACTCAACCACGATACAGTTCACCTTTGCTGATAATTCCACGACATAATCCATGGGCAGTGTGTGATTCTGCATTCTTTTAGGAAAACGTCGATATTTACCAGACCAGTGTCTACTCAATTTGTTTATGGATGAGATCATGGGACTTGACTTCCCCAGATAAACACAAGCCACGATGTGACTCACCCTCATCGAGTAGAAATGTCCACTTGCCTGTATGAACCAATCTCTCCTAAATCAGCTCTGTCCTCGTTAGAGTGGGGCACCCAGGAACATAAACCTTACCCTGGTACCATAACCCTTGGCGCAAGTACCACAACATGCATTAGACCATCACCTGAGTAAAACGCAAATTGGACATTTTCATATAGTATTTCCATATTCCTTACCTTAAGGAGAAGCTGGAGTGGCCCATGCTAACCAGAAACTGTGTATTTCCTAGATTCCAGACAGACCACCACCACTGCTCACGAGCTCATTTTATTCCCCCCAGGTGGTGTGTAACGGTCCTGAAAATCCTTACAATAAATTTTCCTATCCTTGTAAATAATTCCTATCAAAGCTTATTTTCTATTTCCTTCCGAAACTGTAATACCATTATCTTATTTCTTACTTCCCACTCCATTCAGTCTTCCAATAAATACCCGACCGCCCGCATTCCAAATTACTATTACTGTCATTATCATTATTATTATTTTACGATTCATGTACTCAGTCCTGCTATATTTAATCCTGAGTCACCTGAATTTTAAATATAACCTGTCTGTTAACTTAAACCCGAAGCTACCTGATATCCTGATGATGATTAATTCCTACTTCACGCTACCCATTTCAAAAACATCATCCCATACACCCAAATTATGAGCAGAAGTAATACTTTGTACGGTCTCCTTGGAGCTTACCACCCGAGGAGGGAGAATGAAGATTGTGGAGAGACGTCATTGTTGCTGACGGTGGTTTATGCCCCGATGAGTAACTTCTCGGTCCAACCCTAAATCTTATCAGTATATGCTAAAACGGCCAATAGTCAGAATTAATATTTTGTATGGTCTTATTGGCGTTTACTACCCGAGGAGAGTGCAAATGATTTTGAGGGCGTTATTACTATTGACGGTGGTCCCGGCCCTGGATAAATAATTTATCGTGCAACCTGTCATCCTCAAAAGATTATAATTGACAGTCATTCTTGGTACGGTGCTTTCGAGTGTACCACTACGAGTGTATTAAGAATAGCCTAGAGACACTATTATTACTTCCGGTAGCAAATGCCCCGAAAAGGTAATAGATTTGCAGAGAAACATATCCTCATGCGCCACTTCCAACCATATTCAGCAAGTCATCTCGCCACCACCAAGTCCACCAATCTCTCGATTACCACCACATATCCCTTCCTACTCATTAAAAATCACAGAATTGCCCTTTCATCTAACATAATTATTTTAATCGCACTGTAATTACATTTCATTCATTTACCTCCCTGTAATTGCAAAGTTACTCACCATCAACCCGATTTGTAGAAAGTGGGAATAAATCGAAAATAAATTGACAGAATTTCAAAACATGTGGTCAGGCAATAGACAAGAGAACCCGTCGGATCGAGTGGCTATTGCCGAATGGCAACAGGGTTGAGAAAATATGAATTATTTTCTAATTTGTCGTATCTCGTGTGCCATTCGTTGGATTATTATTGACGTTATTAGAACGAGGACACTTGACGCCATCTTGGATTTTGACGTCACTTCCGGTTTTACACGCCCACGTGGGAGACCGCATTTTCCACCCTATTTTACACACCCACGTGTGAGACTATAATTTCAACCCCTACTGGAATTTTCATCCCTAATTATTTTTACGTACACCCACGTGTGAGAGCGTATTTTCAACCCTTTCTTTTCGAAGGCCCTTTTCATCCCTAATTATTTTTACTCGCTTACGTATAGGACGTGTATTTCACCCCTATTTTATGATAGCTCACGTGTAGGACGTGTTCTTTCACCCTATTTTATGACAGCTCACGTAAAGGACGATATTTTCTACCCTTATTTTGAGATGGTGAAATTTTAATTATTTTTATTAATATAAGATGATGATCTTTAATTATTTTTATTAACTAATTATCCTAGGGAAATTCTTAATCTGATAGCTTTAAGATGATGATCTTTAATTTTTTTTTATTAATTAATTATTTTTAGCCCCTGGGAAATTATGTAAAAGATAGTTTATTTAATTTTGTGTTTTACTATTAGCATTTATTAGAACTTGTTTATCAGATATTATTTTAAAGAATTGATTAGATAATAATAATCACGTACACATTGACTGTATTTCCTCATTTTGCTTTATTAGCATATTTTTTTATCAAATGAGATTGTTATTACATTTATTTTAATGCCTATCTACAGGTTGTGTTTAGGGGGTGGGGGCTGGTCTAGGGATAAGTCTTAGGGCTGGGGGCTGGTCTAGGGGTAGGGATGTTTTCTGGTAATCATCTCCGGCCTTAATTAAGGTCCTTCTGGCTGTAACCCTGGAGGTTGCACACGCAAAAATGGAAATTACATAAAATGATTATTTAGTCTATTGCTTTAAAAAGGGTCAAATGCTATTGGATGATCTTTTACCTACACGAGAAAAACATATTTTCTAATAAGGATGTAAGATAACAGCTGTGTTAAGGATTGATCGTGCGTGGGGAATTTTAATGCAGTAAAATGTAATTATAGAACACTTATCTTTATTGTAAATTTCATAATTATCCTCAGTGAACTATAAAAAATTACTAACATTCCTAATGAAACAAATTTTTTATTAAGTTAATTAATTACATAACAGTCTGCCTTCTAAAACAAATATTAAAACATAGTTTACCTGCATTGAATAATATCCATCCGCCCGTTAAAATGTTGTACGCCATAATATTTTTTTAAAAGTATAGCTTAGATGTGTTTTATAACTGTAATTAAAATCTGTAAAATAAATAAAGGGTTAATACCACGCTTACCCGCTCTGTAACGTTTTAAGGTACTGCTTCACGAGTGATAGTTAGTGCTTTTGTGTTGCTTGTGTAATTAAACTTTCTAGGTTGTAAAACTGCCTATTGTTTTCCCAATAGCGTAAAATATACAAAACAAACCTTATTATCTTTATCATACTTACTGCAAATCGTATCTACCTTTCTCTTAAAATAAATCGGTTTGAAAAATATTCATATACGGATACACAAATTGTTTTATAAAAACCAGATTAATAGTTTTGGAAAGTTGCATGTTTTAAATTCCATAACAATATGTAGTAAGAAATCACTGTTCATGTTTACTTTAGCTAATTACCGTGTAATTATATAACTTTGTTTAATTTAATAGTCTAAAATTGATTACCAATATAATATAAATAATTTCTTTTAAAAACACTAAAGCATATACTTTATAAAACGATTTTTAAAACACACATGCTGAATTGAAACGAAAACAATGGGTTATTTTTTATTACATTTGATTAAAACAATTAAAGCACTAAAAAATCTCTTTTATTTGTCAGAATAGAATGGTTGGATATAACACATTCCGATCATTAAACCATTTTAGGAAGTAGTACAGAAAAACCTGAATTCGTATTTTAACAATCATATTGTACTTACAAAAAATTACGTAATCTAATTTTATTTGAAATTTCATAATAATAAAACTCATTAAACAGTGACTACACATTAAATACATTTAAAATATGTAACGTTTATAGTACGTCTATTATTACATAGAGATGAGATTATTCTTAAATTTTAATTGATTTCAATAGAGCTCTGAAATACTACAACCGCTCGAAATCTTGCTTCCTCTCTCGATATAAAAAAGCTATACTAGTGATATGTGTACATTAAATAAGCATAATAGCGGATACAGCTACATTGCTAACGATTATTGATGTTTTTTTGCATGAGACAGCCTCACAGGTATTTTTTAACCAACGCTATATATATATATATATCTCATGAGGTCAAACGAGATTTTTGAGATACAATCGCCTCATCGTCTTCACCTTGAACGATTATATATAAAAGTAACTAATGACCCTAATAGTTTATCAGATATTATTACATGGAAACGAGGTTAGCCCTAAATTAACTGGTTTCAACACGGCTCTGGAAATGCTGCACACGCTTCAAATCTTTCAACTCGTTCGAGAAGTTGTACCGTATTCACTTCCTTCAATTTTTTATCAGCATTCTGTTTAGAGATTGTAGTACGTTTTCTAATACATAAACAGAATCCTCAATACTATAATACGTGTAGCAGCAAGACACATTAGCTAGTTAGTTTCACCTCTATATTACTTTACATGCATGCCTGATCTTATCATAAATAAATACATCTGTCAAAAAAAGCTAATTAAACATAACTCCATGGACTGGGTATAGCAAGCAACGTTGCCAATTATAACTTTTAGTCAACACAATAGTGCCTACAACTACATACAATCGACTAGCACTGCTTTAGCACGAGGATCAAACGAAAACACGCATGCACGCAACGCAAGCTCGCACGACACACGCACATAAGTACGCACGCTCGCACGCACGCTCGCACGCACGCTCGCGCGTACGCACGTACGCACGCTCGCACGCACGCACGCACGTACGCACGCACGTACGCTCGCACGTACGCACGCTCGCACGTACGCACGTTCGCACGTACGCACGCACGCACGCACGCACGTACGCACGTACGCACGCTCGAACGACGCACGCTCGAACGTACGCACGCTCGCACGTACGCACACTCGAACGTACGTACGCTCGCACGTACGGACGTTCGCACGCACGCACGCACGCTCGCACGTACACACGCACGCAAGCTCGCACGCACGATCGCACGCACTGTACGCACGCACGCAAGCTCACACGTCACGCACGCTCGCACGTACGTACGTTCGCACGTACGCACGCACGCACGTACGTACGCTCGCACGCACGTACGTACGCTCGTACGCACACACGTACGCACGCTACGCACGCACGCACGCACGCGCACGCACGACACGCACACACACACACACACACACACACACACACACACACAGAGAGCGCGAAAACACGCAAACGTAAAACACACTAACACCAAAAACACGCAAACAGGCTAACAAAAACACACAAACGAAAAACGCTACCACGAAAACACTCTAACATAGAAAATACGCAAACGCAAAGACATACAAACGCGAAAATACGTAAAACGAAAACACGCAAATACGAAACGAAAACACGCCAACACGCAAAACGAAAATACGCTAAAGCGAAAAACTTGTAAACTTGCAAACATGAATCAAGACGGTGGAGCACCGTTAGGAAAAAAACAAGTTTATTAACAACATTGAGGAAAGTTTAACGTTTGAAAATATATTATTATTATTATTATATGTAAACAACAATACATAATTATTATTTAATAACATGCTTTATCGGTTTTCTTCTTCTCTTTAACCGTGATTCGTCGTCATCATCATGATTTTGAGATTTGCCCTGTACCCCTATGTCATCGCTCTTCTTTCTCTTCTGTGAACCGTCACCATCATCTTGAATGTGAGATATATTCAGCTCAATTACGTCATCGCTTTCATTCATTATCTTGAACGGTTATGTTGTAATAGTTTATTAACAAGTCAGTAAAATCTCTAATGTCCGCTGATGTTGGCTCATAAAAAGGAGAATACATTATAGTAATGCTCACTCGATGACAGTTACACTTTAAAGAGCGAAACACACGAGAAACGAGAACGCAGCTAGCCTAGGGTCTTGTGCGCAAGCGTGATCGTCAATGTTCGGGTAGAATCGGTTATCTTCGGGGATGTTTGAAGTATTGACCTAACCACATCTACTGTAGCCCCTAGGGGCATGTTATAAATCTAAACGCCTCTTTTATGGTCGAGGTAATTTCTCCTAAGACGGCCGTCTGTACCGGGGTACAGGGCAAATCTCAAAATCATGATGATGACGACGAATCACGGTTCAAGAAGAAGAAGAAAACCGATAAAGCATGTTATTAAATAATAATAATGTATTGTTGTTTATAATAATAATAATAATATATTTTCAAACGTTAAGCTTTCCTTCAATTTTGTTAATAAACTTGTTTTTTTCCTAACGGTGCTCCACCGTCTTGATTCATGTTTGCAAGTTTACAAGTTTTTCGCTTTAGCGTGTTTTTGTTTGGCGTTTTTCCGTTTGTGTGTTTTCGTATTTGCGTGTTTTCGTTTTTTACGTATTTTCGCATTTGTATGTCTTTGCGTTTGCGTATTTTTTGTGTTAGAGTGTTTTCGTGGTAGCGTTTTTCGTTTGTGTTTTTGTGAGCCTGTTTTTTGTGCTAGTGTGTTTTCGCGTTTGCGTGTTTTCGAGCTCTCGTGTGTGTGTGTGTGTGTGTGTGTGTGTGTGTGTTGTGTGTGTGTGTGTGTGTGTGCGTACGTGCGTACGTGCGTTACGAGCGTACGTACGTGCGTGCGACCGTACGTTTGTGCGTGCGAGCGTGCGTACGTGCGAGCTTGCGTGCGTGCGTGCTTGTTTAAGTGCGACCGTGCGTGCGAGCTTGCGTGCGTGTGTACGTGCGAGCGTGTGCGAGCTTGCGTGCGTGTATACGTGCGGGACTGCGTGCGAGCGTGCGTGCGTACCTGCGAACGTACGTATAAAACCCTTATTTTAACCATTGGAGTGCTATTTATAATTTGCACTATTTGAATAATTAGTTGTAACTCATTTATACCGTTCCAAAAACGTGGTTATTTAATTCAAAAGTTAATCAAAAAAACACCTGTAAACACTTCGTCGTAATCCTATAAACCATATCGGACAAAGTTCATTGAACCTTGTTTATCATTCACCGTAATTAATAATTTATTTCCGCAATAAGTTTTGGGGTTAATCTACACGTGTATAACTTTTACAAAACTGTAGTTCACGACACTGCACGAATAGAGATCGCCTCTAATACAGCAGGACCCGTAACACTCTATCATACGCGTAGCATCATTTACTTGAATGTCGCTCCCTTACAAGAATAATTTTGTATTTTGTTCAGTTACTGGAAAAATTTGATTTAATTAAGTACGCGGAATATTATTACTTTTATTATTTTGTTATTTTTTCACTCAGGATTGTTTTATTTTATGTTAATATCTGTTGTAATGAATTATTAAGTTTTACCTCCTTTCAATTTATCTACTAGGCCACACACAGCACACCAACGTAGTGCAGATAGTGAACTCCCTTGAAAGTTCAAAATATAAATTGTAGGGCCGAACCAGCTTACAAGTTTATCATAAAAAGTAAGTATTGGTTTTTGAATCTGGTTCTGCTTTGTACATGTTCATTCTAGTGAAGCTTTGGAAAGAGGAGGTATATTTCTGATTTCTCCGATAGCGTAAAAAACGTAGTCGGACTGTCCTGCAACAACAACAATTCCAACTGTGTTTATAGTATTATATCATATTTCGAAATTTATAATGCACAAAATATACACACATAATTAATGGTACCAAAATTGTACCTCATTGTTCGTTAGTTAACTTCCAGAGCATTCTCCTTGTAGTGTGAGGTATTGGAATAGCGATACAAAGCAAGACTCAAATCAGACGTACGCGAAAAATATATTTGTTAGTTGATGAGAATCCTTTTAATGAGAACTGAAACTTTCCAGTGTAGAGTTATTTGTAAACAACTTTAAAGAATGTGACGTGCTCAGAGCCTTAATTATCATAAAATTATGAATATCCGGTAATTCGGTGAGTTTCCTGAAGAAAATACCGTAGAACAACCAGATAGCCGAGTAGCCGGACCAAAAAGTAGAGAATTGGGTACGTCTCTTAACACCACAGCTTTACAAATACTAACGAGGCTGACTAGTATCACAGTCACTAGTTGCAAAGCTTTCAAGGCTCCAGTCATTCTACGCAAGCTTCACATGTTTACTGCTTCACAGACGCATAAAACTCGACTAAACAAGCACCCAGAACTAACGCCAGATTTCCTACTTCTCAAGCTACATCCCTTCATACTGCACCGCCAACCAATCACCCCACTAGGGCGACTAAATTCGCATGTTGCATACGCATTAATGACGCTATTACCAGTCCGCAGCTACAAGAGGTTGAAATACGTCTACTACCGCGCTGCCTAATGCTTAGCACCATTTTGCTATACCACACCGCAAATCAACAACCTAAAAAATTACGCTTCACTTTCCACAGGAATTATATAAAACCCGCTTTATTAAAATTTGACCGATCTCAAACTAATCAGTCCAATTAACCAACCGAAGTCAACATCATGCAATTGTACATTTAGGTGTAGGCGATACCACGCCTACGCGGCGACTGGTCTGGACCTGGTCTGAGCGAGATTGTCTGAAGCGGCAAAGCCTCGAGGCAAACACCGAGATTCAAAATGAAAAGGAAGTGTACTGATTTATTTTTCCCCAAAGGCGGGGCGAGCCGCCTTTCCTTACAAGCTCCTTCAGCCCCATTGATGGCTTCACAACATACATACATACATTAGGAATTTATGCATGACCGGATTAGGGATAGGTACATTCAGGATCGGATCGGAAGGAACAAAAATAAGGTTCTGAGGGGATGTTACTGCCCCAGCATTCACTTAAATAGCAACACTTGATCTGCGTATGAGCAGCGAGAGAAATCCTTAAAAAACAACTTTATAGAAAGTGACGTGCTCAGAGCCTTAATTGCCATAAATTATGAATCGCCGGTAATTCGGTGAGTTTCCTGAAGAAAATAGCGTAGAACAACCGGATAACCTAGTAGCCGGACCAAAAGTAGAGAATTGGGTACGTCTCCAACACCACAGCTTTACAAACACTAACGAGGCTGACTAGGTAGAAGGTAATGAAAATCGAACGTATCTTCCCACAAATGCTGAGAGATCGTGATTCCACAGTGCCACCAGCTCAGACGATATTTCAATCGTGATGCGCAATCAAGAAGTACGCGAACGTGCTGCCGACGTGACGTAAGCGTCTCTTGTTGATCTGTTGAGGGCGGGTGTTAATAACAATATTCTGGCATAAAAAGCTTTAAACGGATTTTATAATAAAGGCACTGGGGATAAAAATGCATTAATTCTTAGCTGTGAATGATAATAATTAAGGAAAATTATTTATTAATTTACGATCAATCTACGTACCTGACGTAAAGGATTTCAAACCTTCGCAACATGTGCCTGCGCCAGTTTGTATTAGATCTTTCATTCTAAGAAATCAGCCTAATAAAATAGTAACCAGAGCTCTCCTTTAAACGATTGTGACTTGGATGGCATACACCCTATATAAGTAAATATGAAAAGTAATCTTGAACAGAACAGGAAAGCTTTGCTAAATTGTGCGCTAGCGCAAAATTAAGCCATGACGACGTAAAAGGTGCAGAAGACAAAGTACAAGTTACAAACAATGTAAAAGTTTGTAATTTAATCAGAACTTTGGCAAAAGATGCTCTTATAATAGAAATATTAATATTCAAGAAATTTATTTATTAACGTTACAGTTGCGTTTAATTTTAAATTCTTTAAAGTTTCTACGCTATAAAGCGGAAAAGAATTATTAAAAAGAAGTATCTTTCAAGTGTAAGGCACGAAATCTGCCAACGTTAAGGAAAACTAATAGTACGTCTGCATAATCCAACCTTATTAACTTACACAATTACTTCACCACTTCTGGCTGCAAAAGTGTAATGTTCAGCTTTTGCATTATCTACTTTCATTAGCAGTTTCTTAATGGCACCATTCATATGAATATACTTTATGAAAGTTACTAAGAATATCTTTTTTTCTGAGGATTAAGAGCGAAACGTACAGTACAGCTTAGCAATGAGTGCTCCATATATTGTACGTAACGTAAATGTTATGTTTGCAAAATTTGTATGCTAAATCAAATTGACTGTAATCATTTCGTGTTTGATCAGTTCAGCTATTGCAGACGATGCACACAGTTTGAGGTGAACATAAAATACTAACTCTAGGCAATAACTTTGTTACACATACAATCATTGCAAAACTAAATAGTAGTGACATTTCGTAATGACGGTTTGCTTTGCATTCAACATCTCTAATTTAATTTGCTGGCAACCCATGTATGCAAACATATCTAACATTATCTTATGTAGATAATGTTCATATATTCAGAATGGTACTGACACAATCGATACTAGACTCATTTAGATGTAAGACACATTTTTTAATACAGCTTATGAGATTACTTTTTACATTAGTAAAACCTAATTTAGCTCTCCATAAATACTTTGTTTTAGATCGGGCCAAAATGTTCCAAAATATTTGTCTAAAATCTCCGTAGAAAAAACGGTCCACTGGAAACTATTTTTAAATTTGTGACGTAGGCAACTCTGCTCGTTGAATTTAGTCCATTTTCATTTCTTTGTGTAAGTAACATAACAAATTCATCTTAGTCAAACCCAATGTTACGTCTTTGGACCATATTTACGTCGCTGCTAGTACATGTTTTCTATTTATTTAGTATTTGCTGCTTTACGGAGACAAGTAATTATACAACTAATCTTTTTATACTTCTATGCTTAAATTTAAGCATAGAATTATTTAAGCTATGTCTCAAAAATTAATATTCATTAGCAACTTCAACGCCATCTTACGGTACAACGAAAAAATGTTACGTTTTGTGTTAATTTTTATAAGATGTATTTCCGCTAAAGTAAATAACCTAGAACACGATTTCCGTAAATGTGCCTTAAAGCTTCCTATGTTTTAAATTAATTAAACATTACCGATTAGTTTTGGGGATGCATTTGTAAGGGTGCTATAATTGTAAATAACAGATATCTTTCTCGATGTTAACCTAAGTTATAAAATTCTTTTGAAATAATTCTTTGTATAACGTAGTGAGTAATATATAAACTTCAGTGACATCTTAATCTCTTATATGACCTCCTTTACTTGTGTTTAATCTTGCATAGATTAAACAGGATATTTTAACAATTTTTTTGTAGTAAATTGAGATATATAATTAGAATTAACACATAACAATTAAGAAATATGTAAAACGATTAGTAAGTAGAATGAATATAAAACTGGTTAATTATTGCAAAGGACAAAATAATACACTCCAACAAAACGGTGACAACAATAGAAAAAATTCAGTACCTTAAAAGCAACGTCACAGGAGAAGCATCAAAACTAATCCAGCACCTTCAAACAGCAGAATGCAATTACAAAACAGCATGGGAAATTCTCGACAGCAGATACAACAACAAACGGTTAATGGTAAAAACTTAGTAGACAAAACTTTAGACTTTCCCACTGTCCAAGAACAAAATGCAGGTGCAATAAGGCGTCTGCATGACACCACTCATGTGTGTCTGTAAGCAATTAAGAACCTAGGAGTAGAAACAACCTCCTCGGGTCCTCTTATTGTCCACACAGTAACAATAAAATGGGACGCAGAGACAAACAAACTATTCAAACAATCGCTGAAAGCACCAAATGAAATACCACTAATGGAGGAAGTAATGGAATTCCTCAAACTAAGATTCCAGTCAATGGAAGCGATGTCCCAGGCAAGAAAATCACGATGACAGTCCCAATGGAACCCCCAGTGGCAGAATAAACGGCAAGCATGCATCTACTGCAACTAATATCACAAGTTGGGTGACTGCATCACAATTAAAAGGGTTGTCAACACAAACCAGGATCACATTCGTGAGAGAAAAACGTCTATGTTTCAATTGCATGGACCACAGTTCCAACATCAGATGCCACGCAATACGACGGTGCACAACGTGTCAGTACCCGCACCACACATTACTACACCAGGAATACAAAAAACCTGCAACACACCAGCAAACAAAATCGGCAGCGCACGCATCAACCAAAGAAGTTAAGGAAGCATGTCGCCCCGAAAATAGAAAAAAAGAAGTTTTATTAGCTACAGCAATTATCAGAATGAAGAACATCTTCGGTGAATTTCACATGTTACGAGCATTAATCGACCCAGGGTCACAGGCATCCTTTATTACGGAAGATTCTGCACCACTACTAAGACTACCAAGGCAAACAGTACACGCCGAGATCAGCGGTTTAGGAGGTTGTATACCAACCAAGGCAACCTCAAATATAAACATCCAATTAAAACCTTTACATCCAAGTACCTTTTCACTAACCACAGGAGTTATAGTGCTAGAAAAGATCACGGAGAATCTCCCCATGAAACAATTCAAGTTCAAAAACAACCAGTCGACAAACCAAGTATTGTCAGATCCCACACTCAATAAACCAGGGCCAATAGACGTGCTCCTGGGAGCTGAAGATTACGCAAAACTAATACTAAACGGGGTAAAAAGAACAGGCGACGTATTAGGTCAGAACTCAGAATTAGGATGGATTTTGTGAGCATAAATCTACACTCCTAAAAAAGAAGTGACGGTGGTCAGTATGGTGTCACGGGAAGAAGAAACGCAATTAAAAAAATTTTGGGAACTCGAAGAAATTCCAAGGGCAGTGAAAATGTCCCAACAAGATGAAGAGTGTGAAGAACACTACCAACAAACCACGGTGAGGAACCCGGATGGAACTTATACAGTAAAAATACCATTCAAGGAAGATCCAGACACGCTGGAAAACTCAAGACCATTGACAGTCGCAAGATTACTCCAGCTAGAGAAGAAATTCTTAAAAGACAACAATTTGAAGACAGGTTACAAAAATTCATGGACGAATACCTCTAACTGGGGCACATGAAACTAGCCACCAACCCAAATGAAGACAGGGTGTACATACCACATTAGGCAGTTGTGAAAGAAACCAATACAACGGCCATGCTGCGAGTAGTATTTGACCCATCATCTAAGGACTGCAACGGGAAAAGTCTAAACGAGATGATGCACGTAGGGCCAAGATAACAACAGGATATATGGGACCTCTTAGTAAGATCGCTACGTGCTTATGGCTGACGGAGAGAATATGTACCGTCAGATCAAACTTGACAAAGAAGATTACAAATACCACACTATCCTGCGGAGAACCACACCAAGGGAATCAATCACAGAGTATCAACTTACAACCGTTACATATGGAACAGCTTCCGCACCTTACCTAGCGGTAATGACATTACAGCAACTAGCCCAAGATGAAGAAAACAATTACCCGCAAGCATCGGCAGTAACACTGAAAGATTATTACGTGGACGACCTGTTAACTGGAACCACAACAATAGAAGACTCAAAAACTTTACAGGAAGAATTAATCACATTATTAGCGAAAGGAGGGTTTACGTTAAGAAAATGGGCAGGAAATCACAAAGAACTAGGGAAAGAAGGAAAAGAAACATCGGAGCCACTGGATATCAACGAAAACGAATCAAGAAAATCCCTAGGAGTGAGTTGGCTACCAGATCAAGACAGCTTTCAATTCAAGGTAGCACTCAACAACAAAACATTAACAAAAAGAAGCATACTGTCAGAAACAGAAAAAACCTTCGACCCGATAGGGTGGGTCAGTCCAATAACAATAACAGCCTAACTAATAATACAAGAATTATGGATAAGCGCAATCAAATGGGATCAAAAAGTACCTGACAACATAGCAGCAAAATGGGTGAAGTTCCGGGATGAATTAAAAGCTATAGAAGAACTAAAGATACCAAGATGGATCCACCACACTCAAGACGAGTTACAGTTACACGGGTTCTGCGATGCATCAGAAAAAGCATACGGTGCAGCAATATATGCGAGAACCAGTCAAGGGGAAGTAACGTTACTCACAGCAAAATCAAGAGTAGCACCTGTCAAGACCATACTCATGTTAGAATTATTCGCAGTAGTACTATTAGCAAAACTATTGAGCAGAAGCAGTAGAAATTCCAAACATAACTGTGTTTGCATGGAGCGACTCCATGATAACAATAGCATGGATCAAAGGGGAGCCATCCAGATGGAAAACGTTCGTAGCCAATAGGGTTATGGAAATCAATAAACTCGTACCACATTAACAATGGAATTATGTCAGCACAGAAGAAAACCCAGCAGACATCCTGTCAAGGGGGTACCCGGCATCCAAAGTAAAGACCAAATCCATATGGTGAATGGGCCGAAGTGGCTGAAAACAAATACAAGGAAAGAATACCAAACACCAAACACAACCACAAAACTAGAGCTGAAGAGATGTCTGACAACCATAAAAATAGAAGACAACAGCATCATAAACCGATTTTCGTCATTGCAACGACTGCAACGAGTGATCGCCTACTGCAACCGATTCAGCAAGGCATGCAGAAGATAGCAAGGTAAACACAAATACCTAGAATTAGAAGAATCAGGCAGAGCAATGCAAGTCATAATAATAACATAGCACCAGCACTTCGGCAACGAGTTAGAAGCACTACAAAACAGTGAAGCACTACAAAAACAGCGACATGTGTTGAAAAACAACCAACTGACAACACTCAACCCATTTATAGATGGAGAAGGCATCCTACGTGTGGGAGGAAAATTACACAATTCACAATTGTCATTCGACGAAAAGCATCTTATATTACTACTACCAGGCCAACAACTTACAAATCTAGTGAAATTAAAGGCTCCCAAAAAACACTGCATGGGGGACCCAGATCACACTTGCATCCCTACGCAGAAAATACTGGATAATAAACGGCAAAAGGGCAGTAAAATCAATCATCCATTCATGCACGACATACATCAGATAAGAGTAGTTACGAACACTTTGAGATTAACGTACTACGTTTTTTTTTAATTCAACTATGCTTGTAATATTACAATTAAGTGCAAATGTTCTGTTACGTTTCGTAACTGTTTTCTTCAGTTAAAAATGTTTTAAGCTTTATTGCCGATATCTGATTTAACAAGGTTTGTGTTTGGGGGCTTGTATCTAGACACAAACGGGAATGCTATGTACCTGTATGCGGATCAACTACAAATGGTTATCATCACTATGTGTTACTAGAGTATTGACCTACTAGAGGGATTCCACCTTTGGTAAGGGATCTTTAACGTACCAAACATCATATTGCCACGGCAACTACAGTGTTACTTCTTATCTGAGAAAAAAACAGCTATCTCTACCAAATTTGAACCTGTACTGCTGGGATGAAAGGCAAGCACCCTAACCATTCCACCCTCGAGGCAGCTTTGTTTTTAATTTTTGCTTAAAATGCATTTTTTTTGTTCCGTGTACTAACTTAGACAATGATTAAAGAATTTTTCTTTTCACTAAGGTTTAATTACTGTGAGAAATAAATATTTGCGTTTGCTGCAAATACAAGTACTAGCGTAGCGCTGTGACTAAACCTGCTAGTTCTTAGTTACCCTGATTTACCCTGGAATCTGAACAGTGATTTAACACCTATAAAGTTATAATAAAAGAGGAAACCGTTTTCATGGAAAAATACAACCAATTAGACTGTATCGCTGTTCTCAGAATCACTGTCAGCGTTAACATTAATTATTACGAGTCGTATTTCATCGATTATGCTATCAACGATATAGTGCATTTCCCAACATTTCTGTTCTTCTTGTACCACGTGTCGAATGAAGTTGTTCCAATGTCCGGCTGTTACCCGCTAAACGTCTTCTTCAAGTAATCGTTTAAAGTATAAAATAATATTTTCAATATCTACCCACTTCCAGTAAGTACCCGTACTCGTACACATTGAATCAATAACTTTAGTTAAGTACTTTACGTTCAAGATGTCGAAATATCTCACTGAAGCCGAACTGCAATATCAAACTGATAATTTAAATTTCTATGAGCCTGACGGTGATAATCATAGTGATAATAGTGTAATGTCACCAGAAGAGGGTACATCCTACATTTTGGAAGATGTATCGTCGAACGCCAGTAGTGATGGCGTTACCCAGTTTTCTAGGAACATCAAACTTTAGTATACACTAAATCCAACGCGAGAATGGACTTGCTTTGCGCATTGGTGCTACAAGTGAGAGGGGTGTTTAACGAACTACACAGGACCGTCATACATAAGTCATGTAATATAATCTCTCAATATTCGTAGAATATGTCATTTATTATATAAAAGGTAAAGACGTTAAAAAACACATCATTATTTTAAACATAAAAAAACTATCGTTTGGTATACAACTAATTAGTCTGTATCGCTGTTCTCAGAATCACTGTCAGCGTTAACATTAATTATTACGGGTGGTAGTTCATCGATTATATTGTCAACCATATAGTCAATTTCCCAAAATTTCTGTTCTTCTTATACCACGTGTCGAATTAAATTGTTCCAATGTCCGGCTGTTACTCGCTAAACGTCTTCTTCAAGTAATAGTTTAAAGTTTAAAATAATATTTTCAATGTCCACCTACTTCCAGTAAGTACTCGTACTCGTACACATTGAATCAATAACTTTAGTTAAGTACTTTACGTTCAAGATGTTGAAATATCTCACTGAAGCCGAACTGCAATATCAATCTTTCAAAATTTCTGTGTCCGACGGTGATAATCGTAGCGATAATAGTGTAGTGTCACTAGAGGAGGGTACATACTACATTTTGGAAGATGCATCGTCGAACGCCAGTAGTGTACACTAGTATACACTAAATCCAACGCGAGAATGGACTTGCTTTGCGCATTGGTGATGAAAGTGAGAGCAGTGTTTAACGAACTACACAGGACCGTCATACATAAGGCATGTAATATAATCTCTCAATATTCGTAAAATAAGTCATTTATTATATAAAAGGTAAAGACATTAAAAAACACTTCATTATTTTAAACATAAAAACATAAAAAAACGATCGTTCCGTATACAACTAATTAGTCTGTATCGCTGTTCTCAGAATCACTGTCAGCGTTAACATTAATTATCGCGGGTGGTATTTCATTGATTATGCTGTCAACGACATAGTCAATTTTCCAAAATTTCTGTTCTTCTTGTACGACGTGTCGAATGAAATTGTTCCAATGCCCAGCTGTTACTCGCTAAACACCACTCCACTTCTGGTAATTTGAAACACTTATTGTTTGTTTTATCGTATCCCTTGACCATCGACCACACCATTACAATGGGGTTTAATTCACAATGATATGGTGAAAGTCTGAACACAGCTTTCTTCTGTTCTTTATCCATTTCATCGATGACGTGTTTGTTGTATTTTTCCTACAACAATACGCAACAGTTCTGCTTTTACCATTGTATCGTCAATTTCTTTCCCTTTATTTTATAACCACTCAATTAATAACTTTTTCACCAAGAATTATTGGGTACGTTTCCATTTTAAACAAATGATACGGAGCATTGTCCATCACAATTACGCAATTAACATCTAACGATGCTAAAACGTTCTGGAACCATTCAGAAATGTGCTTCGGTTCATCTCGTCGTTATAATCCGCTGTAATTTTTTAGACAACACACAGAAACGAATCCAGCAGCGCTGCCAATATGCAACACTATTAAGCGTCTCCCTTTACCACTTGGATTAACAGGTCCCGTTGACAAGCCTCTGAGAAAAGCATCCCTGTGCGATTTAATCCTTATGTTCATCCAAATATTCTCTTTTACATCATCTGCGTTAACACACGTTCATCTAGATAGTAAATAGAACGACCTTCTTCTCGGTATCTTTTCATAGCTCTCAGGTCATCTCTAAGCCAGATTATAATTTACTCTTTCTCAGTCAGGGCACTGTTTCGTTGTCGTTGAAGAAAAACAAAATACAACTCATATCACAATTTGTGAAATGTTGATCGCTTGAATTGTGTCCACAGTCGGTAGCTCTTTATTTCTATGAAACTCATGCAATTTTCTTCTTATCGAATTCATTAATCTTTTCTTTAAAAGACAGACGAGCTTTTTTTAAATTCGGTTCCGTTACCTATTATACTCCGCTATAATTTTTTTTATTGTATTTTTTCCAATGCCCGTTTATCCAGTCAATTTTAAAATCATTTCTTCATACGAAATTTGCGGAATGTCTTCCTTTAATTTCGTATACAAGTTTATTATCAGTACTTTTTGGTTTTGGTGCACCACCTAAAATTAAAATAAAATTGAAACTATTGACCGGGGCGAACAGTATTTACCTGTCCTCTTTTATTCTTCTTAAATGGTGATGATGGGTATGTTTCCTCCCTCGCTGCTACCATGCTGTTATTGAGTTTTTATAATTGTCTTTAATCACTACACTCATACTCTACACAATTTGAAACTTATTTTTTAACTTACGTAAAATAACCGTTACCTGATCTGCTACGCTAAAACACAAACTGGAATCAGGTGAGGCGCCGGCCCTGGACAACTGCTGAGCTAATTGGGCCGAGGTAGGGGTTGAATAGGCTGAAGTTCGACCGAAGCAGGTGAATTTTCGTCCATGCGTAAGTCCATTCCCTCGTTGAATTAATTGTAGGATATGATGCAGCTGACGGTACTAAATGGAGAATTCTGAATGACTTGAATAACGTTTAAGGGCGTATATCTCGTCATAACATACTTAAAGAAGAAGCTAGGTCATCCAGATACGTCAAACGAAACGTTGACAATACTTGTGCAAGTTCTTGGAGTCTTTTTAGTAACAATTTCATGATGCGTAATATTGGGAAGTGTATTTGAAGCTGAAGAAAGTATACAGTTGGGTAGCAGTCCATCGACAACTTCTTTGGAAGGATTAGACGCGGTTATAGGTATCTTGTTTGTACGCTCGTGTGATCTATGGTGCTAAAAACTTTCAAGTAGATCAATTGTGGAACTAAACACGGTGGCCTAATTTCTTTTGTGATACAATTTCCAGAGATAAGTTCAACCAAATAAAGCGATTTATTCGATTCGACTCGTCGAGGTCGTCAAAAATCTGATACTTTTGCTGCAATATCTGAAGTATGGAATAATCTTGTGAGTAACTGTATTGTATTATATATTATAAATCAGGAGCAAATATCACAGTTAATGAACAACTATTTCCTACAAAATTCAGATGTCCATGCCCAATATATGAGTTAAAACCTGATAAATGTGGTATAAAGTTTTCCTTACTTGGGCAAGGGCGATTCAAAACCAACTAATATGTTATTATCTCAACATATTGTGATGAAATTAAGGAAAACTTTAAAAAAGGGGAGGAATGTAACTGTCGATAACTTTTTTACATCTTTCAATTTGGTCAAAAGCTTACAAAAGGAGTCGACATCACTAGTTGGAACTGCGAACCGACGTAGAAGATTTTTACCAGCTGCTATACAAAAATCGAGAAATGATTTGTATTCTGCGAGGGTTTTTGTATGTTACGATATTTCTCTAGGTTATCAAGCGAAAAGGTAGGCAAATGTGTGCATTCTCAGAAGTATTCTTAAATTTCCAACGATTGGTGAGGGACAGAAGAAACTACCAGAAACCGTAAAATTCTACAATAATACTAAACATGGGGTAGATGTTTTGTACCAAAGGGCAAGGAATTATACAACCAAATCACTTTGCAGAAGGTGGTATTTTTGAAAATATTTGATTTAGCAGCAGTAAATTCATGTATGATTAACAATTCTTGTACTAACGAAAATACAAGTCGTCCAAAATATATTTTGAAACTCGCAGATGAACTCAGGAGTCAATACGTTCGTACAATAAAATGCACTACATATCGACAGGATGGGTGGCAATCAACAAACAAGCAAAGGAAATGCCAAAGTAAACTAGATGGATGCTAGTACATTACGGGACTTCTTGCAAAATACTAAAAAATATACGGGGTATTTTTATATCTTTGCAATATTCAGCTGTTTTAGAAATATTCAATAAAAACTAAAATATAACCCTAGTAAACCCCCCCTCCCCACTCTGAGACATCCAGCATCATGGCTGATCTTGACGAAACTTGGCCAAAAGTTCTAAAATGAGCTAATAAGTCGATTTAGCGACAGTGAAAAAAAAAGTCGATTACATAAACTACTATGCCTATATATCTCATTATCTTTCAAGATAACTATGGATCGTTTCATATCATTTTAAAGCAAATTTCGCTCTCTTTCAAATAAAGTATGAATATGTGTATGTTATACCAGCAATACGAGGAATGCTTTCAGTTTCTGGAAAAACCAGAGGTGGTGTTTTTATCAGGATAACGCCATTCATTAACGCAAATGAACAAAGTTCAATTCCAAAATCCAAAGTTTGTAACGAAAATAGTTAGAAAGTTATAACAATATCAATATTAAATGTTTGAAAATTCATATCTGCTATAGGTACTAGTAGCTTTAGAGGAAGCAGGATAGTTGCATTCATAAGAGTGGCTGCTTGCCTAGAAATTATAAAAAAAAAAAAAAAAATGCTTGGAGAGTAGTTTGAATAAACCAATTTCGAGTAATTGGTTAAGTTTGAACCCTTAAATGTAATCAGATTTATACGATAATTTATTACCTAAAGAAATCTCTTTAAAGAACCTTTGTTTAAAACTACGCGTGTCTATTTCCAATTCTTTTATATCTTGAACGGTATCGGAAATACATATTTCTACAAAAAAAATGTACATGTCACAGTGACTGCGGCCATATTCAATTTTGAAAGTTTTAAAAAGTTTCGTGCATTTCATGCGAGTTATTGATGACTCGAATTTCAATCTTCTCTGTTAAAATTTGAAAATTTGCCCCCAAATCCTTATCTTCACCCCCTGTATACCTATTGCATTTAAAAGCTTGTTTGGTGGACATAATTGTCTCGTAGGCCTTCACTCCAAATGTCATCAAAATCGCCCGTATAGTTTCGGCTGGCGAGTAACCACTGACCCACAGATACTCACAGACACACACAGACAGACATTTTGAAAAATTTTCTACAATTTTTTTTTTGGCTCAGGGAGTCTTAAAACATCAAAATAACGCCATATCTTTTTTTTCGACAGAAATGTGCCACTAAATCAAAACACTATTGCAAAATCTGTAAACATTAGTATGTAGGAAATGCATTGGTATATCTCATAATTAAAAAAATTATAGGTTCAGGGTATGTTTAATTACTCATTGTGTATTAGTATCTTCAAAATAAAAAATTTTCAGAGTTTGGGTTTATTATTTTGCCTTTACAATGTAATTCTAAACTCCGGTCAATTTGACCGGTATCGTATTTATAGGTAAATAAATTATGCCGCATTTCTAGTGTTAAATCCTCAAGATGGACGGTGAAGCATTATTGGTAGAACTAAGATTTCTTGATTCTATAAAACCAAATTTTTCCATTTTGTATAAAAAATTACGGACCAAAAGTAATTATAATTTTTTAATTGGATTGTATACGTTTTTAAAAATACGTTTGTAGACAAATCTAAAAACCATTGATTGCAATTTGTTTCTGTACGTGACCTAATTGTACAAACTGTAAAACATATAATTCAGTTTAAATCTATACATATTTGATTAAAACAGTAAAAAGACGGCGCAGCTAAAAACACCAATAATAATTGAGCGTGCTTTACATAACATTGTAGAATGAAATACGTTTTAAATGTTTAGTCATTCTTTTCGTAGACGAGTCATTCAAAAACTGTAACCTCAAATAAGATTAATTATACGCTTTTGCGTGTTCAATTTAGGTTCATTTCAGTTTTGACGTTTTAAGCGTGATATCTTAAGGAGAGAAAATTGCGTTCGTATAACTATATATCCTTCTCAATTATCTCATCTAATCAATTTTCTTCCGTTACGAGTATAACGTAAAGTATTAGGTCTGCGGTGTTAATAAAAATATCTAGTGTGGAACAACACACGACCTTCTAGCCCATAAAGTGTAAATTAATAGAATTAGATAATACATTCTTAGGATAATTATGAAATCTCCTTTGTAGCACGTTGAATATTAAAGAAGACAACGTCGAAAGAACAACAATAACGGCATGTGACAGATAAACGTTTAAGACCGCATGTCAGGTATACAATAATAGACATATAGATGCTGACTTGAACAACAAATTCCAGAAGCGCCCGCTTCTGTGAATATATTGATAATACAGTTTAAGCATTTTAAATCTCAAGCGCCTATTTGGCTTCGTATTAGGAAACGTTACAAGTAAACTCTAGGTAAAATGAAATTATCTGTATAATGTGTGCTTACACATTTTCTAAAATTTTTCGTTATTCCGATATTGAAGAAACTTGAGCAAACTCAAAAATTTCACCTTCAGAGTTTCTTTGCATCCAAATTACGCTTCGGATTAATAAATGTCAAAGAATTTACTTGATGATTTTAAGACGTGTATGACGCACTGGGTATATGCAGTATTGTGTGATGCGTAGAACGTATTTTTGATAAAATATGAACGTAAGTTTGCACGATAATTTTTTTTTTTGGTGTACGTAATGTAAATTTGTTGAAAACTCTGCGTCATCGGAATTTTTAGTAGAGATTTTAATTTCATGTAAAAGCAAGATTAAATGTTGTATAAAGATTTATAAGTTAAAAGTATTAAATTTAAATGAGAGATAATATTTTAGTAATAACCCTATTAAGACGATAACGAATAAATGATACTCTGCTACTAAATCTGAGCTTAAAGTTATTGTAAATGGATAGCATGGAAATATATGATGTGTTGATATTGTATTAAGGTGCACAGGAAGAATAAGTATGTATATTTTTGCTTGTATAAGTATATTGCACAATAGAAAAATTATATGCATGTTCAAGGATAAGTGGTGTTAGAATTTGGTGGAAGGAAAGTCTGTGTACATATGGAACTTATTATTATTCAGAGTTTTGTAAACATTTCAAGATTTTGTAGTTTCGAGTGCATTGGGATCGTTTCCGCTTACTTTGGTTTGAGCGGGATAAATATTATGAGAAAGAGTGTTGGAGTAAGGCGGGAGACACTCAGGCTCAGAGTTATACTCAAGAGGGAGGTTGCGCGTGAATATTTTGTAAAGAACTATGCTGGTTTTTGTTTGTAAATAATTAGTGTTGCAGTGCATACTAGTATACTGCAAATACCATTTTGGGGATGAAGTATTTAATCATTTATAAATAAAGTGATTGTGAATTGAAAATCACTATTATCGGGCGTTTCCAAAACTTAAGAAGTGTTTAAACAGATCTGTAATAAACAATAATGATCTTAGTTGAACTGTATTGTGTTTAAAGAACTCCCGCGCAAACTAAAGTGGAACTTATAGTTAGCCTTCATATAACTAAATAAAGGTATGTTAGGTTTTATAAGTTAAATTAATTAAAGTATTTGATAATGACAATATTGATTTAAATATACATATGCGATTGCTAACAGTACTAAATCGATCGTTTAGAGAAAAATAATTGATTAGTGATCAAGTGTAAATAAAATACTCTGCGACAACCGACTATTTTCTTACAAGGAAATTTAGTAAATCGGAT
>JARFJB010000339.1:6302500-6552500 GCA_036346205.1 Vesta saturnalis | reverse complement strand
TGTGTTTTGGATAGAATTCGCCAAGAAGTTGTGTTAGAATGAATGCAGTATACAGGGTTCTCCACCTTAGCTCCCATCTTCTAGCACATCTAAATGACTTTTATTACTAAAAGATATTAAAATGGAGCAGCAAACTGCTTGGTAGTCAGCACATTTTAAAAATATTTTCACAAATACAGGGTGGCCCATAAGTCCATGACAATACAAACTCAAATATTTTATAATCGAAAATACCACATACTACTCCAGATTTGAATCTTCCTCGCTACGTGCATTACCTCAACAAAATTTCAGCATCTTATACCGAGTGAAAACTTCTTTGTCTGAATGGACATGTGTTGACCACTCTGTATCTTTCAAGAACAAACGAAATTAACTATTATTTGCATTACGATATTTTATGTATAAGATCTATTTTATGTTTATATAGATGGCTACACGAAATAATGAAAGTCGTATACAGTACGGTCCAACACGGGAATCGTAGATTTTGTCGAAATTTTCGAATGGCACGCCCTATACTTTTCAATGGCATGGGATTGTTATTTTCTACTCTATCAATTTTACTAAGCATTCCCTATACCAAAACCCACTAGTTTTTTAGTTAAATCCGTCTATATCAGAAGCTACCGTTATTAATCACAACTTGGCCCAAAACTCGTGTAAATTAAAACACTCGTGCGTAATAGGCTACTTACCACCCTTATTATGTAATAGTCTAGTTTTGATTAATAATGGGTAGTTTCGGATAAGGACGAATTTAACCAAAAACGAGCGGGTTTGGGTATTGGAAATATTTAATGCAATTGATATAGTAGCAAATAAGCTATCCTATGCCGATGAATAATATAGGGTGTTCCATTTGAACATTTCGAGAAAATCTACTGCTATCGTTTTGGACCATACTGTATACGACTTCCGATATTTCGTGCAGCCATCTGTATAAAAATAAAATAGTGCTTAAACATAAAATATCCTACAAATAATAATTAAAATAAAATAGAATTCAAATTTGCAATAGTATATAGGGTGTTCCGTTAAAAAATATGTTTGTGTTGTTGCGCTATCCTGTATTTGTGAAAATATGTTTAAAAGGTGCTGTCTAGCAAGCATTTCATTGCTCAATTTTAATATTTTTTGTAACATAAATCATTTAGGTGTAGCGTAAGCCGGGAGTTAAGATGTAGGGTCCTGATATATATTTCAGTATGAGCGTTCTGTGAGTGCATTATGATGTATGTGGACGTGTATATTTTTATGATATGCTAAAGATCGGTTTCCGTGTTCGTACATTTTCATGTTTGTATTCTGTATGATACAAGTGGTATACCTGCGTGCTTTACAATGAAGGTATTAGGGCATCAGAACGAAATTCCAGTATGTTTGCTCGAATACGTATCCTCTGTAGAGTTCTTTGTACGTCCTAGATAAATGGTTTCTTAATAGAGTATAAGCCGTTATTGCCGAGGAAGATTCAGATACTGCAATCTTCCAGATTAGAAAAATGATTGTCGTGATAGTGTGGATACCAGAAGAGAGTTTCTCTCGTCCGATGCGTTTTCCAAAAAACTCGCATTGATAAATTACTCTAGAATGAGAACATCGGATTCTAAGTGATCACTCAAAGCATATTTCAAAGCAGCTTAAGTGTAAGTGTAAGTTGAATAAATTAGGTAAGAGTGCAGTTTGGTATTATGACGTGGATGTTGATTTTCAGTCTGTCGTAAAGTAGAATAGTGCAAGGCATATAATCTGTAAATTAGTAGGTTGAGGGATCAGTTGGGTGGGGACCATGTTTTGCGGTTTAGATCGTTTTAACCTCCGGTAAAATTGGACTACCCTTGACGTGCGTGATGACTTAGTATGTGCACTTGGGGAAGGTGCAGTATCTGGAATTGCTGATGGCAACTCCATGGGGATTTGGTGATCGTGATGTCAAATTAAGAATCGCCAGGTAATTGGAAGATTATTAGGTAAGAACTGAACAAAACGGTCTTTCGGTGGTAATCAAAGATGAGGTTTTCCTGATAGTCTCTGATATGTCACTTGAAGGAATCATTTCCTGTGGTCAGTTTGTCTAATGGTTCTTTACCATTACGCAAACCTAGTTCTGAGCTGATCTTCGTCTAGAAATTTTGAATATGTTTGTTGCTTTAGCGCTATATTAAGACAGTGAGTGGATTACACTCCGTGTTGAGAACCGGGTTCCTGGATCTCAAGAGTTAACTCTTCATTTGATCTAGCCCAAGATATGTCATAGAAGTGGTTTTTGGGATATGTTGATAGTTTTATTAGTGGCTCCGGGATCTCTATAGTTTCCATAATAACAGAAGTTAAACCGTTCAGAGCTCCTACGAGACATTTGGTCGTTAGAATGTGACCTGTGAACTAGGCATAACGTAGTTCTAATCTAATCGTAAATGGCCAGAAGTGATCATGGTTCCTATATAACATTCTCAGTCGATTTAGTGAGCAATTGATTCTAATCAAGGAACCAATCATTAAAATAACTAGGTGTTCAAAAAAGTGGGTTGGTTGACGATTCGCAAAAGAGATAACTGCATTAAGGACGATGAGGGCCGAATTTCACAGCTACTTGTTGTGTAGTCATCAAAATGGGTGTGGTAGTGTACTGAATTGGGAAGGCTCAATTCGTAATTCAAAAAATCGTCTAAAATAGTATTGTATTTTAATATAAATAAATGTAATAAAAATAATTGGGGTGGAAAGTACTCAGTACAGTAAAACACTTGGGATGCTGCAGATGCTGAGGTAATTGACTATTAGAACGGTACCACTGTGTAGTTTTGTGCGCTGTTATGTAAGCAAGAGTGGTGGTTGTTGAAGTTCAGCTTAAAGCTATCTTTTAGTTTTATCTCTGAGATTGACAGGATGTGTATGTGTCGCCATAGAGTAGGTGTTTAAGTAAGGAGCGTTTTTGGTGCACAATCTTGGTATAAGCTGTGCCTATTACAGTGTTGAAGACAGTAGATGGGAATTTCGGGTTCTAGAAATTGTCGTAGGGGTTCATGCTGCTCAAGTGAATGTTTGGCGATGGAAGTAGGAGTGGTTACGTAGCATCGAGGTTACGACTGATCATATTACAATAGTCAGGGAATATCAGAATGACGGCTTATGGGAAGCTTCGCAAAAAATGTTTGCTTGAGAGTTGTTTGATATCAGGATTTATTATGTGTGTAGTGTGTTCATAGTTGGAATGTGAATATGACAAAGTTGGTTACTGCACTACCATATGCGACGAGGAAGTAGGACGTTCCCACCGCATCTGGTACTGAAATGCCTAAGAAAGGTGATAAAATACCTCGGTAGTGGTAGAGATTAGGAGAGTCGCTATTTGTAAGTAGTGACAAGTCAGATAATGGAAGTAGGGGAATTGGTTGCCTTCGATTGGTATTGATTTGTGCACACTAGGCAGAAGGAATTACATCTATGGTTCTTCAGACTTGGATATCTACGTGACGAATTACGCAGGACAAGGAAACTGATCTTCGTAGACAGGACAGTGGGATTTCCGAAATAATGCCCAATCTAGACTGTATGCCGTCAGGTATGTGAAATGGGATCTCTAATAGACAGGTGTAGCTGTGGTTGAACGTTCAATGAAGATTTAGGTACTTTAGAAAGTTAAAGAATGAATTCTGGGTGGGGATTAGCCTTGTAATATTGCGGAAACAAAATCTCGAGAGAGTAGTAGATGTGTACGTGTATTGTAAGGGCTTGTGAACGTGCTAATATGAAAAGTGTGGATGTGGTGGAGTTACGTGTACGTGTTAGTAGTAATTCGGTGGCATTTTGGTTGCTAAAAGTATGAAAATTTACAGAATAGGAATTTATGTAACAGAAGGGCGGTTCTCTACGAGGTACGGCTTCAAAATCCTAAGCAAAAGGTTTGGAAATCGAAGGCCCAATCAAAAGTGAAATAAACCTATTTTTTACTAAGTTCCTGCTGGTTTTTCTGGTGTTTGTGACGGCTCCGACGGTAATTTTGGCTCGGCTAAAGATTGCAGCGTTTTTTTAATTTGTTAATTTAGAAACCTCTATTTTTAATACGGTCAACTTGTAGCTAACGGTTAGTGAATGTAATAATTAGTGTAGAAATAATCGCAAAAATTACGGTTTTATACAAAAATTGCGGTGGATTTTTTAACACGTTTGTCATATGTCATGTATCCATGATTTTATCAAGATTAAAGAATAAAAGTGAACGAATTTCGTGTGAATGTAAATATTAGCGTGTACATGATCAATTGACATTCGATAAACAACGCAAGGAGTAAAAGGAAGACGTCCCCAGCTGAATGGTTCTGGGAATTACAAGCGTCGCTCCAGAATCAACCGTATCGTCGAGTTTACAGATTCATTATGATTATTTTACCGTTTAAATTTTAAGACCAGTGCATTCATTCAGAGAATTATCTAAAAGTTATTGGAGTGTTCCATATTTGTCGTTTTGGTATATCGTAATTACAATAAGTTTAAGAAAAGGCCGTTAGTGAAACTCCAGTTAGGGATTACAGCCCATTTAGATAAGCTATCTGATGCTACTCGCATAGTAAAAAATATTTTATCCGATTTTTATTGTCGTATTATTTATTTTATTGATATTATACTTATTTAGGTTATTGGGTTTGTATTTTTTTTAGTGCGAACCTATGACTTACACAGCATCTGACGACACGGATTTGAATTAACGTCACTATATTGAGTTTCAATTTGAATAAAAACTATTACGGCCGAAAGCATTTCAAGTGATTATATAACTATAACTATAGGTCGATTAATCATTGTATTATTTTTTTATGAATTGAGCATAATTACTTGCAGTCTGAGGAATTTAATTTCATGTTGTGTACAGAATTTAAAGCGTTCATTTCCTTTTTTTTTTTTTTGTTTGATGAAGCCAAATTATTTTACACATTGAGTTTTTGGATTAACGTAACGTGACTAGAGATTAGTGTTTGAATATAAAAGTAGTGATTGGTTCTTGCGGCATTGCTATTATTTTATTTAAGCGTGCAAATATTTATAGTTTTTCAGGTTGGCGAAAGTACTGCTGCAAGTTGTTGTTTATTTTGAGCGAGTTGTAAGCTATAGTAATTAGGCATCTAAAAATAGAAACCGCGGTTTCTTCTGTACAGTCGCAACCATCTGAGATTCGACACTGCTCTAAACTTTCACATGCCACTATATTCGGAATAACCATTAAAGTTACAAAGAAAGATCTGGACTTGACTACATCCCCCATAGAATTTTAAAATCCAGATGTAAACGTCATAGCCACGTAAGAGATTAATCAAACCTGTCACTGTAATAATTCGTGTATATGCATAAGTGACCTGCTCTAGAATTTAATTTAATTAAATAAACAGAATTGTTAAATAGCTGTATATTGGTATCGATTAGTTTAGAAACATATCACATTTATTTGTATTTAAAACAGACAAGCAGAATTTTTTTGAGCGTAAAGGTTGTCATGTATAAAATTACTGTTGACGTTTTTTATTTGCTTTCGGTAAATTAACAGTTACTGGGATGTACGTGACTATACTTTGATATTAACTAATTGAAAGCCTTTGCAATTATTTGTACGTGATGATGTCAGAATGTGAAATTACGCAGAATAAATAAGTACATATTTGAACTTCTGTTAATGAAGGACTGTTACGTTAATGTGTTTGACATTAAGCTCACATTTCAATTCGTCAACTTATTAGCCTTTAGATCCAATAAGGTTTCAAGCTTCCTAAAATCTATTGTGTGTACAACACATTCTTCATTTAAGACTCGCTTGAATTTATTTTTAATATCACCTTTGACAAAAATCGATTTGGATTACGTCTCCTGCAAAGTAAAAAATCGGTAATTAACGAAATTGAATAACAAAATCTGTTATGCAACGCTATCTAGCAGCGATATCATCTTACGTTAACTTCAAAAACTGAAAAGGAGTATACAGTGGGTAAAAGAGTGAAGGTCTGTAAAGAGTGTCTGAGATTTTGTACGAGCTTTGGTTTAGTAAACCGTGTTTGTTTCATCAAACGTGGAGTTTTTCAGTTTATGAGTAGAAATAAAACAAGTGCTGTCTTTATAGTTTCACGTTTTTATAATATAGGCAATGAGTTATTAAAAAAGTTGGGTGGGGGGGGATTTTTCAATTAAAAGGTGGTGAATTTTATACATCTAGTTATTCGTTTAATAACTCACCCGAGTATTTTCTTTTATTAATTTCTATAGCTTCTAATACATTTACTTTCTTTCTCAATGTGTAAAGGAACAACTAGATGTATACAGTTCAACACTTTTTAATTTATAAATTCTTGTTTAGCCTCCCTTACCCCGCCCCAAAGTTTTTTGGTTACCCACTAAAATGGTATAAAAACATACGTGCTTGTAAGTAAATTTAGTCTAAATACTCAATATGATGATAACACTTTGTTGTCGAAACAATTCATTTTATCAATACAGAGTTTTATTTTTACTCATATGGTATAGAGTTTCAAGAAGTAAAAGCCAATTCAATCGATACACTTTTCAGTAACCAAAATTTGTTTTAAAACAAGTTACTACAAAATACGGACCGTTAAAGCACCTTATGATAGTTCTAAAGTAAACTAGCACATTTTCTTAATTATGACTGGCTGGATTGGTTTTAATAAACAAAAGAATACATACAATAATAGATATGATGCACTTATTGAAGCCGTAGAAATCGCATAGGCAAGAAAAGTGTAATAATCAAATTGACTTCATTGTTAATGCTGTGGTAAACAGTGTAAACTTGCATTAGAAAGATTATACTTAATTGTTTAATATCAATTTAAACAAATAGTCAGTTAGAATATAGACTCAAAACTTACTAGTTACTAATCATAAGTTAGAAACATGACTTGGAAGTACGTTACGTATAATCACAATGGTCGCAAAAAAATTAATATTAATCCAAGATTGCTTTAATCAAACCATTTATCCAAAAGTGTTTAGTCAATTGTAATAAATACCTTTTAGAATTCAGTCGTAGTACTCCTAAACGAATTTACTTTTTATTGTAGAGAGTTGGGTTTGTTTTATTAAACCCATTTTAGCTTAACTACATTTATTAGATATACAAGGTGAGTTTTTTTAAGTCTACTATGAGGATAACAGAAACTAGAGCAAATAGAGAGACTGTCAAATGGAGAAAGATTCGCAGGTTCATGAAGCCAATTCAGTGCACCTTTTGTTTTGTTCAAATCAAGTCTTAGTCGATACTTCAAAAAAAAAAAAAAAATATATATATATATATATATATATATATATATATATATATATATATATATACCGTGTCCAAGATAAGGATGCCCACTATGGGGATCTCGGAATCGGTAAGGGATGGAAGGTCGGTTAAATGGAACAAAAGTTACGCATTTGAGAGGATGTATATATGGTCTTTGTAGAACTCGAATATCTCTTTAGTTTTTGAGATATTTGAAAAAAATTAAATTTTCTGATTTTCGTTTTTATTTTTTTCTGACCTTATTTGAAGAGCTATCAAGAAAAGAAGAGCACATTTTCATTGCCACTTTTCTAGCTCTACTTAATGCTGTTATTCAATTTTTGATACAACGTTTCGTTTGTTAGCAACCATCATCAACTTTATTTTTTTAAATACACAAAAAATTATTTTTGCCATATTTAAATTCTCTCCTTGATTCTGAATTCAACGATATATCACACTTTATATTTTTGATACGTTTCGGATGAGAAAATTCATATTCAATGTAAAACATCGAAAACGTACAGTTAAAACTAATACTAGAAACATAAGAAAACCGTAAAATTATTATAAAATTATATTTTGTAATTTTAAATGATAGACAAATAAAAAGAAATTTATTTTAAAGGTTAATAAACTCACAAAAGATATTCAAAAAAATTCCCGTTATTCTCTAAACGTAAATAGCGTCTTCTAACTGTAGCATCTAAAACATCCTTCAGCATTTGAGTAGTAATACTAGCAAACGCTTCGAGAACTAATCTTTGTAAAATTTGTTCGTTTTCAATATCGTTTTCATAAATGTAATTTTTAATGTATCCCCAAAGAAAAAAATCCAAAGGTGTTCTGGAGGACGGGCTGGCCACAGTATATTTGCATGAGGTATTCTCTGACAACTCTGGAATTATGTGCTGGTGCACCGTCCTGCATAAACCAACAACCTTCAACTTCTTGGAAAGGCAAATCATTCAAAGCTATCTCTAGTTCATTTTGGAATAAATTTTGGAAAACGTTCAGAAAGTAAGGACTCATGGTAAATGAAAGGACCGATAATTCGAGTACCGAATATAGCAGCCCACATATTAAATCTGAAACGGTGTTGGTGTTTGGCGTTTTGTACAGACGTGGATTTACACTTACCCAAAAATTCCATTATTATTAACATCGAACCATATTATTTTATTCGGAAAATTCATTGTCTTGAGATTGACGTGTATACCATTCGCAAAATATTCTACGTCTTTCTGGGTCACCTGGTCGAAGTCCTTGGCAAATTCTAAATTTATATGGATGTACTTTCTCCTTCTTTAGAACATAATGAGCTGTGGAATGGGCTATGCCAGTTGCATCTTCAATTTTCCTAGTAGAAACCTCTAGATTTTCCGTTACAGCTAATAAAACAGTATTGGCTTTTCTTCATTGCAAGGTTTTTGAGATTTTACAGGTTTTTGAACGCACCATATTCTTTTAGATTAACTGCTAATGTGCGAAAAGTTCTTTTGTGAGGTTGACGCCTTTCTGGATATTTGTTTAAATACATTATTTCGGCTTCAGAAAATTACGTTGAGACAAAATGTAACGTCAGTATATCGAATTTTTCATTATTTGAAAAATATACTCCTACCATATTGTTTTTAGGTAAACACAATGTAATTAACTCAAAGACCACCAAACAAACGTAATACGGACAACAATCAATTATGACAGGTAGGTAAACAAAATGCAAAGCCAACTTATTTTTATCAAATGCATCAGTACGACGGAAGTTTTATTTTAACTGTTTAATTAATAGTATTTTCACTAAATACATACTTGTGAATTATTTTATTCAACAGGCATTAGAAAATACATTATTTTATAATAATTTTACAGTTTTCTAATGTTTCTAGTATTAGTTTTAACTGTACGTTTTCGATGTTTTACATTGAATATGAATTTTCTCATCCGAAACGTATCAAAAATATAAAGTGTGATATATCGTTGAATTCAGAATCAAGAGAGAATTTAAATATGGCAAAATAATTTTTCGTGTATTTAAAAAATAAAGTTGATGATGGTTGCTAACAAACGAAACGTTGTATCAAAATTGAATAACAGCATTAAGTAGAGCTAGAAAAGTGGCAATGAAAATGTGCTCTTCTTTTCTTGATAGCTCTTAAATAAGGTCAGAAAAATAAAAAAGAAAATCAGAAAATTGAATTTTTTCAAATATCTCAAAACTAAAACACCATAAATACATCCTCTTAAATGCGTAACCAACGTTCCATCTCTTACGTTTCCAAGATCCCCATAGTGGGCATCTTATCTTGGACACGGTTATATATATATATATATATATATATATATATATATATATATATATATATATATATATATATATATATATATATATATATATATATATATATATATATATATATATATATATATATATATATATATATATATATATATATATATACAGGGTTTTCAAAGTTAAGTCTGACTATTGCTAACTTTCTTATTAATGGAGCTACGAAGTCGGTTAAATTAGCAAAGTAGTGTATTTACGCTGACTACGATGGTAAAACAAAAACAATTGAAAATCGCATTCTCGAAAAATCGACTAAAACATACTTTTTTCTACTGAATACCCTGTATACAATCTTCTCAGTCGATAGAGAATTAAATTCTGAGCAAAAGTTGTCATACGCATTTCTATCCTACAGTAAAATTAAGAGATTTTGCCGATTTTTAATTTCATCAAATATTCTTGATTCAAAAGTGATTGTCTATTTTCATTCAGAAATTTTTGGTAATAGATGCTTAGCTACGAATGGTCCTGTTCGCTGGCCTCCGGTATCCGTACATAACTTTGGGCTTTTACAGAATTTTATTCTGCATCCGTCAAAGGAAGAAAATATTGGGCATTGTATTTGAAAAAGTTAAGTTTTGATGGTTTTATTTTCAAAAGATGGAAGTTACATTTTGAACACCCTGTAGATAATTCGGCAGTACCGGAAGCATCAGCGTAAAGCTTAAGGATACTATGCATAACGTCAATATTACTAGCTTCGTACTAAAAATGGCGCTAGTAGGCATTGTCAAATGTCATAGTTTTCAACCAATAATTTTCGAAAAAATTTAAATCTCAAAACTATTAAATTTAAGTATAGGAACATTGATAAAATTTCTACTTAAATGGCGAGTACAATTCGAATATGCCATAAAAAGGGTACGATTCCATTTAAAATAACAAAGTTTATGCTACTTCCGGTATAACCGGAAGTGTAGTCATCATAAAAATATTTTCCTTAAATAGAATATGAATCACTTAGTCCAGATATACAAAGTTTCAGAAATCAGCCATGGCTGAACTATATATATATATATATATATATATATATATATATATATATATATATATATATATATTTATATACATGGACCGCCACAAAGTTGACACATATGGAAAATTATTATTATTGAAATTTCTGAAAAACTATTAGCGGTTCGCTTCTGCATGTCTCACAACAAAATCCATTGTGACATTTGTCACGTCACCATAGATTTGGAAATCCACCTATTTTAAATCTCCTTTAAAAATGTCCTTACCACTCAAGAAAAGTGAGCTAGCTTGCCATCAAGCATAAAGTCTACCCTTGCAACAGTGTCCAATAAAACATCTTCTAATAGTGTGTTCAGGTTATTCCTTTTCAACAGTGTGGCGAGTTCTGAAACTCCACTATTAACTTTTTGTTGAAACAGACATCTTCACCACCCATCTTCATCCAAACGCCTATGCACGTCAATAAATTTTCGAACATTAGGAACCTGTCCTAAAGGATATCATTCTCTATAGATACGTTGAGTTTTGGAGAAATTTGACCGAGCTTCTCCGTAACACATAATCTTGTCCCTGTATTCTTCAAAAGTATAGTGAGCAATTTTAGGAACACAAAATTATATGTACTATTGGAGTGATGAAAATAACAGGCGATGGAAATTTACGAAAAGAAAACGAAATCTATGACATTTGTCAAAATATTATTGTTTTGTGTTCTTGATTAAGTTTTTCATTGATTCTCTTATTGATTTTTCAAAATTACTTTCAAAATGGTTCACTACACTTTTGAAGAATACAGGGACATAATTATGTGTTACGGTGAAGCTAGATCAAATTCTTCAGAATCTCAACGTATCTATCAGAAAGATATCCATTAAGGCATATTCTCATAATAGGACATTTATTGACGTGCATAGGCGTTTGTGAAATGTTAACCGTGAATCAGTTAGACAAATTTTCAATGAACAACTTCTTCGCAGTATCATTTCCAAATGGTTTATTCACTATTACAACATGACTATCTTCCTCGTGTACAATTTGCGAATGGTTGCAAAATCAAAGATACGACATTTTTCTTCAATTTTGTTTGCTGATGGAGCTGGTTTTAGCCGTGATGGTGTTCTGAACCTACATAATATGCACCATTGGAGTGATGAAAATCCTCATCAAACCATAATTAGAAGTTACAAATATGGGTTTTCTATTAATGTGTGGTGGTATAATTGACAATTACTTAATTGGCCCATTTCAATTGCCCAATCGATTGACAGGTGAACTGTATCGAAATTTCTTGGAGAACGAACTAAATACGTTATTAGAGGATGTTCCATTGGGTATTATTGGTAGAAGCGTTACATGTATGATGGTGCGTCAGCTCACTTTTCTCGATTGGCAAGGGAATTCTTGGATAGGAGATTAGTAAATACGTGGATTGGTCGAGTACCCTGCCAGCTCGTAGTCTCGACCTTAATCCCATCAATTTTTCATTTTGAGATTCATGAAAATGATGTTTATTCTGAAGAAATACATAAAGAAGAACAACTATGGATAAGAATTATGGAACCGCAGATAGATTCCGTAATAACCCAGGAATATTTCAAAGATGCGGTCAATCCTTAGGAAGAAGAATTGAAAAATGTATTCAGGTAATTCTAATAATTTAATGTTTTTTTTAATCACTGCCTTCATTGTTGCTATTAAAATTTAATTGTTGAAGTGTTATGTCATTGTTTTTGCAAATAAGTTACTTTGGCGCTTTTGGATAATTTGCATGCATCGGATGCATTTTTATCCTAAACCGTTGGTCCTAGCGTTCAATAAGGTATATCTTTTGAAGCAGAAAAGATGGGAAAACAAATTTTCCGGTCGAAAATGACATATCGTGTAAGGCAAAAAAGTTAGGACCGATTCAAACAAGATGGAAACCTGTATGTGGCGCCCTCTATCAGAAATAAAAGAAAAAAGGTCATATTTGAATTTTGCGTGATAAAAAGACCCTGTATACAAAATTTCGTCCGCTTATTACATCATTGTAAAAAGATATTAAAAAAAAAAAAAAAATAATTAAACTTCAACACCCTATATCTTTTAAATGAAGGCGTTGCGGACCTAAGTTCATAGGAACTTTTTTTCTTATTTTAGTGTCCTCTATCGCGTGGCACTATGCATGGCACTTTTTTCTATATCACAGGGTGTCCTGAAAAGAATGTGGCATACTGCAGGGACACCTTCTATGAATTAAAATATACCGATTTTAGTCAACTTACCTTGTACCAAGTTGCTCCCTTAAAGACATACGAGCCTTTAAACATTAATTTTGTTTTCTATTCGTTTACGCTAACTCATTTATTTTTTGAGTTATTTAATTGAAATTTGGTTTTTATAGGATTTTGCATTAGCAGAATACGTCTGTGAAATCAGTTTTTGTATAAAGTATAGAGGGCGCTTGAAGTATATGTTACATTCTCGTTGTCATATCTTTTTGGTATGTGAAAAATTTGACATAATGGGTAAGTTTTTAAAAATTTCATAATAGCTTTATAAAGATATTTGTCGCAAGTCGCTAAACTGCACCATTTCCAAGAAAAATGTGTTTAAAATTATTACTTCAGAATTTCTATCAAAATCTTTGTTTTCGTATTAATTAACTTCTAGCTCCTTCCAAAAAATTATGCACACAAATGTGCATACAATAGAAAAAGCAACCAAATTAAAAACAGAATATAATGGTTAACAGACTAACGAGAAGATTGAACCAAAGTAAACAACAAAAACCATTAAATCAAAAGATTACACTAAAGTTTATTTTCAAAATGCTAACCGTTAACTTCAATACATATCTGGCACCTTTTGGGGAAGTTTCTCCTTACTTTATGAAATGATTGGTGCTGTTTTATAATACTATTTGCAGCTTCGTTAATTCGTTGCGTCAGTTCGGCTCTTGTATTAACTGCTGTGCAATAGACGAGCGTTTTGTGTGTTCCCAAAAATAAAAATCCATTGAATTTAAATCAGTGTATTCCACTTTTTAAAATAAAATACAGGGTAATTCATTTTAAAAAGTTGAGAAAATAATGCGTTCGAGTTTTGGCTCGCTCTATATTCAATTGGTGCAATAATAAAGAAATAACACTTTCTCGTAACACTGTATCAATGTCAAAAGGTTATGCCTGGAAAAAATAATGCCTATCACGCCCGACCAGGTCCAAACATATTTCAGAAAAGGGAAAAATTCAGCCCCAGGTCATAACGGCCTAAATAGGAATATCCTCCGGTACCTACCTGACCCAGACCATAGTACACTTTTCGACATTTAAAACAAATGCTTAACCGTCTCTCACTTCCTGACGAACTGGAAATCGGCCTCCAGCGTCATGATACCAAAACCCCACGCTGACCTAACCTCACTTTCCTCCTATAGACCCATTTCACTCCTGTATTGCCTCGGAAAATGCTTCGATCAGATTCTAGCCAGGCAACTCAGGGACCACCTAGAATTCAACGACCTTCTATCCAACAGCCAATCCGGCTCCCGTCCCAACCGAACGCATCACGATCTCTGAAGCTGCTTCCAGAGACCACCAGGGCATTCAATCACAAGCAACGAAATCTGGCTGTGTTTCTGGACATTAAGCAAGTATTCGACAGGGTCTAGCACGCCGGTCCCCTGCACAAAATCCGTAACCTCAATATACCCGACCCCTTCTCCAAACTCCTACTCTCGTACCTGACCAATCGGTCAGTTGGAGTCAAAGTAGTGAAAACCTTCTCCGATCCTTTTCAACCAACAGCAGGCGTACCGCAAGGCTCTTCCTTAGCCCCGATCCTATACACTATCTTCGTATCCGACATTCTCGAAGTCACACAACCCAAGCTGTCGTTGGGCAGTTTGCCGATGACACCGCCTTCTGCGCGGTTAATCGGAACAGCTAAAAAGTCTCCCGCCTCATATCGAAAACCCTGCGGAACTTCTCCAACTGGGCTAACCAGTGGAGAGTCTCCGTCAATCACACTGAAGATAAGTTCCCAAATCTAGCATCCGAAATCTTTCCCTCGCCCTAAATCAATAAAGACTCACTCCAAGATAAGATCACCTACCTAAGAATTCTCTTTACTAGAACCCTCAATTGGCTACCGATGTAAAAAACAGTTAATAGGATTAGAACCGCGCAAACCTACTGACGCCCTCCTAGAATCAGTGGTTGCCACAAACACTTCTACACACTTATAAAACATATATCCGCCCTGTTATGGATTGCAATCACCAATATAAACCCCAATCGCCTTTCCTCTATCACCTCTTGTAAACGCCGAATCCTCAGACGCACACAGGTTACCTCTCAGGTACCCTAGCGACCGCAAACACAACCCGCAAACATACCAACCATCACACACAGAATCCCAACACTACAGAAAAAAGTTTGCACATAAAGAATCTTCGCGACACTATCCCTACCAAAAGATCCTTATCACACCTACAACTACCGTTTTAATTCCAAGAAAACCTAAATTAAAATTCAAACATCCCCCGCGATCCTTACACAACTCCTCGACGACGAATCTAATAATCACACTAAGCACACTACATCCCACTTAACACTACCACACATTTAAGCCAATTAACGCATCATTAAATATTAAATAAATAAACCTTTTTTCTTGTTTTACACCAAAATAAGCACATCTCATGATTGTAAACTATACAATAACATAAAACATCCCAACACCAACGAACATGTATTGACCAAGGCTGAGGAGGAGAAGGGCTCCAAAACAGTCCATGAATAAGATATATAAGCCATAAATAAGTAAATGCTAACCATAAGCATGAACATACTGGCAAAAAGAAAGCGAAATAAGATAGTTACTTGCGGGTCCGTCCCGACCTAGTTAGTTCCTGTCCGCGCTTCCGTTCGTTCCTGCCATTCCGTCTTCCCAAGTCCACCAGCCTAGTAACCGCACCAGCTTCATCAGTTCAAGATCCATTTGGGGCAAGTCCTATAGTTTCTGTATTAATTATTAGACCGCCTGCAGTGATAGATTTTCTTTCTGTATTTGCTGGAATTATGGAAAGATCATGTATGTCTATAAAACATCACAACACATAGTTATACACACTCAGTCCCTAGAGCGCTAGCCCGCCGCGGATACAAATATAAATACACAAGCCCCTCTTTACTTTTGGAAGTAATCCCGTAAGGTATTGAGATCGTCCCAGAAGGATTATCCCCTAAGGCGTAGGCCTTTAGAGGTGATTCGTTTACCCTGACCATCCCTAAGGCGTGCCTGTAGAGATTGAGCTATCCTGTTAATTGACCCGAGATACGACCGCCCGTTGGGGCAATTAAACTAGTAACAAACACATAAACTTATCATAAACACGACCGAGCTAAGAATTTGGCATATTACAGACAACAGATCGTATCAATTTAGTCACCAGGAGCTTAGTTTAGGCCGGCCATAGGTTAGCAAATAACCCCGAGGAGACCGCCCGGGTGTTACATCAAATCTTAATACGGTATATCTAATCCGTATGCTGAACTCATCATCTCTGACAGTATAAAAACCGCTTAGAGACCGCTAGGTGAATTATACTTCTGAAAACCTGTATAACTTAATACATTATTTCTAATACGTATCCTGAATTGATCATCTCCGAGAGTATAAAAACCACTTAGAAACCGAACTTCTGAAAACCTGTATAACTAACCTGATTCAAGTCGATGAAATCTAGTTGTCCGAAAAGCGATCACATGTAAATTACCTAAAGATCGAAGTTTACGTAAAAAACAGAGGTATTGTGAATTTCTTTAATCATTATTCCCAAAATACGTCCTGTGCATAAAATAGGATATTCTTGAAACGATTTAAAAGAATCTCAATTAATAAGGAAAATAGGTCTCCGTTGCAAATAATACGCAACTATCCTTTTTCTATACATAAGAAAAAGGAATACACCGATTCTGTTAATTGTGATTCTCTTTACGCAGGCCAACGTACTATTTTACCCGACAAAGCGCTCATCCCCTTTTAAATTCTCATATCGTTTATTCTTCGAATTTGTATATAAATATAAAGTTTTACATTCATAAATAGTTAAAGCTTAAGAATACCGAATTTATTTCTATCTTTGAGATAAAGTCAGATTCAATTAAGATGGAAAATTATCAATAAGGAATTGATTTGCAAATGAATTATTATAAGAGTCGATACTATATTGTTTTTTTTTTAACTTTTGTAATCCACGTATAGTTGGTGGGAAGCTTTTTTTCTGTTCCAACTCCGTATTACCTAATCGTTTGTTGTACTATAGACACCGCACTGCCCTGCCGCTCGAGGCCACCAACGTGCTGGGATCGACAATATCGTGACCAGACCTGGAGGATCATCCCCTTCCCGTTGTGGTTGTAAATAATTGTTTTGTTACATGTTTTTAGGTTAAGTGAAATAAACGTAGACTAAGTAAAATATGTAGAACTGTAATAATAGGGAATAAATTTAGTTGTTTTTTGAAATCTTTCAGTCAATCAAGTCTTGATCACGATCTTTCTTCGATTGCAGTTAATCCGAGGCAATTGTATAAAATACAATTTATAGTGAACACCGCCTCGTTAAATAAGTACTTACACTTGGCGCCTTAAATAAGTAAAGTGAATAAGTTTACACAGGACCCTAACGTCTAGATATGATTAGACAGCAAAATAGACTTGTTATTTATAAAAGTGGCACCTATAATATAAGGGGTAGTTCACGAGGTGTTACAATTGACCATAACTTTTGAAATACCCTGTATAACGCAATGAAACCCTATATTGGAAGTATGGGGGAGATGAGCTAAATCTAAATTTTAAATAATATATAGGGTGCCCCATTTAAAAAAAAAAAGTACGTTTGATTCACCCTGATAATATGTAACACCCTGTAAACACGAAAGTAATTTTATAATGCGATGTTTGAAGTTGCCTACAATTTTTGTAAGTAACTTTTTTTTGATATCTCCTTTAATAACGGATATATCGTACTTCGACGCTCTAATGTCGCACCCTGTACATATATTTCTTTCGAAGAAACTAGACGCAGTTCTGTTTACGTTGTATACAGCATTATCTAGTATCGGGCCACAGCAACACATGTGAATCTAGTAAGCATCTTATCTCAGACTTGTTTAAAGTGGTTGTACAGGGTAAGTCAAGCGCAACGGGACGAAGTTTGCTGGGCAAACGGTAAGAAATAATAAAAAGTTCTTTTACAGGCATATGTAAATTAGTAACGGCTACAATTCAAAATTAATGTCACATATGGAGGGTGTTTCAAACTCGAGTAACATCCAAGTTATGTTTTTTTAAATGGAACGCCCAGTATTTTATTAAATTTTTCAATTACTTTTTAAAAAATAATGCTAGTTGATTAAGGATTTATTTGACATTTTGTGAAATTACGGTCTTCTTGACAATAATTAATCGCAATATCAAGTCAATTTCAAGCTGTAATTTTTTTTGCTTGTTTATTCTATACTTTTCAGGTTTTCTGTCGGTATAATTACAATAATAAATTTTTCCTGACAATTGGTTTAATTTTCATCATCTCTTTGTACAATTTATTTGTTATTTTAAATGGAACACTCTATATTTTATTACAGTTTTGAATTTACCATACAAAAATATAGTTTTTGTTAAGGGTTTCGTATGTCTATTTTTAATACTTTCCGAGCAATTTGCTTTAGATTACTAAAATTAGTGCATTTTATTATTTTAACACAAAATTTATAATAACTGTTCAATATGACGTCCTTTTTCACGAATCCACATTATTATCATTTATTTATCATTTATCATTATTTTCAAATGATCTTCTCACATTCCTTAGCATCAGTCAGTTAACATGGCGAATGCGTTTTGAATACGTATCTTTATGTCTTCGATGGTGGCTAAAGGTTTCGTATGTCTATTTTTAATACGTTCCAAGTAATTTGTATTAGTTTACTAAAGATACATAAAGTTTGTATTTTATTCACAACGGAGGCTGTAACTTTAATTTAGAATCTGTCAAATGTGCTTAATGTCCAATAAAGCATTGGTAATTTCATATCTAATTTTTTGTCATTGACTATAAAATGAAGATCGTGTCAATATGATTTTGATTAATATATATATATATATATATATATATATATATATATATATATATATATATATATATATATATATATATATATATATATATATATGATTGATTTTAGGTTTCCGCAGTGTAGTATGAAACACTGTTGTTTATCCGGGCGTTGTCTCGCGTCTGCTGGTGATGTTTCTGACTCCTGCCAGTAGAAAAACGACGTTTCGGCAAAGTCTCAATTGCCATTTTCAAGTTTTCTCCTCCTCCAACTAATTTGTTCGCCTCCGTGTTACTCGAATCGAACTGAGGTCCTGCTGTCTTGTCTCCTATTTATATTTGGTGTTGTGTACTTTCACTGCTTTCACTGTTTTCCCTGCTTTCACTTTCACTTCTTTCTCTTTCTCGGTGTTGGATGGTGCTGCTGTGCATGATGTTGGTATGGATGGTTCTGGTTCGGATGTGTGACGATGTTCTGCTAGTGTTATCTTCATGTATTAGGCAGTCTTTGGGAATCGTCTCGTGTGTTAAGGTTCTGTTCCCGTTGCTCAATCTCGATCGCCTCTCGAATAGTTCTTTTTGCCGCATGAGTAATGCTGGCTATAGTCTTTGTGTTTTCAAAAGCGATGTTGTGTGATGTTCTACTGGCGTGTTAGGCTAACGATGATGTAGCTATATTCTTCTCGACACCATTCTTGTGTTCCTCTCGTCGAACGTTGATCCATCTGTTTGTTTGTCCTATGTACACCTTGTCACATGTCCCCCAGGGGATGCTGTAGACTCCTTGGTCCTCCAAGTCGATTTTCGTTTTAGGTGTTGGGAGCACCGATGATATTTTTCTGTCCGTGTTGAACGTTGTCTTTATGTTGTGTTTGTTGAGGATTTTTGCATTCTTGTCTGTCGTTCCCTTTACATAAGGAACTGTGATCTTGGTTGTCGGTGGTTCCTCCTCTTCTGTGGGTTTCGTATTTCTTGGTCTTGACTCATTCCGGAACGCGTCAAGACCAAGAAAGTTTTTTCTCTTGCCAAATATCGCAAAAATATGAACATTATTATAAAGAGAAACAATGTTAGAAAAAATTATGTGCTCTTTATTCAAACCGTTTAGTCAGAAAAGTAACTTATAATCCTTATGTTGGACAAATAAAATGTATTAATATTATTATAAAATAGGAGAATCTGTCATACTTTGTTCGTGCAATTCCACTATCTAACGCTATCTGTTTGTAAAACCAGAATCGTTAATAAATAAAATAAAAAAATTGGTCTTTGACAAGCCGTAACCTGCAAACAAGTGACAATACTAAAACAATTCCTTACACACTGCTATTATTTTAGCTCCTAGAATTCAGTTTCCTGATGGACTTTAGAACACTGTATTATATTATATATATATATATATATATATATATATATATATATATATATATATATATAATATATATATATATATATATATATATATATATATATATATATATATATATATATATATATATATATATATATATATATATATATATATATATATATATATATATATATATATAATATATTATACATACTGAGTGTTCATGCAAGATTAGCTACCTCATGCACTTCAAATAACAGTCAAGGTGACGCTTGGGGGTGAACTGTAAAAATGATTACCCATGGTTCCTAATGAACAGGAGGCGAAAGCTTTTAAGAGTTCACTGGTACACCGTTATATTTACTCACCCAGAAATAATAAAATTAATTGTTCATAAATGTAAATGTAAAATATCCAAAATACAAATAGGTACGTTTCGTATTGTCCATTACATAATTTGAAATTCTCGGGTTGTGATTTTGTAGATTGGGGGATATAGAGTGTGTATCAGTGATTCCTGAAAGTATGGCTTTCGTCAATGGTGTTTTACAATTTTTGTTATGGGGGTATTTTGTATGAGTCGATTTGCTTGGTTCACCCAGTATTTACTCGAATGGTATCAATTGGCATAATTCAAGGCAAAATTTACTTATTATTAACAGTTGAGATGGCATTATTGCTCGTATTTGAAAAGGGTGGCTTTAAATTATATTTCGGGTTCGCTTGCCTGAGATTAAATTTAGACAATGATATAACCCGTTCTGCTCTACCGTATTCGAAATGAATAAATATAGTTAAAAGTATGTGATTTACAGATACGTATAAGACATATTTTACTTTAGTATTCGCGAAGCATACAAGAAAAAACTATTTTCTTGAAAAGTCGATAATATTCAATTTTCTACGTTGTTGTTTCAGCGTTTTAAAAATGATTTAGACATTTGTGCGTATACGAATGTAAGTAATCCGCTTAAAAATTATTTGAGTACCTTTGTATACCAAATTCATAGTTTTAATCGACACTATTTAATTTCGAGTTATTATTTGTTTCAATTGTTAGAGGTAGATAGTTTAACCGAAAGTTTTACCACGAAGTATATTCACTCTTAGTAGGTAAACCTAACGCACTGTAGATTAAGAAACAAGTGTCTTAATTTTGAACTACATTGTAACTGGTTAGGATGAAACCATTTATTAATCAAAATTGTCCTAAAGTAAATTCATTTTTTGTTTTGTTTAGAAACCAGTTTAGCTAATAGTGATAATTTCTCTATTAGGATAATCTGATTGTGTATATTTAAAGTCCATTTTGTAAAATCAGAAACTTATTATTTGACTTCGGTAATTCAAGGTTGGACCTTCTCAATCAAATTTTTATAAAATTCACTTTAAAGCAAGAGGTGAAGAGAGCTTTCTTACAGTTTATTCAGTTTTGCATAAGCATTGTTTATGACAATTTTTGTTGGAGTAATAAATACACATTAAAAACGTTTTTTTAACAAATACATCGCAAACTGTAAGGTTAAGTATTATATCAAAGTTGCAAAATTTTTGCGCATTCCAAATTATGTTCTTGGAACTAATTCTGATATTTACGCCATACATACTTTAATTTAACTGATTTGAAACTGTATACAAAAAATTATAGAAAAAATAAAGCCGTAATTATTAAACAAATTTAAAACTTGAGTACGTTAGTTAAGCATCAAATGTCAATGTAATAGTATATTACGTAATAAGTGTTGTAAAAGGCATATTACGCACGAACGGAAAAATTATGCACGCAACCGCGTAGCGACGAGTGCATAATTCCATGAGTGCCTAATTGCTCTACAACACGTATTACGTACTATACTTTACCTACGACCATAGCCACTGTGCCAAAAAAGTCTGGACTACTTTTAATATTTTCATTTTTATCAGGTATTCATTTTTATCAGGTATTGTAGATGATGTTTAAACACGTCGATTTTTTATTTTAGTCGTTGTTTTTTGTTGTTCGTTTCATGTATACATGGAGATCTAAAAACTAGTAATCTTCATTTCTTTAAATGGGATACTCTGTATATTATTGCATCTTTAGACTTTTGATCAATTTTATTTCAAACAATTTTACAAAATTATGTCTCACAACTTTGATGATCATACACGATATAATTCGTTCTATTTACTACTACGTTGGTTTAATTAACATTAGAAACGTTATAATAATTATTTATGGTTACTGTACAATTATCACGTATATCAGAAGTATCTCGATTTGTCGATTCATATGACATTGTAACATTTTCATTTGTTAATATAGTCAAACTGTGCGTTTTGTTTACGAAAACTGTGCGTTCTGTTTACCGTGCGTAATGACGAATTTACTGAGGCTGTGTGTCGTGTGTTTTCGTCTATTTTCTACAGTGGTTGTAGGTAAAATCATTTACATAACGAACGTCATTTTTGTAAACGTTAAATAGTTGTCATATATTTAATTCAAATAAAAGTGAAAATGGTTGTGATTTTATTGGTATTTGATAGTCTACGCCCACATTGCATTTGAACGTTTATTAATCTTTGAATAGAATTAAAAAAATGTTAATTTTGAAAATTCTTTAGATAACGTTTGCTCATTTAAAAGCAGTTTAACCAAAAAAAAAGATTTTACTAAAATGAATTTACAGTATACAGGTATAGAAAAATAGTATCGCGGGTCTGACTTATAATAAGTAAAACAAAGACAGTACAATCAGTTCACGTGCTAAGTGAGATAGCAAATACAACAAACTAAAAGCGCTGATGCCATACATGCGCCTTTTGACTAGGCTAGTATCAATGACATTGCTACCGTCAACGAGAATTGAAAATCAGTGTTTTTACAAATCCAACACAATACTCATGTATTCCACTGAATAAAAAATAAAGATTATTAAGTGTTGTTATTCAGAAAGCACTCACTGAACTGTTTGTAAAATTGAAAGGTGTGGATGTTTAAATAATTGGAAAAAATGTAGTAGCATTGATGGTAATGATGGTGAGCATCCTGGTCGTAACTTACACGAAGAGCGCGAACTCCAAGATATTGCAGTGTGTAGTTTAGCAGAAACTAATTTCCCGTGCCATAGTGATACGTGTAAATGTAGTTTGTAAATTTATGGTCTTTAAGTTACGACTCATCCTGTATGTTATTGGAAAATGGCAACATTGTCAATACAATTCGTTTTTAGTAGGAGATTTTTCAAACATGTGATCGTTTTAAAATTTGAGTATTGGTAGAAATTAATCTTCTTTCTTTTTTGTGATTTTCTGGTACCTTGATAGAGGAAGGAAGAACGCCATTTTGGCAAGAAATCCAATGCGTAGTTAGAAGCAAATGGAAAATTTGGGAAAGGTGTTCTTAAAAATTTGATTGAATTTTTCAAGTAAAATTTTAACTCAACCTGTTGCTGGTTTTAATCTTTTCCATATAAATAAATCCTGTTGGGATTTCGAATTTTAGTTCGGCTATAATTTTTTTGTTTCTACTACACCTTAGCTTCGGTCAAGAGGTAAGCTACTCACTTTCTTTTCTTATTTACTAGACATAACTTTGAAATGCATGTGTACATGTTTTGAAATTTTAATACAGCATAAAGATCATATTTTATAAAAATTTGGGTATTGATTTAAATGCTAACACAGTTGTCTTATATAGGTTTTTTTCTGGTCCTTTACACATTTACTGAAGATTAACATCTTTCGTGCTTCCATAAGAGATAGTTAAACCGTTTCTGACAGCACATTTGGATATCATTCGTCCGAGGTGTGAAATATTAGTTATGGGTCTTCGAGCCTGAATGGAAACAGTCTACGATTACTCCTTTTCATAGCGTCTTCCGAATTAACTGAAGAAATATACGTTACACCTACAACTAGTTTCGGATAAGTATTATTGTTATACGCATACAAAATTTACCTATGGTGAGTGACTTTTGTTAACTTTTCTACATAACGAGGCTCTCATTATCTGTACTTTACAGAAATTCTTATAACAATTACATTACTGTGCTTGCTACTTGTATTAGTGTGTTTCCGCAATTATCTTAATCCTGAAATTAATGCTTATACTTTACTGTGAAACATTTTCTTAGTAATCGAGAGTAATACTATACATTTGTACCTGTAAAAGATAATTGGGGTTATTCCAAAGTTTCGCTTACACTTACATTTAACCTTGCAATAGAATTTGTATTTTATTTATCAATTTCTAACTTTTCTTATGTACTAACTTTATTCCGATAAATAACCGTAGTTGTTCAACCGTTAGAACTACCTGTGTTTACTGTACATGCAATCAGCTGTTTAGTTGACTGAATCCTACTAGTTGAGTTTAAATATACAATGTATGTCAAAAAAAATTATGCTAACTGTTTCAATTACTGTGTAAATCAAATTGAATATTTATTTATTATCATTGGGGTTGTATAACATTTGTTATTTTTTTTTTATTACAATTGTAATATTTGTTTAGTATAAAACTGTTTGAAGTAGGATTTACTAATTTGAATCTTTTGTTGGTAGCCCTATCTTACCAATAAATGTGTCATTCTGTGTTGCGCTTTATTAAATGCTTGTACTACAATTGCCAAATCGGTAATAAACTTGGCCTTTCTAAATTTTCTAAACGCGTCATGCTTATTGTTTTGTCTGTAACGCTCACAGTAATTTTACTGAAGAATATTTTGTGCTTACATAAGTAAACAACAGGGTAGACATCTAGTGCTAATTGTCGCTTTATATTTGGGGTTTATTTGCGTCCGGTTGATTGGAAACTGATAAATTAGTCCAACGGAGAGATCTTCGTGTAATATGGGTATACAAGAATTCAATTTCGGATAATTATAGATATATGTTTGGGTATTCTTTTCTTTTAGGGTCAACACTTGAAGCCGAACCGTATTGTGTCTGAGTATGTAAATTTTAAGTACACTTCATAGTTTTGTTTTTAGTTTTGGTGGAAAGGTAAGTTGATTACTGCTGGTTTATTTCATAGATATATTGTCTCTGATGTATATTGATTAATGTATTGGGAATATTTCCTGATAGAATTGTATTTAGGTCTGCGAGTTGGCGCTCTATAAAAATGTTTTTGTGTTTGATATTTACGAAAATTTAATTATTATTATAACATTCATATTATTTTACGTTGGGGTATATTAAATAAGTGGTGTTAAACAATCGTAAGTTATTTAGTTAACCCGGTGATCTACGATCAACTTCCAGTCCTTTGTCAGTGTGGACTTAGTTATATCCCTTTGTGCACGTAACAATAGTACAAAAATTGCTGAATAAATGAATATTGAACCAAGAACAGTTCGCAATATCTTGAAAAGAAATAAATACCGTTGCTATAAGTTGCAAACTATACAAGACATTTTTACAGAAGATCATTAAAAGCGTATGGAATTTTGTGAAGATATGATGAATCGGGCTAATGAAAACGGAAGATTTATTGAAAATATTTTGTTTACTGACGAGTGTTCTTTTAACTTACATGGCCATCACAATCCGTCTCGCTGTTGGTTACTCTCGGGAAAACAAACACATTAGGATTCCTTACCGGACACAATACCCCCAAAAAGTTAATATGTGAGCAGGAATTATAGGCAATTTCATAACTGGTCCATTTTTTATCAACGGAACTTGAATGCGGACAAATATTTAGAACTGTTGAGAAACCAGATAGTTCCAGATGTTCAACATCTCAATATAAATTTTGAAGACATTTGGTATCAAGATGATGGCTGGCCTGTTCATACTGCAATAAGAGTTCAACAATTTTTGGAAATTACGTTCCCTAACCGTATTACTAGTGGAAAAAGTACTATTAAATATCCTCCTCGCTTACTTGATATCGCTCCGAACGACTTTTTTTTTTGGACAAATTTATAGGCCCAGGCATGAACGTGCTAACAATTTGGACGAACTTCATGTAAAAATTAGAGACTCTTTAAACAGCAAAACCCAAGAAATATTAGAAAATTCCCGAACTAAATTTTTATCACAGATTGGGTTACTGCCTTACGCAAGGTGGAGGTCCTTTCGAAAATCTTATAAAGTAGAGTTTTGAAAACGTGTATTCTGTTCATTTTTAAAAATAGTTGGTTTTTCAATAAGAATGAAATACTAAGGTTAAACCTTAAACTTAAGGTATACTATTAATGTAAATGTTAATTTTCTTGTTTGTAGCAATCGTAGGTTTCTTCTTGGTTCTTCTTACGAGCAGTAATAGAACCATGTTATAAATTCGCAATTACAATAAACTTCGATATTTGAGGTATAATCATTTACTGTTTAAGTATAAAGTATTTACTTAATAGTTTCAAAGAACACGCGACTTTTCAACATCATCTTAATTGCTTTGGTTTCGTTAGAAATATTGGAGCTAGATTGAAGGAGACTAAAGTAGCATATTTTGTGCCTACATGCAAATATGTACAAGTGGCAACATCGGTAAGGTTATGTCTCTCTCACATTCATATAATGCTTATTGGGCTTCTTTGTAGCTTATTATAAGTCAGACCCGCAATAATCATTTTCCATACCTGTATACTTGAGCCGTACGTATTCAAACCATGAATTTCAAATATGGAGAAACGTGCATTTCTATTTAAAAATGTGTAATCTAGACTGACGAAGTCAATGTAATACATATATTACTAATTTAAAAGGAGTTTACACACTGTATATTAGTTTGTAAAATTTAAAATGGTCAAGTTTATAGTAAATATCGTTACATGAATGTTGTCATTAATTAAAATGAGATAATGGTATCGTTAAATTGATCTGAGAAAATTGATGCTATAGTATATTATGTGGTGTTAAATTACGAAAACTGATTTATTCAATTTTAATTCAATTAATACATTTTTATTTATTTTAACACTTTCGTAACACATTTTCGATTTTCGTTTGGTACATTATGACATGAAGTTTAATATTTTTTATTATGACTCTCTGAAAATACCGTTATGAATACCGAAACGTTATAATATAATGATCAATATCTATTTTTCTCCTAAAAGTTACCTGTCATAATTATTATATCGATGCAGCCAAGTAATTTTTGAAAACTTTTTGGGTACGTTTGTCAGGATGTCCATGTCGCTGGTTTTGGTGTGCGTATTTGCACTTTCAGAACTATAGGTAGGTAGTCGACGTTGGAGATTAAATTTACATGTGTTATGTGCATATAGGTATAATTAAGTACGTCATCCATCCATGTCCATAAACAGCATTACTACTACATAATGATAGAGGAACACACAACGCTTCCAAAGCACCTGTATCATTCCTCCTCATGTTGAAATTTTATTGACTTTATTTTTCAGAGGCCATGATTTAGTCAAGGCTGCTTAACAAACCTAACCCACCATACTTACAGAACACCCACGCCTGAAGCGGGTTCGAACGAGAACTTTGGGTTGAATGGTTGTGAAGATATTACAATTTGTATAACCAAACAAGTGGAGAAAATATATTCATCAAGTTGTTTGTATGATTATTAAAGTGGCTGAAATACGCTGATTGTACCAAACTCAGAACCTCTAATACATCTATGTAGTATTATATATATATATATATATATATATATATATATTATATATATATATATATATATATATATATATATATATATATATATATGCATATATATATATATATATATATATATATATATATATATATATATATATATATATATATATATAGTATTCATTGCTTTCCGTATCTTACCCACACTTGATAAAGTTATCTCTTCTACATTTTGACCTATTTATATAATTGTATAATTGTCATTAGTATTGTATTGATTTTATTTAAAAGAATACTAATGTATACTGCACAAATCAAGACTTAACTTTAACCTTACTTATAACAATCAATACTAAACTCACTAGCAGAACTATAAAAGGCGGAGGGCCTAGTAATTGTATAATTGGTAGGCTACTTACTAAGTTAGGCATATAATCTAAATAAGAATTTGTTTGAAAACAATTTACGAAGAACGATGCATCATATTGATCGTTGATAATTGTTAACAAAAGCGCTTCACTTTTTTGTATAGAATTTACTAGACTTATGGTACTTATGTTTTTGTACTAACCGCTGACTTATCTTTAGTTCAAACATAATCACCACAATTCTTAATAACGCAATGAATCATTTACATCTTTTTGGTTTTATGATAATATTGGTCAAATTTAATAAAAGTATTCTTTCGAAAGTGACACATGTCCCGTACGAGTACAACCTTTGATAACACTGTAATCCATCAAACCTTACTTTAATTATACATAGTAAATAAAGCACAAATAGTAACTTGTATCTCTACATTCTCATTCATGTGAAAGATAAAATATAATTTTTCTTTCTTTCCTTCCTCTCCTCCTTCTTCTTTTTCCTCTTCTCCCTCTCTTTCTCCCTCTCCTCTCCTTTCTCCCTCTTTTCTCCTCTTTCTTTTTTCCCTTTTTCTCCCTCTCCTCTTCTCCTCTTTCCTTCCTTTTTTTTTTCTCCCTCTCCCTCTTTTTTTCTTCTTCTTCTTCTTCTTCTCCTCTCCCTCTCCTCTCCTTCTCCTCTTCTCCCTTCCTTCTCCCTCTTCTTCCCTCTCCTCTTCCCTCTTTCCTCCTCTCCTCTCCTCTTTCCTTCCTTCCTTCTTTTCTCCTCTCCCTCTTTTTTTCTTCCTCTCCTCTTTCTCCTCTTCTCCCTCTCCCTCTCTCCCTTTCTTTTCTTTTTTTTTTTTTTTTTTTTTCCTTTTTTTTTTCTTTTTTTTTTTTTCTTTTTTTTTTTTCTTCTTCCCTTTTTTTTTTCCCCTTTTCTCCCTCCTTCCCTTTTTTTTCCCAATTTAAAAATTTTAAAATTTAAAATTTACCAAAAAAGGGAAATAATAATTTGTTTTTAAAATTTTGTTTTACAAAGCCCAAATTTTGTGAATTTTTTAATTTTATTATTTTTTAAAAATTTTTTAAAATAAAAAAAATTTTAATAAAAAATAATTTAATTTTTTTTAAAAATTAAAAAAAAAAAAAAAAAAAAAAAAAAAAAAAAAAAAAAAAAAAAAAAAAAAAAAAAAAAAAAAAAAAAAAAAAAAAAAAAAAAAAAAAACCCCCCCCCCCCCCCCCCCCCCCCCCCCCCCCCCCCCCCCCCCCCCCCCCCCCCCCCCCCCCCCCCCCCCCCCCCCCCCCCCCCCCCCCCCCCCCCCCCCCCCCCCCCCCCCCCCCCCCCCCCCCCCCCCCCCCCCCCCCCCCCCCCCCCCCCCCCCCCCCCCCCCCCCCCCCCCCCCCCCCCCCCCCCCCCCCCCCCCCCCCCCCCCCCCCCCCCCCCCCCCCCCCCCCCCCCCCCCCCCCCCCCCCCCCCCCCCCCCCCCCCCCCCCCCCCCCCCCCCCCCCCCCCCCCCCCCCCCCCCCCCCCCCCCCCCCCCCCCCCCCCCCCCCCCCCCCCCCCCCCCCCCCCCCCCCCCCCCCCCCCCCCCCCCCCCCCCCCCCCCCCCCCCCCCCCCCCCCCCCCCCCTTCTTTCCCTCTTTTTTTTTCTTTTTCCCTTCTTCCCCTTTCCTTCCTCCCTTCTTTCTTCTTTCCCTTCCTCTCCTCTTCTTTTTTTTTTTCCCTCTCCTCTTCTTCCCTTTCTCCCTCTTTCTCCCTCTCCTCTCCTCTCCCTCTTTTCTCCTTTCTTCTTTTCTTTTCTCCTCTCCTCTTTCCTCTCTCTCTCCCTCTCCCTCTTTCCTTTCTTCCCTTTCTCCCTCTCCCTCTCCTCTCCCTCTCCCTTCTTCTCCTCCCTCTTCTCCCTCTCCTCTCCCTCTTTCCCTCTCCTCTCCTCTCCTTCTTCCTTCTTTCCCTCTCCCTCTTTTTCCTTCTCCTCTTTCCCTCTTCTCCTCTCCCTCTCTCCCTCTTCCTCTTCTTTTCCTCCTCTTCCCTCTTTTCTCTTTTTTCTTCCCTCTCCTCTCCTCTTTCTCCTCTCCCTCTCCTCTCCTCTCCTCTCCCTCTCCCTCTCCTCTCCTCTCCTCTCCCTCTCCCTTCTCCTCTTCTTCTTCTTCTCCTCTCCTCTTTTTTCTCCCTCTCCCTCTTTCCTTCTCTCTCCTCTCTCCTCTCCCTCTTCTTTTTCCTTTTCTCCCTTCCTTTTTTCCTCTCCCTCTTCCTCTCCCTCTCCTCTCCCTCTCCTCTCCTCTCCCTTCCTCTTCCCTCTCCCTCTCCTCTTCTTCTCCCTCTCCTCTCCTTCTTCTTCTCCCTCTTTCTCCTCTCCCTCTTTTTTTCCTCTCCTTCCCTTCTCCTTTTTTTTTTTTTTTTTTCCCTTCTCCCTTTTTTTTCCCTCCCTCCCTTCCTTTTTCCTTTCTTTTTTCCTTTTTTTCCTTTTTTTTTTTTTTTCCCTCTTTTTCCTTTTTTCCCTCTTTTTATCTTTTTGCAATTTATTTCCGCTTTATTTATTACTCTACTCGCGACCTCTATTATGTTGTGATTTGCGTTACATAAAAGTGATCCACATAACATATGAATCATATATCAGTTTTTAAAATAAATTTATTTTTTAATAAAGAATCTGAAAGCTCTAGATTCGGTGGGTTATCTAAGCTGATTTATCGTTTTATATGTTTCTATTTAATTGTCTATAATAAATAAAAATTTGCCATCTGCTTTCATCCGCACTTTTGCCATTTTTGGCACAGAGAGTAACGGATCCGGCCAATTTGATCTTGTCTCCTCCCCGTTTTTTTAATAATTCTGATTCTGTATTTCCGAGTTAGTACAATTAGCATTTGAGCACGCAGGCATTGAAGACTAAAAGCCTTTCTCTCTTCAATGTTATTGTTTCAAGATAATGATTTGTGTTTTACCTATGATCAAACACATTTGTTGAACTACTATAAAAACAAAATCGGGTTACCGTCCATTATCTTTGATACACTTGCTCGTCACTTGGTGTCCATGTACTGACGTTTAATACATGTAAATCTTAGGTAAAAATTATTTTCCGAATAAATAAGGTACACACGCGGCAATACCGTTGGCTTAATTGAAGCAACAAAAAGCCCAACCAATGGCAAATTCTGTTTCCTGATCGTGCCTGAAGGTCACTCTCCAAAGGTCAATCGTAAGTGTGACCTGATCTTCCTATGTTTAGAGCTTCAAACTGTAATTCTGCACTGACCGCGACGGGAGTCGATTTCGGTACTTCCGATTTAACAAAGTCTGATGCAACTGATACCGGTCCGTGTTGAACAAGGCGCGGCGTCCTCTTCAGTCGCTATGGGATTTCTATCTTATTCCAGATTGAAGGTAGAGGAAACATCGGTTTGTGGTTCGCGAGATGGTCTCCACCACAGTTAACACTTATTAAGCGGCCCGATCGGAATTTAGTGCATTTATTGATTTGGTGATCCTTAGTGCTATGGGATCAACGTTATGCGCCGCTCCAGAAGCACTGTGCGTAACCAAAACGATACTATATCGACGACACTGCCCCAAGTCATCGACAATGGATGACCCGAAGGCGGGCTACGTGCTCTATCTTTCAAATCTTCTTAGCACCTTCGGTGTTTATGCAGAAACATTACAAAACCATTAGTAATATCAGAGTAGCTCTGAGCTCACGTTGATTTCAAAAATTTACATTTACAGGCAAGTCACATAGAACCACTTTGTTCGGTATCTGATAAGTATGATACGATGTATTACACCTATCCGCATTCCTCATCAGCCTGCTTCGGTCCTGGGTCGAGGCGATTCCTTGTTGGTTCAGATCTAAGGAAAAAACGACCCAGCTCTCCTAACGAAGGGCTACAAGCAGTACTGTCTCTCAGATATAGGGTGAGGTAGTGTCAATTTTGTCAATCATGTGATGTACTAAAGCTTCTGTAGTGGCAAGAGCATCTTCTCATCCATGTGCGTCGTTACCTGGCGAACCACAAGAGTCATCTTTATCCCAATCTTCTGTAGCCATGCACTCGGCGAGATTATTGGATTCGAATCGGACGCCTACTTCTTTCCGTCCGTCTATCTACGTTTAAAATTAAATGTAGACTTCTTTAACTTTGTAGTTGAGTTAGTACTCACTCATATGAAAATGAAATTTCGAGTGTATTGATTCACACGCAATTTTGTAATGATCTAGATCCTTATACCAAGAATCTTAAATAACCTTCCTTAATTATTTATAAATGTCAAATTTCGTCAATTGCCCATCAATCGCTCCATTTCCAGCTCCCACTAATCCAATTTGCAAAACGCTTTCCCGCACGCGTACCCGTCCCTATAGAAATCGCCGCAGAAACCTGAAAACTCTTTCTTACGACTTAGAGCACAACCTCAAACCTCTCTCTTCCTGACTGTTAACCTGATGTACCAAAGATACGAGTCCGCAGTTCACTTACAGTCACTCGTCGCCTGGTGTCAAAACCGTTATACCTACATACAAAAATCTATCTTTCAGGCGTTAGTCAACTAACGTAGAGCAGATCTTTTGCTTTTCTAAGTTAATGAGGAAAACCCAACTTAACATATTCTCCTTTTGGGAGCTATAGTTGGAAACCACTCGGCACCAACCCTTTGCCAACTTAGGCGAGAAACCCAAAGTTTCCCTGAAACATTTCTTTATAACCAGTTCCCTTGATAACCTTTTATTCAAAATAGTATTTGACATTACAAACTAGGTAAAACAGTTTTTACTGGCGAAAGGATGAGGATGACTGGAGAACCATTAGGCGAGCCTGTCACATCCTTGAACCAGTAAAAACGGTTACCTGGCGCGTGATGTATAATATTTTATTTGTTACTCATTTATAAACAATATTAAGCTTAAATTAGTTATGAAATATGGATACAGATTCTCCAAAAAATGTCTAAAGTATTATGTAATCCATGAAACAAAAGTAATGTAACAATTTCTACTAATTTTATTAAATAGTCAAATTTTTGTCTTACGATTTTCCCATCTATTGATAAAATGAGTGTACCAAATGAGATTATCCAAGAAGCTGCCAGTATAGCTGCGTGACTATTGCGAGAGAAATCAGGTAGACGGTATGAGAAGGAGAATAATGAATTTAAGAAGTGGCAAACGGAAATGAACATAAACGTGGTGACCGACGATGTGCTTCTTACATACGTTAATAAATTGTCGAAGAAATTTAGTCCTTCTAGCTTGTGGTCGAAGTGGCCCATGCTAAAAGGTTGTTTGGAAGTACGTGAAAACATTCAAGTTGTAAAAAGTCAGTAGCCTGTTAAAGGGATAATTTCATCGTTTGTATTTTGTTCCATTAAACAGTGTTTACTATTTAGTTACAAATAAAAGGACTAAACAATTCCACATAACCCGCTGCAATGTAATAATCACACTTCTCTGTCACATATAATTTATATTATTATAACCACACGATGGAATAGTTAACGTTACTACTACTTTACATCAATTCACACGATAATGAGTTATTTATGAACGCGGTATTAAATTATGATGGTTATACAGGCAAAAAAAATGGTAGACGGTAGATTTATCAACAAAGGTAAGTATTTCTTTATAACTTAGGTGGTATCACTAAGTTAATCCCATTTTTATTTTGTAGTAATATATCGACCACTCCAGAAGGCAGTCTTCGACGCATGAAATTTGCCATGTAAATTTAGATACAATAACAATTAACAAATGTGATAATGGAATTATCTATATATATATATATATATATATATATATATATATATATATATATATATATATATATATATATATATGTCTATTTAATTTCCAAAGTATTCATGTTTAAATAAGACAATTTTTCTTTAATTTGTAAATAAACGTAAAAATTAATTCAACGTTTGAATTTTGTTCTTTGTCAAGAATTTATTGAATTAATAAATTAATAAATTCTGACAAAGGAACAAAGGACGTTCCCGAAACGTTGAATTAATTTTACGTTATTTACAAGTTAAAAAAATTTTATTATATATATATATATATATATATATATATATATATATATATATATATATATATATATATATATATATATACACACACACAGGGTGTCCCAAAATTTATGGGACACAGAGCTACCACGTGTGGCAGAGGTCAAAATAAGTCGTTTGGACCCAATTTATTTATATACGAAAATGTACAGAACTAAAACTCACTAAATATTTCGATAAATTCAAATACTAAGAAAATAACTGATCAAAACTTTATTTAATCCTATCATTAAAACAAAAAATACGTCAAGAACTAAATCGACACTGTCGAAAACTTATAAAACCCTTAAATTTAATAATTGGGGTTATAATTCCTAAATTCGCAAAAATACCCAACAATAAACGATCAGGTTACCTTTATATTGGACCACATAACGTCAGTTGATCAGCTGGTCGGTCACAATCTCAAACTATGTTATCTAAATGCATTATCTCACGAATGGGTACGCAAGCATTACAATTTAATAAATACAAAAAAATCAAACGTGAATGTCGAAAGATAGCGTATTCAAACGTTAGCATGCAAAACAGAACAAATACACCAGAATTTATTAAAATTTGTCAACCACAGCAAAACAAAATGCACAAAAGGGTTTACCTTGTATTTGCTATACATACACCTTTGGTACCTAAGATCACCTCGGCGGCGGAAATGCGGGCTGATACTGCTCTGGGTTCTTCCAGCATGACTTAACTCGTGAATACCTCTCCTTTCCATACATTTGACTGATATTACAATTGGTTGTAATTGCACCAATACTTAAAACTTCCAAAAACTTCGACTACGTTACTCCACTATGTACAAGTTCTAACACTTACTAATTTAAAATCTCAAAAGAACGAAAAGTTTTTTATTTACAGCAGTTTGTGTATTTGTTCGAAGCCGGCAATAGACACAAAAGTTATCTTTTATTCCAGGAACTCGTTACTTTAATGCGCAAAACCAACTTGCGAAAAAGCAGATCCATACAACTTGGCTAAGCACTCCGAATAACATAAAAACCACAATGTCGTCATGACAAATGATACACAACACAAGGATAGGGTGAACCAATATATTATCTGAATCAGGGAGAGCGGAGCATCCTCCAACGGTAGTTCGATACATCACCAGAATGCGTAACTCCTTCCAACCCCTATGCTACCCTTTTTTGCTGATATTGCGGTGACCGCAAACAAATAAACTTGAATCTATCCCAGCATTCTGGTCTAGACTAATTACTCCTTTTCTCAGAATTCGCCATATTCCTTGGTATCTCCCACTATGTCACTTAAATCTTCAATAGCCAATTATAAAAAAATGATTTACTTAAACTTTAAATTGGCCCGAAACGAATTGAACCGGAAAGTACGTTGAAAAGAAATTACATCACCCACAATTATCTAAACAAAAAATGCAAGCTATTAAGCTTCACATGGCGAAAACGTGATATTTCCAAGAACTGATAATCCCACGGCTTAATTAAAACGGAGCATAGTTGAACAACCAAATTTTACAAACGTTGTAAAGAACAAAAGTAAACCACACGATTCGGTAAGCTTCAAACAAGACTTGCAGAATTATTTAACCCAATGTACCTCTAGCTTACATTATCAAAAAAACAATTCTATACTCACATCTACTAAAATTCTCAAATTAAATTTTCGATTAATCGTCAGAAAAATTTACTCTTTATTAATTCAACAAACTATATCTAATTTATTAAGGCAATGAAACCGAAAGAAGAATACCTATTTAATCCTCCCAGAGTTACAATACTAAATGTTAATTTGCAATAATAACCAGATATCTTCAAATACGTAAAATTGTGACTTATGATTATTATATGGCACGAATACTTTTTTACCGATGTTCCTTTGAACATACCTACCGTTACCAGATTTAGCACTCTTTATAGGATTTTAGCTACGAGTTGCTATTGACGTTCTCTTTATCGAATTATGAACTTTAGTAGACCGGATGTTCCGAAGTTTAGAGATACCGATTTTTAATTTTTGAATTTTGATATTCTTTCTCGACTTGTTTTGTTTCGACAATGTTGTCTACGATTTTGACGTAGGGATGGGGTAAGAATCAACTTACAGCAGATGCCAATGCTTGTCGTAAGAGGCGACTAATCAAAGGTTGTGGGAGTTGGATCAGGTGTGTTTTCTCTTGAGAAACGATTGTGGAATAACACAAAGCACTGATCTCGTGAAGGGCGGTGTGGCCTCCTTCGTCCTTTCCGGACGAGACATACTGATCTGGCTTGCCACGGGAGTGGTGGATTTGGGCCGTTAGCGACCAGGGTGGGTGATATAACTTCTCGCATGTGGCTTCTAGGGTAGTATCGTCGTTATCGTGTGCCTTGTTGCACAATTTCCGGTTCTGATCCTTTTGGTTCAGAATGTTTATCGCGAGTTCCTCGTAGTCATTGTTTCGGCTTCAAAACCACCTACTTAAAGTTATATTTCTCGTCTGCCTAATTGGCGATAGAGGGCGGTACAGCTAATAAATACATTTTCATAAATAGCAATTTATTAGGTACAAATATTTAAAAATAGCGATAACAATGTCATTTCTATAACTAAATTTCGGAAAAACGTTCTTGGGTGTAGCTTTGAGGATAGAAAATTTGGTTGAAAGTGAAACATTTTAGGAAAATTCTCAACTTCTAATTTTATTCGTGGCATCACCATCTATAGAAGTGAAAGTTTGATTTGTACAGTGTCTATATTTGGTGATGTACTTACTGGAATGAGTTTTAGTTCTCGCTAATTGTAGCGCTTACATAAGAATATTGCTTTCTCTAAGGATGCCTACATACCTACAATACACTTGTTAATCTAAAAATTATTTTTAGTCCCTGAACTATATATATGTTTATGTTTTAACTTTTCAAATTTGACAAAATTGTTTACAACATCTTTAACAATTTTTAACAAACATTACTACTGACGAAGATAACTGTAAGTGTTATCGAAACGTTTAGATTATATAATTTAAAGTACACCATTAAAAAACTCCAAAAAAGATAAGTATTTTATATAACTCAATTTATAATCTGACGACTGATAGCAGTATTGGTTAATACACGTGGTAGCTCTGTGTCCCATCAATTTTGGGACACCCTATATATATATATATATATATATATATATATATATATATATATATATATATATATATATATATATATATATATATAAAGTTTAAGATTTTATTGAAATTTAGGTAAACTTCGCTTGAAGACTTTTCGAGCATATTTCTTGTAGTAGAATAGTACATTTTTGGTTTCCTGTTAGGCCAATATAAGATCAGTTCATGACGTTTTTCCGCTATAAATTTTTTTATCAGGAGTCCCTTTTTTTACTTTTTCTCCCGATTTTGGAATTGCTGCGCGTGCCTTTTTGCACCTTTTATTAAGAATCCCGCCCACAACACTGCCCTGTGCCGTGGCACAAATTGCTTTACGGGATGGATGCTTTGGTGAGAATTTAGCCTGTAACAGTGGCTACTAAAACAGAAATTCGGTTCTTTAAAATGTCCTCATGGCCTTGATGGTAAAACGAGGCCCAACATTACTCAAAACTTCTTATTGACGATTGAAAAACAAGAAAACATTTCTTTCAACTAATTTTTTGAGTAGCAGGGAACGCACGTACATAACCATTACCTCTGGAGGTTATACACTTAACGTACGATTTTTTCTTAGAATAGATTGGCACAGAAATGCTCTTTTACTCTTGGAAAAAGCCTCAAATTCAAAAGTTACGGGTACAAAAGCGCTGATGTATGATTATGTTAAACAACGATGAATTGAGACATTTACTGCGAAATATCGTAGACATCATAAGCAATAACCAAGAAAAAGTACGTTGAATTCTACGATAACTTACCGCTAAAATGATTTCTCGCGTTTAAGGGCGTCACTAAGTTATTGTACTTCAATTTCTGAAATTTTCTCCTATTCTTGTCAGTTTTTAATAAAAAATAAGATGTATTTGTTTATTTTATGTTAATGTAAATATATGGTACGGAAATCAGTTAAAAACATCTCTTCATTTCCTTTAAATTGTATTATACTCTTTTATAAAAATAATAGATCACAACTTAAGTAAAAATAATTAATATGTAATTGTTATAGTATACTAAAGGAAATAGAATTTTAGAAATTGCAGATGATTACAATTAGAAGGATAGTAAACAATTTGTTTTAATGACAGCTATAATAATTAATAATTACTTATTATTCAACCAATAACTATAAATATTAATAATACAGTGGTAGTGATTTTAGTTTTAGCGACATGGATGACGGCGACGGCGATGAAAAGTAATACAAGTTATCTGTTATGCCCAATTTAATGTGTAATCTTATTTATCCTTTACTGTGATATCTGTGGCTTGGATTTAAAAGGGCCAAAGTCATGTTTTCTCAAAACAGGCATAGGTCCATAAAGTATCTCTAAGTAAATAATTTTTACACTAAAACGGCCAATGTCGTAAACCAATCCTGAAAGCAGATTTAGAAACTTGTTTGGCCAATGTCTAAGAGTTTAACATATTACAAGTAAATTCTAAATCGGCCAACGTCCTCACAAGCCTTTTAGGTGGCACTATCTTTTACTTCTATAAAGGCCAATCTTGCCATTGTCCTTTCTAAATGGAGAATTACGGAATCTCAGTTGACATTGGCCATAATAGTGCAGTGTGTACCTACTGTTAAGCAAGTTTGTGTATGATATGTGTTTGGTTTTTTAACATATTTTACGACTGCAAGTAATAATTTATTGTGATGTACTCTAGATGGAAGGCATTATTGGCGTTATGTAGAAGATCATCGCGCATACAGGATAATACAGAAGGACGTTTAGTGTTTTAGTAAAATTTTAAGGTTATGTAAGGAATGTTTAAAATAGCGAACGAATCGGTTTTAACAAATTTGGAATGCATTATATCTACGTTTGTTATCAGATTATAACAATAAGGCTTTTAGCAAAATTAAAATAGAATTAGTCACGTTATTAACAGTTACATTTTAAAAATCTCAATTTATTCAGAGGATCAAGCGGCGAATGCCAAGTAGAACTGGATGCAACAAATTTAAATGATACTATAAGATCTAGTCAAATTTAAAGCCCTTCACCTTCCTTAGACCCAGACATTCAAAGTGTATTAACAGACGTTGTAACTAACCACTTTAATTTACTGCTTGCAAATGACAAAGAAAGCTGTGGAAGTTCCGACGACTACATACCCAAAATAGAAGGCAATGAAAGCGATACTTCTACTAGTGAAAAGGTACAAATAAAACAAAAATCTGGGCAAGGAATAAAAGTAAGTCTCCTGAAAAAAACCTGCAGAATCATATGAAAATGTAAACTTTCACCATTAACAGTGCAGAATCATGATACCGTGAAGCAGGGAACAACACAAAAGAAAACAAGGGGAAGGCGAAAAGTTGAAGAAGAAACTGCATCTCGATAAAGAAAACGTAATCCTTATAAATAGGAGAAAAACATTACAAAAACACAAAAAGCCCAAGGAAAAGGGTATACCTCTATGAAAGGAAAAATTATACCAGCAAAAGTAGTAAAACTTCATTGTAACTGCAGAAAAAAGTGCTTTGAGAAATTTAGTGAAGAAGAAAGAAAACAAATTCTGCAAAGTTTTTGCAATCTCCCTACTGAAGGACAAAATCAGTACATTGCGAGTTCTGTCTTAGAAGTCGTTAAGCAAGTAACAAGGTTACGAAATAATAAAACCTGCGAAAGCCGACGGAATTATATGAGAAGGTACTACCTGCCTGCTAGTTCTGGAAGATTAGAAGTCTGCCAAATAATGTTTCTAAACATTTTAGAACTGACTCTCAAAGAAGTTAGGGTGATTGTAGAAAAAAGACGACGTTCCTTAGCAGGAATTTGTCCTAAAATTCCCGAAATCGACAAGGACGTCATTAGGCAACATATTAGCATGTTTCCTGCATATCAGAAAATATTCGAAAATATCGAAAATATCGAAAATATCGAAAATATCGAAAATATCGAAAATATCGAAAATATTGAAAATATCGAAAATATCGAAAATATCGAAAATATGGAAAATATCGAAAATATCGAAAATATTGAAAACATCGAAAATATCGAAAATATCGAAAATATGGAAAATATCGAAAATATCGAAAATTTCGAAAATATCGACAAGACACAGTAAAAAAATATCTAGCACCTGATTTGAATATTTCTAAAATGTATAAGCTATATGTCGAGTATTGCAATGGGAACAGCTATGTTCCAAGAAACGAAGCTCTTTATAGGAGAATTTCTGTGGAAGATTTTAATTTGTCCTTTCACGCACCACACAATGATAGTTGTGAAACCTGTGACAGAATAGACATGCGCCTAAATACCATTGATGATGGATTTCAAAGAGTACGAATACTGGAAGGTAAAAATAAACATCTTCAATTAGCTGACTCAGTTTACAACGGATCGCGTCTTTATTTGCACCTAAAAAATCTTCCTGCAGAAATAACTGAAATTATTAATATGTACAGCGACTGTTGCCCGAGGCAAAACAAGAATATTCTAATAGCAGTGATATTACTGACAATCTTACATGGATTCAGTCTTACAGGGAGGCACACAACTATCAATCACACATTTTTAGTCCCTGGGCACACTCACATGGAAGCCGATACTACACACGCTGCCATAGAAAAAACAAAAAAGTGTACCACTGCAAACATCTATGTACCAAGAGACTGGACTGATTTAATTCGGCTGGTACCAAAAAATCCACTAATTAAAGTGGTAGAAGTTCAACACTACCAGTTTTTAAATTTTAAACAACTGCTCAGTGGAATACTTCTAGATAGAAAAGCCACCACTATGGAATCGGCAGTCAATTGGTCACAAATTAGATGGATACAGTACCGTACTAATGATTTAGGTACAAAAATTTCCAACGAAGAATTTAACATAATTGACTACACGAGAAAGCGATTAAGAAATGTTTCAATGCCACACTTAGTGTGTTACGTGTTTAAAAGGGGAGCTGGAAGAAGGAAAGGTATCTCTACTCATTCACAGATCGTGAGCACACCGAACTAGCTCAAAAGTGTCGGATAGGACGGGGTGAGAGAACAAAGGATGTTAAATATGCCGGCGCCACCGCTCTCCTAAATAGAGACAAAATTCACCGCTGTCCCGACTCTTGGACAGTGGTGCAGAATGGAATGAGCAAGGAGATTGTAGGAAAAGGGAAGTACACCAGGAAATAGAAATAATAACACTGCTGTAGTGCGAAAGAAGCAACTGTATATTTTATTTTTAAAATCAAAACCAAATCGTTGAGGGTGTGGATCGAATTAATCCACAACAAAAACAATAGATGTAAATACCCCAAATGTACAAAAAAAAAAATTAAATACCGTTCGCAAGCAAAATAATTTTATACTGGGTTCGTCATCTGTGAACCAGTAATTTGTTTATTTACTTTTTTTTTAAACAAAACTTAAACATTTCCCCTTTTTCAAGGGATGGCGTTCCTTTATATACCTAAAAGAGAACATATACCGACGCCTATACAAAGCGTAAATTATTGCCAAATAATACAAAAAAACAACTTGCGGTGGTTTACAAAAAACAGATAATAAAGAAATAATTCTTATATTGAGCAAGAATTTTATAGGTCAGCAAGCATTTTTTTTAACCATAATGAATGAAATATATATGGAAATTTAATAATTGCATAAATTTCAAGAAAAAAAAAAGGGGTTAATAATTAATGTCTACACCAAATGCAATAAACACATATGTTTACATAACGGTTAGTTAGGCTACTTTTACGCATCCCAATTAAAGTGATGCCGCGCGCAAAACAAAAATGGCAGCCAAACTAGGTACAATTAGATGTTACTATTATGATCACAAAACAAAATGAGGGAAGAAAATAATGGTAAAGGGAAAGATTAATCATACAGCAATAAGGATACAGTGATAACAGGTATACCAATATAGGTTAAGATATTGTAACTGACTAATTGGTTTGCATTATTTTTAGCAGATGCACTTTATCATTACTTGTCTAAATGTTTACACAATAGTTATTTAATTAAAGCTCATGTGACAATAGAAATAGAACGATCTAACATTTGTATAAGCAGGTAGTAATTACGTCCAGTCAATGCCCTTGGATCACGAACATATGCAGAAGTTGTAACGATCCTATTTTTTTAGTTACGATTCAGAAGTTAAACCACAATAGTACTTGCAGGTATATAATATGGAGGTATTAGTTAAATCGTTGAGACTAAAAGGAGAAGGTAATTCGTTGAAATTAAAAGGACCAGGTAATTCGTTTAAATTAAAAGGAGAAGGTAATTAACATTATGTAAGTAAATAATCTTCATTCGTTACCCCTTAGATGGAACGGGCCAAACAGAATCTATCGAAGTGCTTTCCTTGCTTTACGCAAGCATCAGTAATTCATGTCTTGATTAAAACGCCTTCAAACGTTGATCTTGCCGAAGAAAATTTTTCTAAAACCGCATGTTAGCGAGCAACTAAACTTGTAGGTAATGATTAGAAAAGCACCAATTGTTTTATTGCAAATTATGATTCTTGAAGATATATCCGATTATTTAAATCGTATAGTAGCATAAAGTAATTTTTCAAGAAGACATCGAAAATTTTCAGCGTGGCAAAATGGACGCCACAGGAAAGAAAGAAGACGTAATTTTTATGTTAAAGTTGTATTATTCAAAATCTATTATATTGACCTTTATCTATCAATAAAAACAAAAATTTTTAAATTGTGATTTCTCCACTAACGCCATCTAGAGAGGACTTCGAAAAGCTTGTAATATAGTTCACCTTAATTACCTATATTTTAGAATACGTCACTAGAGGGAGTAACAATGCAGATTTTAAATGAAATATTATATAAATGTGAATTTATAACGTTTGAATAACCAAAGGTACGAAAATTTATATTAGGCCAATAGTAAAATTATTTGGTGGTTCAAGTTATGAACAGAAACAATGTAAGCATTCCTAGAAAGCAGGTTTAAGTAAACATGTACAACTTGTATAGAAATTTACAGTGAAATAACAAAGTAACCTAAATATACAAAACCCAAATTATTTCGTTACAAGTGCCTATATCTGATAGTTTGCCAACAGTCGCTCATACTATGAAACTTTTTTGAAGACGTCACCGTCTCAAACCACTGATGAATATTATCTGGACGAAGAACCTCCATCTAATAATGATGAAGATCTAGTGTAACCTGAAGTTAATTGTTACACATTTAATTAAAAAAAAAATGTTACTGTATTTTATTATTTGGATAATAACTTTTTGTATGATAAATGTTTTTTCCATTCAACTTTGGTATTTAGTTACCCCTTTGATTGCCATATTTAATGTAAAGTAAAGGCCAAAGTCTATTATAAATAATAATAGGGTGTACCTAAAGAGGCCAAAGGCACATCAAACTACGTCATTCTTCACTAAAAATTTTAAAACAGTTCGGAAATAAATAGTATAGTGTTATATTCTAAAGATATCCTAACGTTTGTTTCTCTAGTTTGTAAAACAATGGAAAGACATAATGTTAAAGATACAGCTAAAACTTAAAACAGCAATTACTCAAAACCAATATTTTTGACATTGGCCCTTTTAGAACCAAGCCTCAGATGTATTAAAAAGAGTTACCATTTCTCGTACTCGTATGTTATAAAGTAAATGTAACTAATAACTAAATAAGAAATAAATGATAAAATGCATAGGTAGTACAAACATTTGTTTGATAACCGCTGAGAAAAAGATATTTGCAGACAGGTACATATTGAGGATAGAGATATGACGAAAGCCGCCTGCCATTTAAAGCTGCACTGAATTTAATGTTTGAAACGGCCTATAGAGCGTTTTTTGTTTTTTACTGAAAACATCAGATTCAAAGATACATTCTAATAGCAATAGGCCATCAATACTGCTTAAATATTTATTATAAAAGTGTTGCCACTAACATATTTAGTGGCGGATATTTCAATCCATTTTTCTAAAAATAAGGTGCTTATTCCATATATTTCGGCCTGTTTTACCATTATTAATGATCCTGCATGTAAAATGTTTTTTTTCCTAAATAAAAGGATAAAATAAACGGTTTTCCACACTTAATTATCCTAGTCTACGCAGCTAACTAATGTTCAACCACGCACAAGACGTATTTTAAATGAATGTCACACAAAAAGGCTTCAAGTTTAAAAGTTTCTCTAACTTTATAGGTTTATGTAACAAATAAAAGTCAATGTTACACAAGACTTATAATGGTTTATAGTAGGAAACCTAAAAATTGAATCGTCTTAATCGAACATCTTTTCGGATTTGTTGTGGTAGATAGATTAGATGAGTATTATAAGTATATTCTATTTGTACTGTAAATCACACTATCGTATCGTGTTATGTATTGTGTGTGATGTAGTAAAATACATTTTTAGCGAGCCTTAATAGCACCAATTGCGAATACTGAGTTTCTCTAATGTTACATTCTTCAACTATGCTAAAGTTTTTGCTTAATTAAACGTAAAAGTGTATCAAGGAAATCGGTACAATGCATGGAAATATAAACGTTCACGATTTAAACTCATAATAAGTATTTACCATCTAGGTTTGAGAAGCGTACATTTCAAAATAATTTTTATTAAATATATGCTTTGATTGTATTTGAACCTGTCGTACTGACGACGATAACTATAGTTAATCAACGTTGTTGAATTTTCATGATCGACTGCTAGGACGTCTGTAGTAATACGATCTTGTTACACGTCGTTTTAATTATTTAATATTTGTACATAGTTTTGAGTATGTTTCCAACGTTTAGTACATTCGTTTCACAACCTCGAATTAATTTTTATATTTCTAACATTTTTAAAAGTGGTAACTTATTTATCTAATGGGATTTTTGAAATTTTGACTTGGACAGGTGCCTTTCGCACGATTTTTTGTTTTGTTTGAGGTTAACAGAAAGGTTTAATTTTTATATTTTTTATATTTTTATAAACGGTATCGCTCACTTTGAGCTTCCTCAAAGCATAATTTATTGATGGACTTTACTTTATCCCGAATAATACGTTTGATGGATATATTTTTAAATACCATACTTTTTTACATAAGCATTATTAATTTCTTTTCCTTTTTAGATTGTTATGTAATGCCTTCCGTTTGGGACAGTAATTTAATTAATTTGCACACAAAAGGTGGATTTTGTATTATGTCTTTATCTAAGTTCTGCGTTGGGTTTTCACTTTTTATAGCTATTTAGTTATTTACACAAAACGTTTAAATGCATATATTAAATAGTTTTATAATTTATAAACAGGATAACACAAAATAATTAATAATTCTGGAAAACAAAACAATTATGAGTAAACTAAATAATATGAAAAACTAAATACACGATTTTGGACAGTTTAACATCTTTTGAGGGGAACGCCTGGTATACGCACCACCTTTCACGCAACACGTTCGAGATGGTTGCTGTCGGATCCTTCCTGGCTTCGCTAGGGAGATATTGTGTTCCGACACTTAAACACAAACTGTTTAACGACAAACAACAAAATGAGGCGGTTGGTTGTTTACAATTAAAAAAGATATCTTATTTGTTCTTAAGTGTTGTGTGTATGTAAATTGTGTCCAGGGAATTAAATTGGGGTATCTTAATATACAAGTAAGTTAATTGTTATAGACTAAGTAAATAAAATTTGTTGGTCTAGGTTGCAATTCCAAGAAAGGGGAAATGTAGTCCATAAAATGAAGGATTGCGAATTTCGGCTTAGCGCTTTATTTGGCGTGTACACTCGTAGTTTGTATCTACTTCGCTCTAACACACAATATTTGGAAATAGAGGGAATGGAATGCTACATTATCGTCGCTGCGGGTGGTGAACTAAGACGGACACATACGTTTAAAATATCTGTATTTGTGTCAGGTGTGTTAGAAGGAGATAGTAATATTTGTTTTAGGCGTCTCTTTAAAGACTAAATTGTCTGTTGTAATCCTTTGACAGTGGTATTCAAAAGTTTATTGCGCGTGTTTGTAACTAACAACTAAATAGGTTATATTCCTTCAATTTATAAAAAAAAATTAAAACGGAACTGAAATTATAATAATATAAGTTATCCTTATAAACAAAATTACCTTGTAATGAACTACTTTTTAAATAGGTGCATTAAAGAATGTGGGTCATTAATATATCATTATTAGCAAAGTCTACAAATATGTATGCAAATAACTTAATTTTGTTCAAATCATTTCTAATTTTAAATTTCAGTTTTTTTTTTGGCAATAAATACAAAGTACTAGTAATAACTGTAAATAAGCATGTAGTTTAATATGCAGTTTAAATGAGAAGAATGCAATATTTACATAAAAAAATCTTTTTTACATTTGGGTGGGAAACATTAACAAAAAGGATGTAATCTACAACCTAATTTGTAACACTATGTTCTTAATAATAACAAGATTTGATTGAGAATTAAAAAAAAGGTGTACGTAAACTTGAAATTAAAACATTAACTCCCATCTGATGTATCGCCATTAATACAAATTAACGAAACTACAGTTTTTAATAAAAACATATTCATTACCAGCATGTGAAATGATAAAAATTGTCCAACTACATGCACACTTCCCATTTTTTACACTTTTTGGTGTGTCGTCTTGCCAAGATCTCTTCTGTGATCCCCAATAAAAGATGCACTTTTCGTCTATAAATACTATCTGAAGCCGATTGCATATTTTCATGGTATTTTTTTAGGAACTGTACCCGTGCTGACGCCACACTTTATTTTTCACAAAGTGCTCTGCGATTGGGGTCTTGTTTATATTTATGTCTTACACTATGTAACATCTTACTTGTCTTACGTCTAGATGCAGTCAGTAACCCTCTTTCTTGTAATATTTTACTAATGGCCTCCAATGTAACCACTTTCTTTTGGAAATACATGTCATAAATTATGTCTCTCATTGTATGTTTTAGCCCTTCCGGAATATCATCACTTTTATACTTAGTTCCTGGTTTTCTGATAGTTTTTTGCAATAAAATGTTCCGCTTTTTACTCTAGACGATTTTGTGAAACGTATTGAGGCTAATTTTTAAAGCTCCTGTGGTCCTTTTGTTCACTGCGTCAACATTACACAGGATCAACATTACTCTTTTCGCGACAAAAATACTCAATACACATTAAACACGAGTTCATGGCAACGTTCGTTAAAAAACTTTCTTGGCATTTTACGGTTGTTACAACAATAGCATACAAACACTACTAATGCGAATTTTAAATCTGTAGACATTACCCATTGCGTAAAATAATGATATATTAATGACCCTACATCTTTTAATGTAGTTATTTAGAAAGTACTTCATTATAAGGTAATTTTTTTATAAGAATACATTATATTATTATATTTTCAAGTACGTTTTAATTTTTTTTATAAATTTAAGGAGTATAGCATATTTAGTTGTTAGTTACAAACACGCGAAATAAGCTTTTGAATACCACTGTCAAAGGATTGCAACAGACAATTTAGTCTTTAAAGAGACGCCTAAAACAAATATTACTATCTCCTTCTAACACACCTGACACAAATACAGATATTTTAAACGTATGTTGTCCGTCTTAGTTCACCACCCGCAGCGACGATAATGTAGCATTCCATTCTCTCTATTTTCAAATATTGTGTTAGAACGAAATATATACAAACTACGAGTGTTCAGCCAAATAAAGCGCTAAGCCGAAATTCGCAATCATGCATTATACGGACTACAGTTCATGGTTTTCTTATTAGTACGTAGTTAATATAGCAAGTATGCAGGATGAATATAAATAAATCGAATGATTGGGTCAGGAATTCTTTTATCAACAGGTTGTAACTACAATGGCCTTGTATACTTTTGCAGGTTTTATTGAATAAAAATTAAAAGAAGCATTTATGTAGACATACGGAGTTGTTTTCGATACAAAATGGTAATTTATGATGATTGAAATGGATATTACGAATACGAAATATTGCTTATTCCTCCTTTTGTTAAAGGAATGCAATTAATGTGTAATCGTAAATGTGGTTTCTGTGAATACAACTCAAATACTGTTTTAAATTAATATTATAACTGAAAGGAGACAGGAAAATTCTGATAATACGTCGGATTGCGCAGGTATAAGGTTTAAAGTAGATTTAATAGAGGAGTTGAAAATCGAATATTAGAATTAATACGTCAATGTATACACATTTAGTTTTATTATGATTAATCGCGTTCCTCTTATTTGAGAATAAGAAGGTTTCTGTTTTCAATTAATTAAATACTCGGAATAATTCCAGGGAACATTTTTGTATGACAGGAAATCGGTTGTACAGGGTGGCTTTATATACAAAACTACCGTTGACCAGAGGATTTGCCTCTGGACCTGCAAATCGGCGTCAACCACTTTATTTATTATTATTCAAACCAAATTTCTCAGCCTTAAAAACGTAGAGGAGCCAACATAATTTAAATTGTTTGAATTTAACCCGGTATTTTCGGGGGAAACAGACTTCAATCGATCACCCTCAGACGGTGCTTCAAGCCTCGTTAACTAGAGAGAAATGATGTAACCTATTTACACTCCTGCTGAGCTTACTCAGCTAAAGCGGATAAACTCGGTACTTGTTGCGTTGTCCCTCTTTCGTGCTAGGTTAACTGTTAAATGGTTTAATAATTCGGAATGACGATTTGACAGGAATTTTAACTATTAGCATTATAGTGTTTCGAGGTACTGGAATACGGTTCAAAAATTTAATATTTAACAATATTTAAATCCCCTAAACAGCTATCATGTTTACTGATGTTTACCGTTACATATTGTATCTGAGCGCACTTTCCATTAAAAAATTGGGAGAAAACACGTTTGAGCTGACAAAGCTCTCTACTTCGACTAAAATATCGCTATTATCAAAATTTTAACTACTCGCTCCGTCAGTAAAAAGAAATAATGGAACGTAACTTGTTTTACAAAACTCAATATGATTACAGGAATAATACTTTTAATGCAAAGAAACATCAACCGGTATAAAACAACGTCTTTCCACACATTAGTATGTTTTAAACGACAAACTTATGTTACATTGTGTATCATAAATTTAAAGATATCCTATTGGTTAGGAAAACAGTATGACCAAATCACATGATGAAATACGTTCTATATTTTAATTGCAAACCTCAAAATAACAAAATTTGCAGTTCTATTAGAAATAAATAACCACCTACATAATAGCTATTTCAACCTTATATTCAAATTTAAAGCACTGCCAAATATTCAACTAAAAAAAGAGAGTACAACATCTGTGTGTTTATGTGCTATTACCGTATTAGAATGCCCAGCTAAGTAAGTTTCATTGTTCATGAATTTGCTCGACAACTTAGTTCTTTTTTTAGGTTAAGTTTTTTTTTACTAAAAACAATAACTACAGTTCACTATGAAAACGTAAACTTTTTGAATTATCACTCATAATCTTTCAGGTACCAAATCGCGTACTTTTAACTTATCTTTAAATAAATTTATACGTTTCGATACCAGTTACAATTAGCATCTTCAGTAAATTAATTATAATACCTTTAAGAGTTATTTAAGATGCCAAAATGAATCATTCTTAACCCTAGGGTACTTAACCAATAAAATATCGGCATTTACATAATCTGGGGTTCTAAGACCTGTTACATAAAATCACGTATATTCAGAATGGAAACAAACTTATTGAAGTAAAGCTTTATTTATTTATACATAATTATACCTTACAAACGTGAGATTAAATATGAAAGTGACCATTATTGTTTTTTTTTTTGGCATTAGAGAAGCATTTAGTGCACATTCTAATACTATGCTCATTACAGATATTATTTTTACAACTAATAAATATCATTGTTGTTTTACGATCAATATTTGCGGGGCACACTGAGCATGCCTTCCTCTTAATTGTTGTACTTGTATGAGCGGCTAGCGCATCAGACATATCAATAAATCTGCTTAGACACTGCCGAGCACAAGCCGTAGGTTAGGGTTAGTAGATCCTTTCTGCATATGTGGTATCACAAGTTCCTTTGGTAAATTTTCAAAAACAATCTGAGTTTATGAGTCAGTTCCATGTTGTAGTTTGGATGTTCCTACGTAAAGACTGTATATGCGTTGAGTGCTGCAACATCAAAGATGTTGAAGAAAAATGTCACGGGCCATCGTTTATTTTGCCTCTTGCACGTGTATTTCGACACCATTTGATCCATGACGTCAACACCGCCCTTTGATTTATGATAATGAGTGATGACTTCAGGCTTCCTCTTGGCATCCTCATTGATAGATGCGTCGTGGTGTCATGGTGCTTAGTAAAATTATGCATTTTTTCTTTTATCTGAGCAAACTTACCATGGATACGTAATTTCGAAATCAAAACAATGAAGAGCACTCGACACGATCTTTTGAGCGGGTTATCTTGTCAAATCTGACGAATTTTTGTATTTCTTCAAAGCGAAATATGAACATTGGACATTATGGCTCGGTATATAGGATTGGCAAATTCACTGCAAAATATTCCTTTCGTAGGAACATCCCAACTTCTGTCAACTCCCGCATGAATAAGTAAACCACGGAATGCAAGAAATTCATCAACCTTTACATCTTTGCACGGCTTTATTTTTGCTCCGCAAACACGTCTTCCCTCCAAATTAGCACAGTTCACAATTTCTTGTACAACTGGAGTTACAAATTACTCAAAATCTTCGTTTGGTGTTGCAGCCATATGTTTTCCTGCTAGTTCTGGCGCACGCCGAATAATGTTGTATGGTTGAATAAATTATCGTCAACACCATCAGAACTGGATACAGAATACTCGTCAGAAACCAAGTCGAAATTTGTGTCTTTCGTGTCAACATTTTCTGCTTCTGACACACCACTTTCTTCAGAAGGCGGGTCATCACTTTCAGCTGCCCACTGAACAGTTTCTTCCTAGACATGGTCACCAAATCTCACGATATTCACATTCTCTTTAACGCCATTATCATGAGTTTCACAAGTTCACCTAATGCAAATTTTATTACAAATGAATGAAAACTAGCTGCGCCTACGTTTATACATCCAGCAATAATGTAGATTTAAACTTGCACAGAGACGTATAATTCCGCGCAGCAGTGCGTGGCAAATTATAATAACTATCAGCTTTGAAACTGATTTTATAAGAACCACTTGTTGTTTAGTTCTTGTAGCAATTTGTGAAGATTGATAAAATAGAAATTAGAGCAGTAATTACACAGTTCCTAAACAATTGTATGACGCCACAAAAAATTCGTATTGATGTGTTGGAATCACTGGGAGACCTCGCTGTAATATGTTTTACAATTATAAAGGTGTGTATATCTTAAATGAGACTGCAGTAGCAACAAAATGCGCAATCTAGACGACTAAAATAGTATCACCTCACGATACTGCTCCTAACGTGCAAAATACGTTTCCTACAGCTAACTAACACTTGAGTAGACCGCTTTGAAAGCTAGAATCAGCAAAGCAAGTGTTCAAATCATCCACACCCGTTCGGTCTATGAAAATGATTGCGTACGTTGAGAGCTGCGCATGTTCAACTTAGAACACAAGATAACCCGAGTTAAAATTTGTACATAACAATTACCTTATCTTTCGCAAGATCCAAAACCTTTCTTCGAGCAGGTGGTAATATATATCAAACGTGGGTTCATCAATTCAGTTTAGAGGAGAAGTGACAATATATGTATATATATCTGTATGTATGATATGTACAGATATATATATATATATATATATATATATATATATATATATATATATATATATATATATATATATATATATATATATATATATATATATATATATATATATATATATATATTGTGTGTGTGTGTGTGTGTGTGTGTGTGTGTGTGTGTGTGTGTGTGTGTGTGTGTGTGTGTGTGTGTGTGTGTGTGTGTGTGTGTGTGGTGTGTGATCAATGCTCACCTCCACCCAGAGGGTTAGGAAGAACGGAAACTGTAAATTAAATTGGCCTGGGATGTTTTGTTTCTTGAGGACAACGCTTAGGTCACAAAGTTATAATTGCAGTGACTGCGGTTAATTTAGATTAAAATTGCTGATATTCGTCGGATTTGGAACCCTGTGACTTTTCGATTACCAAACTTCCACCTCAAATGACGTAGTAATTTTAATGATCGAACGATATTTTTGACAAACATTACTTTTTGCCCGTTTTCAGTTATGTTGTGTGGGAATACCAGTTATGTGGGTTGAAAAATAGCTTTCTTATGTTTCCTTGGCTGAGTCACGAATAATTGAATTCACTCTCGCATGTTGGGACTTGTACTTTAGACGTATAGACTACTATGCTGCAAATTTAATTTTAACCGCTAAATTTTGCGGAAGAAAAGCTCGTGTTTTTAAAGTTGGCTATGTATTGGCGTTCATTAATTTGTACTAAGAATTTACCCTACCGATGGTGTCAGACACAGTTTACTTGAATATAGATTTCAAGAGGTTTTCTTTTCCCTACCTTGTAAGCTCCTTTTTTACAACAGTAGATGGTATATATAGAATTTACATTAGTTCTACATACATAAAGACAAAATTTACATCGATTGGGGCTTGTATCTCGATAGCTCAGTTGGTTAGAACGCAGTACTGGCATAGTAGGTTCAAATCCTACTCGAGCTAACTTTTTATTTATGTCTTAATAAAAATTAACAATAATTGTTAATTACATATTTATTTTTGAACTTATTCGTTCATAAAAAAAATAATAGTAATTAGTGCGTTTACTGTTTACTGAGCTATCTGCTTTGGCCCATCGTAGCTTCGTGGAAGATGGGAAGAACTCGCATAATCATTGACAACTTCAACATCGTAACAAAACACCCTAATTTTATTGTCTATTGGTTATAAATCTAAATACTTTACTACTAATATTCCACTAAACATAACTTTAGGTATAACTCAGATAACAATATCTAAACCTGTCTCTAAATGACGGTACCTTTGATATATTTGTTTAGTAATTAAAATGTTACGCTAGTCAATTACAATATTTCACTCTTAAAGAAAATCAATACATTTTATTTACTTTAAATTTTACGAACTTTAATTTGCTCGAATATAAAAGAATATTTCTATAAATATATTCTCGGAATTTAAACAAAGGACTGATAACGCACTTTTATAAGTACAATGACTTTATATGTCGGTTACTAGGTCAGTAAGTCATTGATATCTGCTTTTTAAAATAAATGACGAATATTTCTTTTACTTATTAATCTGGAGTTCGGGGTTTTGCAATAGTTATTTGTAATTATGCAAAAAATGTAACATAAAAGCTCGTACCTTCGAATATCGATGAAAATTAATATTACCAGTAGCGGGGTTTTCTTTTACCACTTTTACGAACTTTTATAATTTGGTATTTATTATAATGGATTACAGGAATTTATATATTATTGTCTATGCGATTAACTGTTTTTGTCGCTTAACGGAAATAAAATTTTATACGAAACGGGGTTATCTTCGAGAAATTAAATCAGGATTTCTGCTTTATAGTAAAATAGGTATAAATTAAAGTAATCTTATTTCTCCTTCAGGAACTAAATTTGACAACTGTATGTGATTAATTATTATCGCTTCTCAGAAACAATACAGTAACGGAAGTATGAAATCGGAACTTCTACGTTATAGAAATTTGGTTTAACTTTAAAGAATTTATTTATTCTTTCGGAAAGCGGGTCATAATGCTTTATTAGGTATCCTGGATACGAAATACAGGCTATGTGAATTAAGAACTGGGATTAATTTAATTCTGTATCTAGGCACGAGGCGTAGGCTGTTTCGAGTTTATGGACTGGAGTACGGGATGACAACGCTCTTAATAAAGATAAACTGGTAGTAAGCGGGTCTGAAGATTATTAGGCGATCTGTTGTCTGCGCGTTTTACTGGCTTCCCAGCTCAGTCGTGTATGTGTCCAGACAAACGGGTGTATGCTCCATTGCTTAATTAGAAGGACGCAGAATGAACAGGCATACGCCTTTCAGACAAGCTTAGGGGATAATTCCCTTAGGAAATCTCATTTCTTTTTAGGCATACGCGTAAAAACATAAAGAGATTTTGTGTAATAGAATAGGTTTGTTTACGCTGGGCATACGTTCAAGTAAGTGTCAGTGTATTGCAGTGTTTTGCAGACAAGATCGATTTATAATCTTCCACGGCAGAAAAGAAATTTATAGCGGACAACTGGTCAGGTAAATATGATAGAAAATGTGTGGACCAGTTATGGTTCAGTTAATTAAGTTCTGTGCAATATTTCGATACGACGCCTAATGTAGCGGCAAAATAATCATAACGTAGAATTTAAGTGTTACCTAATCTTTCAATACCTGAAGAGCGAATAATTTTATAAGAAGATGTCTAGACATATTTTTTAAAGATAATTCCGATCTTCATTGATGATTTGGGTTTGGTTAACATAATGAAGATCAGAATTCTAAAAATTATGCATACAACCTACCTTGCGTTTGCGGCAGAACATACATAGGATAAAGCAGTAGACCACTCAAAGTGAGAACACGGTAACAAACGAACAACGTATGCAAGGGCGAAACAGAAGAAACTCCGAACATGTCTGGAACGAGAATACAACTAGCCTGAATCTGAAAGATGCCACATACATCGCACTATCATAAAATCCAATAAGCCAAGCCTGTCTAGAAGTGAAACACATATTGATTCCAATATTGCGCGAAGAGCATAAGCGCAATACACCTGCGCAACTACGAAAGGGTTATATATATATATATATATATATATATATATATATATATATATATATATATATATATATATATATATATATATGTCATTTAGGCTTCCACGAGTATTAATATTTGAGTGTGATGACATTTCAGGATGTAAACTCGTGTATTAAAGTAACACTTTGTTATAAATAATCTACGTTTCGTTAGTTTGCCTTTACTACTTTTATCAAGATTATAAAATAAGATTTATTGACAATATATGTCAAGTCACTTGATTAGCACTAGCTCTTAATATTTTTGTTCTGCTGCGGGTTGTAGGTAATATATTTAAGGTACTGGTTTGGAAAGGGTTTGTAGGAGTATTGGATAGTGTTAGATGGTTATTGTTATTATTTGGTTTAATTAATCGTATTACAGGTGCTCATATTGATATTGATATTGATATTCTAGAACCATCATCACGCTTGTTTAAAGCCAAGTGACGTTTCTCAATTTCAATGGCTTCTGTTATAATCGTTTCTTGCAACGTATATGCTGTAATAAATTTAACTTTGTTGGAATCAATATTGTGTCCAGTTTCAAGGTGATGTGTTGCAAAAGTGTTCGAAGCAGCGTGACGTTTAATGGCTAATTTGTGTTCTTGTGCTCTTATGCTCAGTGTCCTGTTAGTTTGTCCGATATAAGATCTGCGATAGTCATTAGATGAAATCTCATATATTCCTTCATCCTCACCATACATTTTATCCTTAGGACCTTTTATCAATTGTTGGGCAGTTGTATATGGTTTAAAAATTATACGGTATTCTGTTTTGGAACATCTGTTATACCTCTTACGTATGGTAAAGAAAGTCACTTCTTAGTTTCATCAATTCTATTGTTTGCTCTTTTATTGCTTTTGATCACTTTATTAGTGATTTGTTGAATTACATTTAAAGGATACCCATTTTGCTGTACTATTTAGATAGATTATTAAGTTCTTTGTGACTAAATTTGTCATCTGTTAAGCGAATTGACCTGATTGTTACAGATTTAATAATGCTATGTAGTTGAGATGGATGGTAATGTGACTGAGCATTAAGAGAGCGATTCGTTTATGTTTCCTTTCTGAACGTGTATATAAATCTGTTGCTATGTGTAACTAATATATATATATATATATATATATATATATATATATATATATATATATATATATATCTAAAAAATATAAATATTGGATGGCTCAGCAGTAAAAGTATCAGACTCGTAGGCTAAGGTGGTAAAGTTCGAATCTTAGAGTAGTCAAGTGTGTGGGAAAAAACCATAACATATGATGTCGTCCCAAGTGCGAAAACAATCCTTCTCAGGGCTAAGCCTCATGATGCCAGCAGAGTCCGCTATAGAAACTAAAACTGTGGAAATTTGCCGATAGACTCAACTAATACGAAACCACAGTTACAAAACACTTATAATACAGACTTATAATTAATGTTCAAAATGAGGTAAATATACAATTAAGCGAATAACTAAATTGGTAAGTATCAACGCGTAGATACGTCCATTAACTTAAAATTTAAAGAAAACAAAATGTAAAAAAAAATGACAACACAAGCTTTATAAATTATTTCGTTTAACGTAGAAAGTAACGAGGAAATATTTTATAGCAATTTACTCGCGGAGAGAGAAAAAAAATTAATTTAAAATATAAGTAAATACAAACATGATTATTTCTGAAAGACCTTCCTAAAGTTACGCAGGTTTTCTATAAGTAAAAGTTAAATTTAAAAACGATAATTACTTTGTACTAAAAAATTTAACTTATGTAATTTAAAAGGAAAAATTTAACAAATAAGACTTAATCAATTACACCAATATCAAATTCAAAATTTAAACATAAGGAATGTATATAGCACTAAACTACCGTGGGCAGGATTGCTTGATAATTAATACCTTACAGAAGTTAAATGGTAAAAATGGCCGACAACTGATTGCAATGCGGTAGTTGTTAAAAGAAAAATTTACACAAAAATTAAAGATCTAATGAAAAAAGTAAGTAATTTAGTAATAATGTAATTAATTATTTTTAACAGTTATAATTATAGATGCAAACAAAGGGGGGGGAGGAGGAGGAGAAACGGATTTTAAATAAGGAGTCATGTCAATAATATGTTACTGAGATCAAGGGTGTATTCTGATAGCTTTTTTTATTTCACTACTATGGCATGGAGCAGAAAGGAAGAGGGGTTGTAGGTTTACATATATATATATATATATATATATATATATATATATATATATATATATATATATATATATATATATATATATATATATATATATATGTACAATCAGAAAAGAACGACCACAAGCTGAAAATTATAGTGAGCCGTTAGGAAATGCCACAGAACAATAAAGTTACAAACCTCTAAAGATGGAAGGCGAGGTTTTAGTGATAACTGTATGAATGGTAAACGTCAAATCCGCACTAGGGGAAGTAAACAATGTGTACTCGGCAATCTCGGGTAAAAACTTATTTTCGTAGTTAAACAAGTCGTTTTTGAATGTCCTTCTTGCGAAGAGTGAAATTAAATCAGTGAATTATTTAAAAGAATGCTTCAACAACTAACCTGTGAACCAGGAAAGATGTATGTTAAACAAAATCTAGAGATTAGAACCTGAATAATTATTGTAAAGCTTGAGTTTATTATGTATAAGAGTGTAGGCAACCAAAACTATTTGAATGTAAATTAAGTTGTGTGACAGTAAGTTTAAAAAAGTAAAATTTAATCCAAATCAAATAAATAATTAAAACTTGAGAAATTTTGTTAAGTTTAACCATTCTTAATCATATTTAACTAATTTCTAGACTTACCTTGCGTTATGTTAAGAAACTTTACAAATAAAAGTTATGCAGAATTAAATTTTCTTTAAAAGCTATGTCTACACTTTTTCTAATAAAATTAATAGTTATTCAGATATTGAAGAAATTTATATTCTACTTTAGAAATTTTTTACCTCCAAATTATGTTCCGTATCAAAAAATCGCATAGATCATAAGTAATCGATAAGTCTAAGATCTATATCTATGTATTTTTATATCTATGAAATATGTAACTGTTTTATAATTATTTGATAAACCCCGTCTACGCCACTGGACTTCTCCTAAAATCTAATCAGCTCCAAGAGAAATGAAAACAAGATTAAATACAAGAGTTATGTACGTGGGTGCTTTCGTTGTGGAATTGTGTATACATCCGTAGAGACACACACTTAGACGCAAGGGCACGCAAATCGGTACAGGCACGCGCACTAGCAAGCACGCACGCACTCACAGACACACACACACACACACACACACACGAACACACGCCCACACGCACACACCCAAACATGCGCACACGCGTACATAGGCACACACGCACACACGCACATACGCACATACGCATACACGCACACAAGCACACACGCACACACGCACACACGCATAAACTTACACACACCCACATACACACCCGCACACACACACCCGCGCACGCACTCACGCATGACGCACGACCACACCCACAGACACACACACACACACACACACATACACGTTCCGCAATATCAGTGGCATTTCAAACTATTTACCCAATTGTGGCAAGCTCCTAAAAATGTTGCACATTATTAGCGCTATTTCTTAGCATTTTACCAATATCCTCGCGTTAGGATACATTCCACAAACAGGAATTTATATTTAAATATCGGTAATGCATTGTTACCACATCCTGTTTAGTTATGTTAGTATATTAGAAGCATTCGTTAAAGCAACATATAAAAATTAGGATCAAATAAAATCAATAATAGAAATAGCAGTTTATTTCTTTCTGGTTTGAAGTCTCATTACAAACTTTGTCGTGAAATAAATCAACTAAAATACAGGTTTACTTGTTTGTTCACCTTAGAAGCGATCGGTTCACGGGTCAAAGGTCAAATTCAATAACGAAATTCAACGAATATAAATAAACCAACTACTTTAAGCCGTATTCATCGCTTCAAGATCTACATCGAAATCAACCAATAGTCGTTACGCAACTACGTCAGTAATTCCGAATAAAACTAATACGAAATCTACCTTTACGTAACATCATCAAGATATCGAACTCCAACAAAAAATCGCATTACACCAGAAATTCTAAATATATCCAGGCAAAACTAGGACGTTCAACACAAATCCGAAAACAACGATCTCGTCAGAAGCCACATTCAACAATCAACTCAAAGTTCAAGAGCATATCAAATGTTTATTCACTTTCAGTTATGTCGGTGAGCAATATTTCAAAATATTAGGAATGTTTAAATTAGTTTGGTTATTATTCAGTATTACTCATTCCACAATTTTTATTGCTAGTTAATTAAATTAGAATGAATATAACGCATATCAGACAATTCCAACTTTATTTTTAAAACTGATCCACTTATTTGCGATCCAAATCAAACTAACAACATGGCTAGGATTAGTATAGAGTTGACTGAAAAAATGCTGATTAAATTTGATGGAAACAAGGCGTGCTTAAATGAATTTAATGATAACTGCGACAAAGCACTCACGCTCATTAAAGAATCACATAGGAAAATAATTACAAAACAATTATAGAAACTAAAACTACGGTAAACTCTAAGGCTTTGATAAAAAATATTAAATTTTATACTTAGGATGATTTAAAAAAACATTTAGTGAATATTTTTGGAGAAAAACGAACCATGGGTCAATGGCAACCAGAACTTAGTTCGCGCAAACAGAATTTACATGAAAGTGTGTTATCGTATTCTAATCGGGTAGAAAATTGCTATGTCAAACTAATAAATTTAATTAGCCCCACATATTAAACCGACACAAAACGTGCATGCTTATATTTACAAAAGAACCAAGCGCTCAGAGTATCTATATCGGGTCTTCACCAAAATATATCGATAGTTGTAAAATCTGCAAAACCAGAAACTTTAGAAGATGCTATAAGTTACGCGATTGTAGAGGAATTAAAACTAGAAATAGCAGTCTGTATGAAATCAAAATATAATGCGTTGCTCCATCTGTAATAGGCAGAATCATACCAGCTTAGATTATCGTTTTAATAGAAATTTAAATCCTAAATCACCACCAAATCATGGTATTTCACTTAAACAAGGATATAACGTCCGACGTATTACTAATCAAGGCTTACATCAATTCCATGATACTCCATCTACTAGTTCCGCGAGAAATCCACCAACACAAATGTTGGAAACCTTGAAATCTTGTAGATATTGTAAACGTAATGGTCATTTGATAGAGGAATGCCGGAAACTAGAGTACAGTAATCGCATAAAACACCAATCACAAAACCCGAACAAATACAACAATTCCCAGATAATTCACATTTTAACACTTTGGATAACCAACCCATACCTACATTTCGTCCGGAAACAAATAATTCTGGGACAGCGATCATCTTCGGGAATGTAATTTAAGTTCAGGCCGAATTTTTACAATAAACCACCATGCCATAACCACTTATGTCAATCTAGACTTATCAAAAACAAAACAACCCTTAACTTCTTTACTTTTAGATACAGGTGCAGATATTTGTTCAATAAAAGTCGATAAATTAGCAAATAATACAGAATGTTTTGTAGACAAGAAAATATTTTAACGAGTAGAGATAATCCATTAAATCCATTACAAACGTTGGGTTGTTGCTATTTAGATATATTTAAAGAAAAAACATATAAACATATTTTTCAACGTGTAAAATCGGATTTCCATTTAGATTACAATGGAATTATCGGAAATGATTTTCTAAAAATTATTAAATCAAACGTCGATTATGAGTTAGACAGGTAAATAATAGTTAAAGATTACTAACATAAATAACTCTATAGATTCCCAAACGCCGCAGAACTCTGTTATTATTAAGCCAAGGTCTGAAACAATTGTTCAAATTGATGTTATTAACCCAGATATTGGAGAAGGACTAGTTAGAGAAACTCAAGTGCTCGATGGGGTATTTATGTGTCCCAGTATTGTACGAGTAAAATCAAATTCAAAGGTATTAACGTCAATTCTAAACACCACTGAAAAACAAGTCAAAATGAAACAAATTAAAGTTTTTCTAGAATCCTTCCAAGACAACCATCCCATTTACTCCTTAAACTCTAATCAAATACGAAATCCAAATTCAAAAAGGCTAGATTAACTCTCTAAATCATTAAGAACCTCATATTTGAACGAAGAGGAATATATTACTTATTGAAATTTGTTATGAATTTAACGTACACCAACACGGTAACACATTGAATTCCCATAGATGTACAATCTTATAGGTATCCGGAAGTACATCAAAACGAAGTAAATGGACAGATTTCAGAAATGATCGATCAAAATGTAATTAAACAGTCTACTTTCCCTTGGAATCGTCCCATCTTGGTAGTTCCGAAAAAACCTGATTCTTCCGGTAAAGTAAAATGGAGGACCGTCATCGATTATCGTAAATTAAATGAGATAAAGATAGGTGACAATTATCCCCTTCCAAACATAGCCGACATACTCGATCAATTAGGTCACGCGAAATATTTGTCCACTTTATATCTTACTTCTAGATTTCACCAGATAAAAATGAACTAGAACGACGCTAGTAATACTGCATTCTCTGTTCCCTCAGGAAATTACAAATTCTTGCGAATGACATTCGGTCTCAAGAACACACCATCTACGTTTCAGCGCATGATGGATCACATCCTCGTCGGATTACAAGGGTCACGTTGTTTCGTTTACTTAGACGATATCGTTTTTTTATGCTCATACTCTAGTAAACCACAGTTCTAAATTAAAGGTAGTTTTTCAGAGATTACAATCTCACAACCTCAAATTACAACTTGACAAATGCGAAGTCATATACCCAGGTCACCTTATCACAGAATCCGGTGTAGAACCATATCCCAATAGAATTAAGGCGATAAAATATTCTCCAGTCCCTAAATCACCTAAAGACATCAAGTCATTTATTAGGATTTGCAGGGTACTACACGCGATTTATGAAATCAATTCAGAAAGAAAACTCAACGCTTAACTAAATTTTTAAAAAATAATGCTCCTTTCTAGTGGACCAGTCTTCAACAAAATTCATTTAAAGCGTTAAAATAGAACTAATATCTGAACCAATCCTTCAGTAACCAAATTTCTCCTGAGAATTTAATCGAACTTGTGACGTAAGCAATTTCGCAATGGGAGCGGTCCTTTCACAGGGAAATGCTGCTAAAGACTCTCCCATCGCTTTCGACAGTCGCTCTCTAAATCGAGCAGAGACCCATTACAGCACCGCTGAACTCAAACTCTTGGTTATCGTTTGGTCAGTGACACATTTTCGCCCGTATTTATATGATGAGAAAGTTAAAATCTTCACAGGTCATCGACCATTCACATGGTTATTCAATATAGATTTAGTGTCACGATTGGCTAATTTTTATGCGGAGAAACTGGACTTTTTCAATGTAAGCTTTGGCAAATTTGTGAGCCGGTTGAAGCAAATTGTGACTTGATTTTAGTATTCGGTATTGTATAGTGGTATTGTAGTACTGTGATAACGTGTAGCTGATGATTATATATATATATATATATATATATATATATATATATATATATATATATATATATATATATATATATATATTAGTTTTGCTGTGATTTCGTGTAAGTAAGTAAGTAAGTAAATAAGTAACTAAATAAATAAATAAATAAATAAATAAGTAAATAAATAAGCAAACAAACAAACAAACAAATAAATAAGTAAATAAATACATAAATAAATAAATACACAAATAAAAAAGTAAATATAAAAATCCAGGGTATCGATTAGTTAGGTGGAGACTCGCTCTAGGAGAATATGAATATGACATTGTTTATAAGCCAGATAAACTCAACGCTAACTCAGACTTCCTAAGTAAACCCCCTCGTGAAAATCACAGTCAAAACATCCAGTTAATTTCTTATAATAACGAACCTCAACAATCTCTATCTTTCGCCGAATTTACACAAAAAGTTAGTTCAAGTATCATTCTTAATTCGAATCAGAAATCAATATTTCTACTGCAAAAGGTAATCTGGCTTCCTGCATAACTAGTGATTTCCGAATGTCAAACGAATCAACTTTACTATCCCACAGTACGTTTAAACATTCATCAGAACTCCAGTCCCAAAAATTACTAAAATACGATTTAAGTGTAGCACAAGAAAACGGAATCTTCATTTATTATTTAATAATTAAAAAAATGTATTGGGACAAACCTACTTATGAAGATATGTTTATCACCATAGTTAAACTTAAAAATCACCTCATCCCAAATGCGCAAAATAACATTTTATGCCTATGTTAGGCTGCGAAAGAGATTTATTAAAATGGCACCAAGTTAGATGTATGATTCGGTATATTTGTCACAATACAGCAATGAATGTCAACGTGTTCCATAACAACCTCACAAATCCAGACCAAAACCAAATTAGTCAAATTTTATTAGAGAACCATTGCAATCCGACTTCCAGTCACACCGGATTCCATAAAACTTATCGTAAAATAAAAAAAACCTATAAATGGCCAAATATGAAAAAAGATATAAATATATTTATCAAATATTGCAAATCTTGCCAAACAAATAAGTTAGTTAGGAAAAAACAAAAACAACCTAAGCAAGTCACTACCACATCGAAGAAATGCTTTGAAAAAGTATTTCTAGATATCTTTGGCCCACTTCCATGAGCAGAATCAGATAATAAGTTTATACTCACCTTACAAGACGATTTAACAAACTATTCTATAGGATACGCAATTGACAATCATGAATCAAGAACAGTAACAATGACTTTCGTTACTCAATTCATATGAAAATTAGGCGTACACGAATCTATACTCACCGACCAAGGATTCATCTCCATGTCCAAAGTATTCTCCGAAGTTACAAAATTATTAAAAATAAAAAACCCAATACGTTCGCTTATAACCCTCAAAGTAATGTCGCTTTAGAAAGGAGTCTTTCAACGTTAGCCGATTATCTCAAGCATCACATTAATGATGACCAGACTGACTGGAATCAATGGCTACACTTTGGCTATGTTTTCATGTAACACATCCGTACATTCAACTAAAAACCATCACTACCCACCTCTCTAACTCAACATCTCGCGTTAAATATGCATACGATAACTACTTAGATGAGCCACAGTTAAAATTCCAGAAAACTAGAGAAATTGCTCCGAATAGTATATCATATTCAAAAACAAAAATAAAAAGTACCACGACAGTAAAATCATTCGAAACGAAAATTTCAAACCCTTTCAAGCAGTTGATAAAGTATATTTATATAATGAACAGAATAGGTTAGGAAAAAGCAAAAAGTTGTTTTCAAAATTACATAAGGCCATTTGAAATAATCAAAATTACTTTTCCTGTAAACTGTCAGATTAAAACTCAGAAAAATAAAATTTCTACCGTTCACTTGGATCGTTTTAAGCACGCATATGTAAATTGCGACATGCACTGGAAAAGTTGAGTTCCATTACCCCATAGAATAGTGTTATACATTTATAGTCAGTAATTAATTAGCAATATCGTTTTAAATTCTTTGATATTTGATTAAGCTTAGCACTGCAATAAAATTATGGTCAACCAAACTTGTAGTACTAAGTAACATAAGTATTTATAAATATTAGTGTATTTGTATTGATCGCATGTTAAATTTCAATATTTTGTAAATATACCTGTAGGATTAAACTTGTTATTTACTAGTAAGGTTTACCTTGTTAGTTAAGTAAAATTTTCGATCACTCATGTCTTTCTAAGGAGGTAGATGTAATGTACATATGCAGGTACAAATATTTTAGGTATTTAAGTAAAACCTGTTTTTTCCTCTGTTATATTACCTGTATTGTTATCACATCCTGCTTAGTTTAGTTAAGGTATTGAAAACTTTCGTTAAAGCAACATATAAAAATCATGATCAAATAAAATCAATAATAAAAATCGCAGTTTATTTCTTTCTGATTTGAAGGCTCATTACAAATTTTGTCGTGAAATAAATCAACTAAAATGCAGTGATCCTTGTTTGTTCACCTTCGAAGTGATCGGTTCACAGATCAAGGGTCAAATTAAATAACGGGAATTTAACCAATATAAATAAACCAACTACTTCAAGCCGTACTCATTTTTTCAAGGTCTACATCAAAATCAATCAATAGTCGCTACGCAACTAAGTCAGGAATTCCTAATAAACTAATACTAAATCTACCTCTACGTAGCATCATCAAGATATCGAACTCCAACAAAAAAGCGCATTACACCAGAAATTCTAAATATATCCAGGCGAAACAAGGACGTTCAACACAAATCCGAAAACAACGATCTCGTCAGAAGCCACATTCAACAATAAACTCAAAATTTAAATCGCAATTTATTTCCTTCTGGTGTGAAGTCCCATTAAAAATATAACATGTAATAGACAGTACAGTAGTAATAAATAATAAAAATTGCAACACGAACCAAAACACTTAATGAAAGTGTAAAACTGAAATAGTAAATCACAACGCAATACTATCAATTACAAAATACATAAAGTTTAGAAGTAAAATGCAACATATCACATATCAGTTGAAGATGAAAACAAATTTGTGAAAAAAATAATTTCACAAAATTGTTTTCAACACCTCTAACGATTTTAATAGATATTGTTACTGACGAAGATAAGTGTAAGTGTTATCGAAAGGTTTAGATTTGTATAATAAGTACAAAAACACACCATTAAAACCCAAAAAAAGATAAGTATTTTAATATGTATAATAATGGTGAAAGTTTACATTTTCATATAGTAGTACCTATTATTAATTTACCACTGTTTTAATAATTTAATAAAAACATTGGTTGTGTAAATCAAAAATAAGCCTAACTTTATATATTTGAAATAAATTGATTAATTAGATAGAATTTATTTATACAGTTATGCCCATAAAAATCTGAAAAATAGTTTAAAATTTCGTGCTTACGTGAAAAGGTAGGCTCTGGTTTTTAATTTTATCCTAGTAGAATGTTCGTACAGAATTATTCAAAAACAATTTCACTGATTTTTATGAAACTTTTCACGTTTTTTTTTTCAGTAATAAGATGCTCATTTTTATGTAATTAGATTAAAATCATTAATATTAATAATTTTTAGTTATTGTTTTATTTTATTCCATTTTTTTTATGTATTTTATATTATTAATTTTAATCATTTTCATCTAGTTACCTAAACTGTAAACAAACCGAAAGTTTCATCAAAATTAGCGACAATGTTTTTGAATAGTAATAAGAATACGATTTCTTACAAAAAAAACTTTGACACCGTGTATCTCGAAAACGAATTAAGTTAGGAATTCTTATTCAAAATGATTAGATTATGAGAAAAATTAATTATGGCACTCCTAGACTACAACGGATAACTACTGTTTAAACATGTATCTACAATAACAAAAACGGGAACAGTAGGGGATGCCACCATGTCGGTTGATTTGTGAGTGCCACAAATGTGTAGGTAAACACACTTGCTATACCCTAATATGTGGCATCTTCCTCTCCATGTTTTAAAAACGCTCTATCGCGGCTAATTTATTCCGCTTGTATAGCAAAATTATATGGGATAGGGGAGATACCAAAACTACTCAAAGATATAAGTCTAAGATTGTTTATACCCTGTGGGAACCCCGAAGTTGTATTTTAAAATTGACGAACCGTGAGTAAGGTACCATAATTCGTTAATATGTCATAATTCAGTTATATGCTCACACAAAATGCCACAATTAATAGTAATACAAACATACACACGCACGCACGCACGCGTACACGAGACGTACGACCGCGCGCGCGCATATACGCACGCAAACACACACACACACACATACACACACACACACACACACACACACACACACACACACACACACACACACACACACACACACACACACACACACACACACACACACACACACACACATCCAGGCATCATGACCGATCTTGGAAAAACTTGGCCACAAGTTGTAAAATGAGCTAATGAGCCGATTAGGCCATAGAAATAAAAGTCGATTACACAACTTTCTATGTATGTATATACAGTCAAACTCACTTGAGACGAGCACGGATAAAACGAGATTTTGGATATAACGAGCGTTTCGTAGGTAAATGATTGAAATTATATTAGTTTACGTACTAACTTTTCTCGCTTCTTACGTTCACGTTTCACGGTAGAGACGAGCAAATTTCTAATTTTGTAGTTGTTTTTATATACATACTAAAAGCCGTTTCAAGTAAGTATTTGTTAAGAATTTTTGGGATTTCCGTAATTACGTTTCACAGAAAAGACGGACACATTTCAAAAGACCTGAAATAGATTAAAAGAGATTACCTACTGCTTAGAATTCGCTTATGCCTTCCGGATTACCAATTGTACGCATTGTATCTGTTTTCCAAATGAATGCAAGGTAGATTCTGGTCAGTTGTTACTTTTGCAGCAAGACGTGAGGTTGAAAAATGGCTTCAATAAAACGCAAAACACTTTCAATTCGCGAGAAAATTGAGATAATTCGGGAACTAGAAAATGGTGCAAAAAATTTGGTTTACCATCATATACCGTATCAACGTTGTGAATAAACAGAAAAAACTACACTTGCAGCATTCGGAAACAATTTAACTGACGTGAAAAAATTAAAAAAGTGTACTAGAGATGATATTGATAAAGCGCTAGTTGTGTGGTTTAAAAACCAAAGAAGTGCCAGTTTACCCATTAATGGGCCCATTTTAAAAGTGTAGATTAAGAAGTTCGCGGAACAATGAAATTATACAGACTTTAAGTGTAATAATGGGTGGATGGATCGCTTTAAAAACCGTAATAACTTTGTGTATGGAAAAATTTAGGAAGTGTCTGGCTGGAATTACGACGAAAATTTAACCCTTTGCGGTCGGTGTCATGTACAGCATGCCACCCACTGTAGTTGTATTTAAAAGCAAGTGGACCGTCCCTGAACTCGAATGGCATGCTACGCATGCAATTTACAAATTTGGGTTCCGGTCGGTGGCATGTCTATCATGCCACAACTACAAAGTCTCTCAGCTCGTAAAGCATGAGTCGGATGAGAAAACCGATTGAAGATCCGTATTCTATCGGGAAACATCACCTAATGTAATGTGGCTAGTTGTAGTTTGAGTTATAATACGAAGCTGAAAGCACGTGTAAAAGACTGCGCTACTAAACGACCGTTTACGCTAGAATCAATTTATTTTTCTTCGCTTTCAAACATCGAAATTAATTCTTTGAACGTTTCACGTAAATAATTTTCACTTATAATGAAATAATTAATTTTAATAAATATTTGAACAGTTAAAATTAAAAAACTTAACATTTGTAAATAATGTTAAAAATTAAATTTAAAAATATTTAACATTTCTAATGTATTTTTTTTAAACATAGACATTTTGATTAAAATGTGCAAAAGAAAAGGGTTCAGTGACAAGGAGCTTGAGGAATTATTATATTGCGATGATGATTTGGAAATCAATTATTTAGGCGATGAATCTGACTCCGATATCGAAGAAAGTGTGCTGGCTGGCTATGGTCTTGAGGACACTAAAGATTTAGAAGAGGATGAAATTGATAGTGCAGATGGAATAGGAAATTGGGGAATTTGGAAAGATAAAGAACCAAGGTTTAAAGAGTTTTCTTTCACACAAGATGTTGGTTTCCATTCACCAAGGAATGGTAATCTAAACAGGGAGCTCGACTTTTTCCAATTGTTTTTCACGGATGAGCTGTTACAGGCAATTGTGGATGAAACAAACAGGTAGCTATTTTATTTCATGTTTATGATCATGCTGCATTTTATCTATTTTCAATATATTCAGATATTCAGCTGAAAAGGTTCAAATGAACACTCCGCTTACAAAGCGATCCATCTGGTCTACTTAGAAACCTCTTAATTTAGAGGAATTTAAAGCATTTTTGGGAGTCCTTATTAATATGACATTATATCCTAAACCCGAAATGACAGATTACTTCTCTAATGCCTGGGTGGATTATCAACCATTCTATAAAGATATTGTCTCCAAAGACAAGTTTTTCCAACTGTTTTGGAATCTGCATGTTTCACCACCGAAACCTAACCGAAATGTAAACAATGCAAAAAGTCGCAGTACAAAGGTGAAAACTGTGCTAAACTATCTGGAATCGAAATTTATGAAATTATATATCCCAACCAAACATGTTTCTGTGGATGAAACCACAGTAGGATTCAAAGGCAGGGTTTTATTCCGAGTATATAATAAAGATAAGCCCGTAAAATGGGGAATAAAAGTTTATGTCCTTGCTGACTCTTCAAATGGATATGTTTTCACTTTGGAGCCATACTTTGTAAGTCAAACCACAGTAGCGCTAATTAGACCCGACCTTCCCGTTACTGCACGGATAGTGGTCCATTTAACAAAAAGCTTTTTGATTCTGGAAACGGTATAAGAGGATACCACGTTTATACAGATCGGTACTATACGAGCCCATTATTTGCCGAGGAATTGTGTAAAATGAGAATACATCTTACGGGAACGGTGATGGAAAATCGGAAAGGACTTCCACAACAGGCAAGGTCTGCTTCTACTAGAAAAATGGGAAAGGGGGAAGTAATTGGCGTCCATAATAATACCATTTCAGTTTTGGCTTAGAAAGATAAGCGTGTTGTTACAATGCTATCAACACTTTATGACGATTCCGTAACGGACGTAAGTACACGAACGAAAACAGCTCAAGGTGTATGAATAGAAGAAGAGGTTAAAAAGCCAAAAATGATTTGCGAGTACAACAACCACATGGGAGGTGTAGACGTGGCAGATCATTACGCTACGTCTTACGCTTTTGTTCGAAAAACGTCGAAATGGTGGAGAAAAGTATTCTTCTGGCTGTTAGGCGTGGCAATTAACAATGCATACGTATTGTATAAAATCGATAAGCAACTGCCCAGCACATACAGATCACGAAATTTTCGGAAAAACTTAATAACACAATTAGTTGGAAATGTAAGAAATACTAATAAACGCCGATGTGATACAGTGGTTGGAAACGAAATACGTTTAAACGGAAAATTTCAAGCCATATATTTGAGAAAGAGCAATACGGATTGTAAAGTATGCAGCGACAGAGACAAACCCAATTGACGTAAAACTACAACTTACTTTTGCAAAACGTGTCCTAGCAACCCCGGTCTCCACCCGGGCGAATGTCTTGATAATTATCATACCCAAAAAAACTTTAAATAATTTATCTATGTGTAATTCACAAATATATTAAGCCTTTACATAAAATGTGTTATGGTTTTATTTCAACTCCAACATACAAAATTTCGAATTTCAAAATTAGTTAGAAAAGCTTGCGAAACTAATGCAAAAATTTACGATTACTTTAACGTATTATATAGATAGAATTTCCAGATTTTTTTACATAGACAGATGCGCCATTGTATTTTCTAAAATATACGTGAATATCAAAGCTCTATTTCAATGGAGACAAAAGATATTCAATTTTTTATGGACTGATGCGTATTTACTAATTCCGCGCGAAACGCCCTTACGAGTTGAGCGCACTATGCGCGTCGCTTACCAGACGAGTGCGTGCTGCGGCATGGTACATATGCCAACGACCTGTAGGACAGTGAAACTGCAACAGTGTCCGACCGCAAAGGGTTAAAGATGAAAACATCTACAACGCCAAAGAAGCCGGATTATTTTTCAATTTAACGCCAGATACCACTTTAAAATTTAAAAATGAAAAATGTATTGGTGGAAAAATGTTGAAAAGTCATCTCACTGTTTTAATTTGCGCCAATATGACGGGAAGTGACAAAAAAAAATTGTTGGTAATCGGAAAATTACTAAATCCTCGCTGTTTTAAAAATGTTAGGTGCCTACCAGTTAACTACACCTCTAACAAGAAAGCTTGGATGACATCTACAATTTTTGAAGAGGAAGTTAAAAAATGGGATGATAAATTACGACGTAACAATCGAAAGATTTTATTATTGGTTGATAATTGCCCAGCGCATCCTGAATTGCAAAATTTAACCAACATCACCCTTATGTTTTTACCACCAAACACGTCTTTCCTTCAACCCATGGACCAAGGGATTATCAGAAGTTTTAAAAATTTCTACCGTCGCTTATTAGTGTTACAGTTAATCGATCGAATGGAAAATAAACAAGATCTCAAAATTAGCGCGTTAGATGCAATTCGCCTAATGAGTGATGTGTGGAATAATGTGACCCCCGAAACAATTCAGAACTGTTACAAAAAAGCTGGTTTTGTTTCTGCTGTAAATGAAAGCAAGAAATTACAGAACGGGAAGCTGAAAGTGATAAAGGTGATGTAGACAGTAATGAGTGAGATAAACCCATGCCTGTTACACCCGCTAAAGCAGGCGACGCATTGGTATTATTGACGCGGTCTTTTGATGAAAACGGTAGTAGTGTGCAAATATTTAAATCTAGAAGTGTTTTAAGAGGTAGTCTCAATGATGTTAAATTTGAACCAAAACGTCAGCTAAAAATAAATGAAATTTTTAATAACTCTCCTAATGCTTAAGGGATATTCCGCTTTTTAATGCAATATAATATATTTTTAGGCGTAATAAACAATATTTTTAAAAATATAGCATCCTTTTTAATTTTTTCTCGGATATAACGTTTAACGGATATAACGAGCAAAATTAGCAGTCCCAGAGATCTCGTTTTAACCGAGTTTCACTATATATATATATATATATATATATATATATATATATATATATATATATATATATATATATATATATATATATATATATATATATATATATATATATATATATATATATATATATATATATAAATTGAGATGATTAGAAGCAGGAATAATAATGGGGCTAGAGTTTATTGAGTTTGAAGTTCTCTATAGTAGGCAAGTTAGATAAACTTATGGAAATGTACAGTTCGTTTTCATTGAGAAAATGGTTAGGAGTGCAAAATTATGGTTTTGATGTGACAGAACAGGCTTTGTGGGGTTTGCACAAGGTTGTTATTTTCATAAAAGCATTGATATTTACCAGTAGCATGTGGGAAAGGTCAATATGGTTAATATTAATGGGTGCGATTAGTTTCGTGTAACATATTTATGTAATTTCGCATTTTATACAATGAATTTTAGTATTTTGAACACATATCAGATATTGATCACATGGAGTATGATAATTATAATATGTAGAATGTATAGTATTGGGTACAATGCATAAACTATTTGAAATATGAAAGAAAGGGTATGGTACGAACATAGTATATTTGTAATTCAAAGACAAAGTATATAAAACATGCATAAGAAGTGATACTGACTTAAAAACATAATTAAGTGCATGAACAACAATTGTGCAGTGTGATATTTAATATAAAATTGCAAATTCTATACAAAAATTGACAAAACAGTTTAACAATGTGAAAATGTGAAATGACAAAATTAAGGACTGTGGAGTACAAGTGAACAGTATTGTTGTGAGAGACAGATATAAGAACACGTTTTATGAACATTTCAAGTGTTGTAGACAGTTATTACACAAATTAAAAGTAAATTTATATTAAGTTAGGTTAAGTATTATTTGTAAGAATTTCACAAAATTATAGTTTTTATAGGGTAAGATAAGTTTAAAATAAATTATAAAAACATTGGTAGGTTTCACTCATTTCAACAAGGCTTATAAATGGCCTGCCCTTAACTTCTCACATACAGTCACTTGAGCGTAGCAGGATGGTTTCAGTTCTTTCTTTGTATTATCGTTATTACAACGAGTATTGTGCTGCTGAATTATATTCTTTGATACCATCTCGGGCTATCTTTGCGAGAAACACTCGGTTCGCTCATTCACATCATCAGTATGCAGTACAAATCTCCACTTGTCGTACCAAACGGGCGCAATCCACATTTTTCTAAACTCTGGAATGATATTCCTAGTTCCTGTTTTCGTCTTACTTATGATATGATAACATTTAAGGTAGCTGTTCATAGGCATCTATTGGCAATTCATTATCCCTCTATCCATCCTCCTAAGTGTTCCTGAGTGCTTTAGCACGATAGGCCTAATTTAGCCTGTTCAGGTCCACAATCATAAAAAAAAGGAATTTAACTATAAATATGTAATATAAACATAAAACTAGAAAAGTTAGGTTAACTACCTAAATTTTAGATGTGAAGGTGGAAGTTTTGTAAAACTTAAATAAAATGGGTTGAAATAAATGTATTGTGATACAGTTTTTTATGTGAAATTTGAATATGTAATTAGTTTAGTTGTAGGATGTAAGTTTTTTTTGATATTAGTAAATTTAGATTATAAGTTGTCAGAAAGAAAATTATCGAAGCAAAATAGGGCCCTGATTCCAAATCTGTAATTAAAAATCAAATCCGAATTGTATTAAAGAAGATATAGCATAATTTATGTTTTAGTTAAGTTTACAATTTTATTTAGACCAATCAGAAGCTAGAATATTTTGTGTGTAATGTAGAAAAAAAAATTGAAAATTTGGTATCTAGGAGAAATGTATAAAAGGAATTGCTCCTGATTTCTCACTCTCTTTTCTCTTCTCGCTCTTGCTTTTTGAAATTTTTGTGACTAACAAGTCATAGTGTTAGTGTTATTTGTGTTAACATGTAAGTAACAGCTCTCGTTAGCATTATCGGATTTGAAACGCGATCGACGTAGAGTTGAGAGATCAGAAACAATCGTTTTAACCTATAACTAAAGTTAAAAATAAGGTTATCGATCACAATTGTTCGATAAAATTGTAGTTGTTTCGTTTTTCAAGATCGTGTGTAAACATCTGGTGATGTGCAATTTTTTTTGTATGTTAATACATTCTTCAATTATTTTGGATTCGATGTTTATTTTGTTGACAGTGATTGAGATCATAAAATAAATTTTCACTTCATAACGGAATCTAAAATAAAGGTGCAAGTGAATACAAAAATCTACATAAAATTAGAATACAAAATTAAATCTAAGAAATTAGCAAATAAATAATACAACATTTTTAAAAACACAAATAAAATAAAGTGCTTGTCTATAAGTATTTGAGCATTGTAAGTACATCGTATTTACCACATGAAGATCATTCAATAGTTATTTGATTTGGATGAAATTATAGAATGTTAAGCAGCATATGTGGGACAGCAAGGCAGTATTACCGATTTATGGAAGGAAGTCTACGTCTAATGTTTAATGTGGAGCAACCCGACATGAACATTACATGGAATTTGCAGCAACACATGTGAGTGTATTTCGCTATCATAACCCTATTGCATTATTTTTTTTTTTTTTTGATGTCCTGTATTTATTTTTTTTTTTAATAATGTATAAATATTTGTACGAATTCACGTGTCAATATCTAAAAAGTTAATGATTCAGAGTTATATTAAAATTATTAAGTTTACCTCAAACAAAATTAGAATTGTGCACAGTAATTTAGATCAACTGCAGAAATTTTTTACAGGCTACATTTATTTCAGTATTAAGTAAGCTACGCCTGCGTAGTTTGTACAGATCTTAACAAGGTTGGTTTCACATTGTAACTGTTTATTGTAAAATACATTTTGATCATTTACATGAATATTCCCAGATTTAATTTATTTTGCCAATAATCAGTGTTTAATACAATTGAACCCTATCCCCAAAAGAGATTTGAGCTAATACGGTGCATTACATATATATATATATATATATATATATATATATATATATATATATATATATATATATATATATATATATATAGAGTTGACGTTCTTTCGGGCTTGGTCTCACGTAGATTCTCCTCCATGGTTCTTAAAAGAACCGATGTTGAAATGACGACGTTTCGACATAATCTCATTTGCCATTTTCAAGTCTTCGTGTTCTGCTCCTAGTAACTCGAACTGAACTGAGGTCCTAGCTGATGGTCGGCGGTATTTGTATGCTGACTTTCTTGGTCGATGTCCTAGTTATTGGTCGTTGTGATGATACTTTCACTTTCACTTTCAGTTTCTCCTTCCTTCTCTAACCGATTTCTTCTTTCCCTTTCGTTCGTGACTGGGTGTTTCCTGAGAATAGGCTTCCAGGTCGATGGCAATCTCTGTGTGTCGTCTCGTGAATTCAAATTATGTGGTCGTTTTTTATATATGTATACACACACACACACACACACACACACATAATATATATATATATATATATATATATATATATATATATATATATATATATATATATATATATATATATATACAGGGTGTTCCTTAATAATATGCGAATATTGAAGTGTATGAATCTACACGAAAAAATAATTATAGTTTGATTAATAAAGTACGGTCCTAAAATGTATCGTTACGGAAATACGGGGTGTCAAAGATACACGAAAAATACGAAAATTAATTGATATCTTCTAAACCGCTAAACATTTTCCAGTGAAATTTAGTACGAAGCTAGAGTGCATGAAAGTAGATATTTTTCGATACGAAGTTAAAACCAGCTTCAGCAGTGGCGTGCGTACGGGTACTCACTTGGACATTTTTGAAGAAAAAAAATGATACGCCACTGATTGCTTGAAAAACAAAATTACATTTTAATTCCTCGTTCAATTTGAAAAATAAAAGCTCTATTGAATTATGTTCCTAGAATGTTCCGTTTGGGAGTAATAAAATAAAAACCGTTGTATTGTACGAGAAAACTATGTAATTTAATGATTGAAAGAATACGTTACAAATTGGCATCTACCTTCGCTGAACAACACAAAAACAACAAATGAAAACATACAGCATAAACATAATATTGGGAACAAGTAATATGGAACGGTAATCACAAAAATTGTTGGAAATGGCCTCCTTCACTCAAAATGCATGCTTCTGCCCTCCTTCTCATGGAATTCCGCACTCGTTGAAATATTCCCGGAGTATGTTTTATATTATTACATGTTGCAACTATTCTCTCTTTGAATTCTTCTACACTGTTAATGGGACTTGTGTACACTAGCGTTTTTAGATAGCCCCACAAGAAAAAATCTAAGCTGTTAAGGTCGGGGGACCGTGGTGGCCATTCTTGAGGCCCCCCACGGCCAATCCAACGATTAGAATAAACAGTATCTAGATGATTGCGAACCATTTCACTGAAATGTGCTGATGCACCATCATGCATGTACCACATATGGTGTCTTATTAAAAGCGGAACATCCTCAAGCAGCTCAGACAATTGTTCACGAATGAAAGTAAGGTAAGATTGTCCATCAAGTCGTCTCGGAAGAAAGAATGGGCCAATAAAGTAATCGGCTATAATTCCTGACCAGACGTTCACCGAAAATTGATGTTGGATATGGGTTTCAGTTGTGGCTTTGGGAGTATCATCCGCCCACAAATGGTTATTGTGAAAATTCTGAATCGCATTTCTTGAGAAATTACATTCGTTCGTGAACAGGATATGTGAATCGAATTGTGGATTATGTGCAATATTATGAAGATACCACCGACAAAAAGTTACTCGCTTAGGAAAATCTCTCGGGAGTAATGCCTGTACTTTCAAAATATGGTATGGATATAACAAATAATCCATTAAAATTCTCCAAACAATTTGATGGCAAATATTCAAGTTTGTAGCCATCTTTCTAGAATACTCGTTTTAGGCTGTTCTTCGACTGCGTTCAGGACTGCTTCCTCAATTTCAGTTGTTATTACACTTAGAGGCCTACCTTCAGATGTACCTCTTCGGACACTATCAGTTTCAACAAGACGCTGATGACTATTCGAGAAGGTTCGACTATCTGGTAAAGCACGATTGGGGTATCTCTGCCTGGATTTTTCTCCATTGCCATCAGCGAGGCCATACACATAATGCATATCAGCCATTTCAGCAATTGTATGCGTCATCTTTAATAACGAAATTATACAAAAACGATGGGAAAAATTAATTTACAGTGAATTGAACTAGAAAACGTCGCATTTAAAAAGCAAGTGTCGTTTTGAAAGGCAACTAGACTTATTGCGAAATTGTTATTTCATTCATTGAATTAATTTTCTCGTACAATACAACGGTTTTTATTTTATTACTCCCAAACGGAACATTCTAGGAACAGAATTAAAGAGAGCTTTTATTTTTAAAATTGAACGAGATATTAAAATGTAATTTTGTTTTTCAAGAAATCAGTGGCGTATAATTTTATTTCTTCAAAAATATCCAAGTGAGTGCCCGTACGCACGCCACTGCTGAGGCTGGAATTTAACTTCGTATCAAAAAATATCCACTTTCATGCACTCTAGCTTCGTACTAAATTTCACTGGAAAATGTTTAGCGGTTTAGAAGATATCAATTAATTTTCGTATTTTTCGTGTATATTTGACACCCCGTATTTCCGTAACGATACATTTTAAGACCGTACTTTATTAATCAAACTATAATTATTTTTTCGTGTAGATTCATCCACTTCAATATTCGCATATGATTAAGGAACACCCTGTATATATATATATATATATATATATATATATATATATATATATATATATATATATATATATATATATATATATATATATATATATATATGATAGAGGTTGGAAGGTAAAGGGGGGGTATACAATTGTCCTAAAGAAATATTGTTCAACTTGATTTTTTTAATTTATACCTTTTAAGTTTATTTTCTACTTATAGATTTTTTCTTAATAATGGTGCATGTTGTATTGATACGCGAAAAGAAATAAATAATTCTATGTATGAATTAAATTGTGGAATTACATTGTATTTAGAACATTAGTGTGTTTAAATATGGAATTCCACGGAGTAAGGCAGAAAAGTATTATAATCTTAGTACTCAGTCTCTTCGTTTGCAATAAACGGACGTATCTGGGTACTCTTATACTAAAGTTACTTAACTGTAAGATCTTCTTTTTGTAAAACAATATTATATTGTTTGGATTTGGTATTCTGCTCATAGTCTAAAAAGCAAGTCTTTCAATATCTTTTAGAAGCTTATTTGCGATTGCACGGAAATATTTGGAAAGTAAAAAGCCATCGCTTTTTCTTTTTAAAAACTGGCTATTTGCATTTTCGCTTAATTATTTGTAAAAAAAAATCTGTCCCAGAATTGACGTAGAGTTAGGGATTATGCAAATCTTTATTACACAATTTTATATTTTCGCAAAATCGGATTTTTGTAAATGAATTTATAATCGCATCAAGTGCTTAAAAATTACACATACAGGTCAATTTATCCTAAAATGAGATATAAATTACAAATAATAATTATTGCACCCTCCGCTTGAATTGATAACATTTACTACAGTATTAAGAAAAATTGTGCTAATCCTCTTTAAACAACGATTGCACCAGAGAATGAAAACCTTTTCTTTTGTGTTTAACGAAAATTCTTAAATTGAAATTTATTCAGGTGTTTAGCTTTAGAGCTTTTGTTAGTATTAACGAGTTCGTTGAAAATAGCTGAAATAAATATGTACTAATATTTGCAGATCTTTTAGCTCTCGTATTATAAAATAGTGAATTTATTCTTACAATGGCTTCAAATTATAATATTTATGTGAGAGCAATGTGAAAATGTTCAGAGATAAGCTGTGTCAAGCTTAGCGTGAAAGTTTTTTAGTAAATTTAGTGGTAAAGTGGGATAAAGAAGATAGTAAAGTAGACAGATTTATGTTTTCCTTTACTATAACGCATTCCAAAATCTATAACGTACTGAACACTTACATGATTACTGTTGTCACAATTTTTTTTTGCTTTTTTGCTTGCTAATTATCTTACACAGTGTTCTTTTAGTATTGTGGTGGCCTGCAATAGCGTTACTAAGCCGACCTCAAATCAACCTCTGATGTTTCGTGTATAAAATATGCTATTACTTCGTTACACTAGAAAGGAAAATGTGAAGCGGTAGGTCCCTAAAGGTAACCTATAACGGTACACCAAGTCGACGGCGCCTCGTGTACATATAATGTATGCTACTAGAGACTCACCCTAGAAAGGAAAAGTCGACGGTTCTCGGTGCACATGTAGTATATGTTACTAGAGAAATATCCTATACATGAGAATGTGAAACGGGAAATCAGAAGGTAGCAATCATTTTTTCCCTCAAAGGTGTTTTGCCTCAAATGAACTTCAGAACTGCATTCTAAATGGACGTCGTCTAGTGTACATGTAGTATATGCTACTAGAAAATTACGGTATCTCAGAAAGGCGCAACAAATTCTTCCTGTGACGGCTGTTGTACCCTAAATAAACTCCAGAACGGTTGCTGTTGTACATGAAGTATGTACTACTTAAGAGTTATCCTAGAAACCCAATTTGTGAAATGGCAGTTGAAAAGGACGCAGTAATTTTTTTCTGTAAAGGGTATTCTGACCTAAATGAAGCCCGGGGCGGTATTCTAAGTCGACGGTCCTTGGTACATGTAGTATATGATACTAGAGAATTACCCTAGAAAATAAAATGTGTAAGCGTAGGTCAGAATGGCACAATGCTTTTTTTTTGTGTAGACTGTTAGCCTAAATAAACCCCATAAATCCATTCTATGCCAACCTCACTTGGTGTTCATGTAGTATATGCTACTAGAGAAATGCCCTATAAAGGAGAATGTGAAACGGGAGATCAGATGGGAGCAATAAATTTTTTTCTCTCAAAGGTGTTTTACCTCAAACGAACTTCAGAAAGGCATTTTAAATCGACGTCGCCTGGTGTACATGTAGTATATGCTACTAGAAAGTTACTCCAAAAAAAGGAAACCGTGAAACGGTATCTCAGGAAGGCGCAATAGTTTTTTTCTGTGACGGCTGTTGCACCCTAAATAAACGCCAGAACGGTCGCTGGTGTACATGAAGCATGTACTACTTGAGACTTATCAGATAAACTCAATTTGTGAAATGGCAGTTCAAAAGGGCGAATATTTTTTTTTTCTGTAAAGGGTAAATGCTTCTAAGTCGATGATCCATGGTACTACAGAATTACCCTAGAAAATAAAATGTGAAACAGTAGGTCAGCAGGGCACAATGTTGCTTTCTGTGTAGGGTGTTACTCTAAATAAACCCCAAAACGTCATTCTAAGCCAACCTCACTTGGTGTAGTATAGTATAGTATATGCTACTAAAGTATCACCATAGAAAGGAAAATGTGAGACGGAAGGTTGGAAAGGGGCAATTATTTTTTTGCTTTAAAGGGTGTTCTACCTTATATGAACCCGAGAACTACATTCTAAGCAGACATTGCTTGCTGTACATTTAACGTACGCTATTAGAAACTTATTTTAAAAAGGAAAATGTAAACATTAAGTTAAAAGGGCGCAAAAGTTTTTTTTTTTTCTGTAAAGGGCGTCTTACCCTAAGTGTACCCTTGGATATTTTGGATGATATTATGTGTAATGGCATTTTTATCTCCATCTATGTCTCGTTAAGGCGTCCAAAAACGACTTTGAACACGAAACAGGACCTTTGGGCGCCGCCATTTGTTCGCCAGGACGTTCGAGCGCCGAGATTTTTCTATTACTTATTGTAAATATGCAAATAAATGTAAAAAGTATTAACTACCTTTAAAAAAAATCGCACGGGAATCTTAGTATAATTATAAATTATTATTGTCAAAAAAAAGCAACATCTCCTTTGGGCAGTCGTATATTTTGGTCTTTAGCGGAAGCCATCAGTAGAAACTTTCATACACTTTCATTTCTCACAAGACATCTTTGACGGATTTGTAGTTGCTAATTCTGTAAGAAAAGCCTATCATTTTGTGGATTAATGTGCATCAAACTCCTGTGTTAATGATTCTGTATAAGATGTGTCCCTATTCGATCAAGTCATTTTCGATACAATCTTCTAGAATTGATCATCTGTAGACTAGATCCCAATAAACCGACTTGCTCATACGGTATCCCACCTATTGTCTTATAGAAGTGTTTATCCGAACTAGTACCAGATCTGTCAGAGCTTTATTCAATTTCTATGTCTTCTAGGGAATTTTATTCATCATAGAACTTAACAAATGTCCAAACTATTTCCAAAATGTCGAAAAGACCGATCTCGCTAATTACAGACCAATCGCCATCATTTCCAATTTGACTGAGGTCATGGAAAGAACTTTCAATCAGATACTCTCTTTTCTTCTATCAACAACTCCTTAGTGACCAACATTATCGCCATTCAACAGGTGATCTTGTTTCATATGTGGTCTAATTTTGATTAAGCGTTTACTTGCCAAACTCACCTCGCTTGGTTTAACTGATATGTTCGTCAACTCAGTTCCCAGTTTCCTTGATGAAAGACGTGTCGCAGTTGATAGCTTCGTTTTAAAAGGAGTTTGTATTAACGTAGGCATTCCACAGGGATCAGTTATAGCTTTCACAGTTTCTCAACGTCTAAGCCGACCTATTGGTTTGGGAAACAATAGTCTAGTTGAATTTAATGCTAACAAAAGTTAGTGTAGCCTTGTATCCGCCAAAACATGTCTGTCACTTCTGGTTGTAAATATGAATGGATCAGATATTAAGTTTCCCGGCCTTATTATTATGTTGAGAATTAGTGTATCTTCCACTCTATCACCGGTTGACCATTCATAGTAGTACCTTACCTACCAATAATTCTTACTACTGCGTGAGTTTCAAATTTGACCTCATCTGGAATATAATTTTCACCTCATCATGTACCGTTCCTATTTTAGCTGCCGACGTAATTGTCTTGAACTCAATGTAAAATTGGATGCATTTCATTTGGTAGATGCATTGACAGTTCGTCAATTGCAGCATAGAGTTGCTGAACAGGAACGAGAGCTAACGCAGTTTATTTTACGTGCGCTTAACGCATATTCAGAGCTGTTGTTATATTGTGCAATCAATCTGTTTCACGCAATGATATGTGAATTTTTTTATAAGGCCAAGCACAAAACTATGTAAGTGGGCTGTTCGAAAGGTAAAAGCGTATTAAACTAGTCGTAATGGAGGGTCATTGGATGCGCAGGCTGAAAGAGAGGTACAGCAAATTGCAAGAAAAGACGAAAAAAAAATCTATTGAGCGAGAGTAGTCTCCTTAACTTCAGCCCAAAACCTTTAATTAACGTTATTGAAATATATGCCAATACATCACCTACATAGAAAGAAAAAGGAAACAAGTAACAGAATCTTACACAGATAACCGTAGTAGGCGCATTTATTCTTACTTGATGGCCACTAACACGAAATTAAGAGAAAGCGTCTCGTGGATGCCTATTAGTTTCTCTTTATGTGTACTTACATCAGACACTCCGTTCCCGAAATAAAAGCATTCGTCATTCTAACCCCACCGACGAATGAGTGCCGCCGAGTACGATCACGTCCATTTGAGTACCAACCTTAGGCACTAAAAGTCGATAACTGGTTTACAAGCTGAGTTTATTGTGGAAGTATTTCTCTCTCCAGTGGGAAGGCGGTAGGTGGCTTACAGAATAACATCAAATTCGCATTCTCCGGTCAAAATTAGCTTCAAATAATGTGTTACACATATTTCCGTTACGAGGGAGCGGGGTGTGTGGGGTGGAAGGTGACCATAAACTATCTCAATATCTTCCAAACTGAAAGAGTTGTTTGAATAACGAAGTGGAAGCGCAACTTTTCTGTAAAGAAAATGAACTTATTTCTTTGATCTGAAATACAAGATACACAGAATACGGTTAGAACATTAAACCGATCCTTTTTTTTTAGCCGTTACATCCCAAACTCACACAAAAAAATTAAAAATTATAATTTACTAATTAATCTTGCAAGTCACATAGAAAAAGATTTCAGTTATAAAATTAAATAAATAATTAGTGGTTCAAGTTCCTACTTGAGTGTACAAATGAGTGAATTTTCTCTGTAAATGGATGTGACCACAAAAAAAAAAGTATTAGAAACTAAACTTTATAGTAGATTAAAGTTTCACATTACCGTGAAGTGTAAACTATCGTTCCCACTCGATATAATCTTTTTTTTCAAACCAAAAACCTTTGTGGTTATCAACAAACGAGCAGGACCTACAAATAAAATTGTAGGATACAAGAACCCTACAAATTAATCTTATAATGTAAAGATACCTGCACCCCACCTGGAAATCTTTTATTCACTATATAAATTACTGAACAATAGATTTCAAAATGCAAACCCTAAACGCGGGTTATATGAGATGTAAGTAGTAATGGGACCCCATCCCACTCCTTTTTTTTACGTCACAAGCCTCGCCCCCTTTCACTTTTTCATATGCCCACGTGGGGGACCGGATTTTGCACCCTTATTTTTACTCGCTTACGTGTAGGACGTGTTTTTTCACCCCTATTTTTGCACATCCACGTGTGAGACCGCATTTTCAACCCTTTTTTATCCCTAATTATTTTTTATATACCCTCGTGTGAGACCGTATTTTCAATCCTTTCTTTTCGAAGGCCCTTTTCAACCCTAATTAAGGCCTTTGTGTTTTTTATTAGCTTACTTGGACGACTGCATTTTTAACCCTAATTAAGGATCTTTTGACACCAATTTTTAACCCTAATCAAAGCCTTTTGATTTTTAATGGTTTACGTGAAGGACCGTATTACCCTTATTTTTATTATTTCTTTTGGGGTTATTTTTCAAACCTTATGGCTGTATTAAGGACCTTTTGACAGGTAGGACTTTTTTGTGGTTGCTAACGTGAGGACTGTATTTAGGGGGTAGGGGCTGGTCTTGGCTTAGGGCTGTATTTAGGGGTGGGGGCTGAACTGGGGCTGTATGTAGAGCTAGGGTTGGAGCTTAGGGCTGGGGGCTGGTCTAGGGGTAGGGTTGTTTTTCTGGTAATTATCTACAGCCTTAATTAAGGTCCTTTTGGTTGTAACCCTGGAGGTTAGGCAATTGTGCTCTTTTAAACTGTATCTTGTAAGATACGTTATTTCCCTCCCTCTCTCTCTCTCTATCTCTCTCTCTCTCATGGCTCTTTCTCACTCACTGTTTAGTTAATTTAGTTCTGTTTTGAAGAGCATCATATCGCTATGGAATCTTTCTCAGTTAATCAAATTTTGAGATTATTCAGTGCAGGTGCGTTAACCGACGAGGGTTTGAAAAACGCATACAATATCTTCACTGATAAGATGTTGTGCGAAAATGACACTATCGACTCGATAAATGTTTATATTGATTTTGTAGAGGCTGTACAACGAGTTGGTGGGGTGTAAGTATATCTTTGTTTTTTTTTTATTTTAAGATTTTTAATTACATTTCTTTAAGACCTGCGCAAATAAATATGGATGACGTGTTTGACGATAATGAGATGATGGAAACTTGCGCAGCAGGGAATTTGATAACGGTAAGTCTTTTCTGATTTTTATTGTATTCCTTACTGAATGAGTACATTACAGCAAAGCCAATCGGGTTCAGGCTTGCAGAAACAGGCCGGACCATCCTCAGGGTTCAATCATATTAATATAATGGGTGAATCAAACACTAAATTTATTAAAAAATTTAATACCACATGTAAAACGCTACGGTTTAACTTCAATGACGAGACGTGCAAGGATAATCCCCCTAACGTGGTTACAGGTAAAAATATACCATTTACATTTACAATTGAGATTAAATGAAAGTTTTAAATCTACGTTATATAACACAATATGTTAATAACATCACTTCTAATGAGGGAAAACAAATTGTTAATATGTGTGGATAATAATTACCCAAAAATACATTGTACTAATTATGCTACGTTTATTTTAGTGATTTTCAATAAAGATAATAGAAAAGGTTGTTTTTATATGGAATGCTTCTACAATTAAGTTTAAATTGAAATATTTTTTTAAAAGCAAGGTTTTTTAGATTTACATTATATAACGATATATTAAAAAGTATTAGAAGGACGGCGTCGAGTTAACAAATAACTTTTTTTTTAATGTGTTAATGATAACATCGCTTCTAACGAGGAAAAACAAATTGTTAATAAGTTTGGTTATTTCCAAAAACATACGTATTAGGCTTAGGTACGTTATTTATTAGCGATTTTAAAAAATGAGGATAACAGAAAGGCCTGTTTTTTACCTGGACCGTTTCTACAATTAAAGTTTAAAAAAATGAGATACAATGACATATATTGTAATCGAACTGTAATATCAAAACGATATGAATTTTATGGTTAATAAATGTACATTATATATAACAGGAGTGTGTTATCCGTAATTAATTAAAACGTTTTAAGGTACTACTAAAAGTCTGTACAGGCTTGAAAAATAATGATGTTTTTAACATATTAACGACAAAAGCAGATCTAATGTCGGAAAAATATGTCTCAGATTAATTAATACATTGTAAAGCGATAATAACATTTTACGAAAGTTCTATGGGTTTTGCCTTATATATTATATAACCATCACTTACTTAAATTGTCCTACAATGACGTGAGGGCCCTTATTGAATTTTGAAATACAATAACTGATAATAGACATAAATAATATGCTGATTATGAAAATAATGTATCCTCATAGGAATTAAGAATTTAATCTACACTACTTTTGTTTAATGCTTACATCCCTCATGACGCTAATAATGCTCCATAGACTAAATTCAGCACTTAGATAGCTAGTTAGCAGTAGAGCACTTTTTCCCCTGCATGTGGATCGATCTCAAAGCATTATTTTTACTAGGGTGAAATTTCCACATTACATTCTTCTATGTTAGTACCTAATTCAGGTAATTCTAGAAGCGATGGCTGCTTTTTTAGAAAATCACCAGACTTCCTACGATATTGACTATAAATATATATATACAGTCTTACACTTATATTTTTACAGTGTTAACGAGTAACGCAAAAAATGAATTAAATTATAAGTTTCTTAATCCCTGATGACGCCTGCGATAAGAAGATCGTCGAGACGTTGAAGATCCTGGATAATCAAATCAGAGAACATCTACAGCGTCAGCAGAGGCAGTATATAGAGGGAAGCATTGCCCTGGAACTGTTCGAGTCGCGTGTGGCCCAAAATTTAAGGGTTCAAAGTGGACAAAATCAGTGCGCTCTCGAGGATAAAACCAATGAAATAATTAATTTATGCTCGGGTGAGGAGCATCGTCTTCATCAACAGCAGCAACGGTTGGTGACACCTGGTAGGGCTCGTACGGTAGGAGCCATTAAAACGAAGAGGCGAAATCTTCGCTAGCACCTGTGCCGGAGTATAAGCAGACTACGTTAAACACGTTTGTATCTCGTGAAGCCTCACCATAAGTGTCGCTCACGAGACGTGTTAAAACTGGAGATAACGCTAAAAAGGGGCGTCAGCGCTCGTCGGTAGCGTCTACTGTTGTATTGACGTCGGTACTAGAGGAGCTCTTACGGCTACCTCTACGTCGTATAGTGCGTAGCGAAGATCCGTGGACAGCAGGCAGTCAGCAGCTGCGGTACACACACATGCAACCATCGCGTCCTGCAGCAGCAACAGCCGTACCGTGTAATGGTGATGATACAACACAGCTGCTAGATTGCTTTCTTACGACAGCACCGTTACCCCTAGATTTCGACCCCGACCTGGAACTCCAGATTTTCGACTCGTTTCAGGAATTAAAAGAAACAGATTAATAAAATACTCTTTCTCTTTTTTTGTTTTTTATTTTTACTTTTACTACTCCTCATATCTTAGTGCTAAATGCATGTGTGTTTGTGTGTTTGTACGCTAGCGATTTTTCGTGTTTACGATTTTTAGTGGTTTCGTATTTGCTTGTTTTCCGTCAAGACTTGCACCTTATTTTTGAAATAGACAAATGCCTTGCGGGCTAATAGTTGTGTTTGTGAGTTTCCGTTTTTCGTGCTTTCGCATTTGTATTCTAGCGATATTTTCGGTTTACGAATTTTAGTGCTTTCGTATTTGCTTGTTTTCGTCAAGACTTCCACTTGTTTTCGTCAAGACTTGCGCTTGTTTTCGTGACTGCGTGTTTTTTTTGTTTTGTGTTTGCGTGTTTTCATTTTTTGTGTTTCCATTTAGTGTGTTTGCGTGTTTTCGTTTCATGTATTTTCGTGTGTTTGTGTTGGCGCGTCTGTGTGTTTCCATGTTTTGGGTTTTTTCGTTTGGTGTGTTTGCATGTTTTCGTTTCGTGTGTTTGAGCTTGTGTCCGTGCTTGTGTGAAGCGTGATAAGCGAGAGAAACGAGAGAGAGAAAGAGAGAGAGAGAAAAAAAGAGGAGAGAGAGGAGAGAGANGAGCGAGAGAGAGAGATAACGTATCTTACAAGATACAATTTAAAAGAGCACAATTGTCTAACTTCCAGGGGTTACAACCAAAAGGACCTTAATTATGGCTGAAGATAATTACCAGAAAAACAACCCTAGCTCTAGATACAATCCCAGCCCTAAGCTCTAACCCTAGCTCTACATACAGCCCCTGCTCCCAGTTCAGCCCCCGCCCCTAAATACAGCCCTAAGCCAAGCCAAGACCAGCCCCCCACCCCTAGATACAGTCCTCAAGTTAGCAACCACAAAAAAAAGTCCTACCTGTCAAAAAGGTCCTTAATACAACCATAAGGTTTGAAAAATAACCCCAAAAGTAATCATAAAAATAAGGGTAATAAATACGGTCCCTCGCGTAAGCTAATAAAAACAAAAAAGGTCCTTAATACTACCAATAATAATTAGAGTTAAAAAAAATAGCTGTCAAAAGGTCTTTAATTAGGGATAAAAAAGGGTTGAAAATACACGCCCTATACGTAAGCGAGTAAAAATAGGTGTTAAAAAGGACCTTCGAGAAGAAAGCGTTGAAAATACTGTCTCACACGTGGATGTGTAAGAATAGGTGTGAAAAAATACATCCTACACGTAAGCGAGTAATAATAAGGGTGGAAAAATACGTCCTACACGTAAACGAGTAAAAATAAGGGTGGAAAATCCGGTCCCCCACGTGGGCATATAAAATAGGGTGTAGGTGGGGCGTGAAAAAAATGAGGGGAGGGGAAGGTGTCTCCCTTCTACTGATGTAATTTAGCATGAAGAAGTAATCAGAAATTAATGAATTACACGTATCTCACTCTTGTGTTACCCATAGCACCCTCACCGAGAAATTGTTTACTTTCTACATAAGGTGTTGAGCAATAACTTTCAAAATGGAAATCCTAAAGGCAATTAGTGTGAGAAGTAATTCAGAGTAAAATAATTATCAGAAATTAATTGATTAGCTCTCTATTTCAATCTTATGTTACGCTTGCAACCCACTTGGAATTTCTTTATTCGCTATATAAATTGTTGAGCATTACGTTTCAAAATTCACATCCTAACAGCAATTAATATGAAAAGTGGTTCAGCATAAAAAATTTAAAAAGTTAAAAAGTAATTAATTACACGTACTCCATTCATATGTTGCTCTAGCACACCCACTTGAAAATTGTTTATTTTTTATACAAATTGTTTATATATATATATTTCAAAATGCAAATCATAAAGCCAATTAATATGAGCAGTGTCAGTATAAAACAGTAATCAGAAATTAATTGTTTACCACTCCTTCAACCTTAAGTTGCGCTGGCAACACCACCAACTATTGCTTATATCGAAAAAAAAATTGTTTTTAGTTGGTATGTCTAAAAATCAGATATGTATTTTCTTACAGGGTAGAAAATTTTTTAGAGTAATATGTTGCATGTGGCCCCTGGTGGATACATTTAAACAATATTAATAAGAAGTATGTGTCAGCACTGGACAAATGTCTGTATGAATTATTAATGCTTCACACAACCTCGTTCTAGATAAATCGGTTGACCCTGTTACTCCTCAGAGGCGCAACTTTGGTCTAAGGTATATTTAGTTCTGTTTAGAAGAATTAACTTTTCTAGTTTTTTTTTATAGATATGTTCAGTATTATTAATTAACGTATAGTTTTCCTTAACACATGTGGATTGTATCGTAAGGAAGGTCCTTACTTTCGTAACATTTCGGAAGGTTAGGGTTTTAAGCGAAAATTTATTTATTAACTTAGGTAGTTCAATCACATAATATGTTCAAAAAGCATGTAGTTACTCAATAAAAAGATTTAATACCACAAAGAGTTTTATTTAAACAAAAATAAATGATATAAAGATCAACATAAAGTGGTCCTTCTAGCCGGATTAAATAATAATAAATTTTATAATTAAATATTAATTCAAGGGTAACAACAAATGCTAAATCCTCGATATAGCAGATATTAATGTAAGTCCGCAACCTGCGTAGGGAACAACACGTCGACTTACCTAAAAAAAATAATTAGTGAAAGCATAAACAATCAAAATTGTATATTTGTAGAAAAATATTTTACAATTTACTGTACATTGGTCAAGTGACTTTAAACAGTACCGATGTTGTGCTACAAAAAACAACTCTTGGCTGGGTATGGGCCGCTCCTATTGACCCCATATTTTCTCAAAAGCAAGAAATTATTTGTAACTTGGCGGAACGTAATCCTATTTATCTAGAATTGCATGATCAGGTAATGAAGTTCTGGTACTTGGAGGAGTGTCCTAAGACAAGGATATTATCTCACGATGAAAAGTTATCTGAGCGTAATTTTGAATGAACCACTACTCGTCGTAACGATGGTAGGTTTATGCATCTATCCCATTAAAGCAGTGTTTAAATAATTTAGGCCACTTTAAGGATTTAGCAATAAACCGATTTTGTTCACTAGAACGTAAGTTAGGTAAAAATTTGGAATTAAGCCAACAATACGTAGCGTTTATGAGAGAATATCAAGCGATGGGTCACATGACCAAAATTACCAATTTAGATAAGGAGCCTAACAATAACTATTATGTATCACGCCATGCTGTCCTCAAGGAGGATAGTATGACTACAAAACTGCGAGTAGTGTTTGATGCGTCGGCGAAAACGACGACGTGTGCCTCACTAAATGGTATTCAGCTGGCAACTCCCGTTCTGCAGGATGACTTATTTTCAATTCTAATTAGGTTTCGCACCCATCGATACGTGGTTTCTGCAAACGTCGCAAAAATGTACCGTCAAATACCATTTCAGCCAGATAAAAGAGACTTGCAGCGTATTGTCTGGCGCGAAGGTCATCTGATTGTTTGAGCTATTACCGTTTGAACACGGTCACATATGGTACAAAGGATGTGTCCTCTTTATCAATTTGCTGCCTTCAGCAATTAGCTCACAAAAATGCCCATCAATATCCGTATGCCTCGTAAATTATCCTAAAGGATTTCTACGTAGATAACTTGCTCACGGGAGCAAATACAATTGACGAAACCGTACGTGTACGCGATGAAATTATAACAATCCTAAAAGGGGGTTGTTTCTGTTTAAGAAAGTGGCTTTCAAATGAATCAAACGTCTTGAAAGGAGCGCAAAATTATGGAGAATCAATTGATTTGCAATTGGGCCCACAAGAAGTCAGGAAAACTTTAGGCCTATTAGCTCCGTGTTTTATCACTACAAAACTTATATTTCAAATATTAGTCACACAAGGTAACATGGGACGAGTCTATACCCGCAAACTTACGCACTGGCTGGCTTCAATTTGTGAATCAGCTAGACGGTTTGGACAATATTAATGTTCTCCGGTGTACTTTAACCTGGAACTTCGCAATTTTAGAAATGCATGGAAAGCATGCGATGCAGCGGAAGGCGCTTATGGGGTAATTTTGTATATTCGCAACGAGAATAACTCGGGAAATGTTCTTGTGCGATTGTTATGCTCCAAGTTTTAGGTAGCACCTGTAAAAGGAGCTTTTATTTCGAGGATTGAACTTTGCGGGGCTGTGTTTCTTTGTAGATTAAACGTTAAGGTTAGGGAAACTCTGAATATAAAATTTTATAATGTAATTTGCTGTTGTGATCCTACAGTAGGGCTGTCGTGGATAAGATCGTGCCACAGTAGCCTAAAGGCATTTGTCTGAAATCGGGTGTCAGAAATACAGGAAAATTACAATGGAGGGACATGGCGACGTGTTTCGTCTAAGGATAATCCTGCAGACCTATTATCGCGTGGGGTTGATCCAGACAAATTATTGCGTTTGAAATTTTGGTGGAATGGTCCTGTTTGGTTATCGAAATCCAAAAATAAGTGGCCGGCAGGGCCATATAATAAGTCTCAAGAAACTCCACAGTATCTTGACGAAATTAGACGGCATGCAACAACGTTTAAGGTAATAATTAGTGTCAATTTTGAAACGTTTGATAAGTACTCATCTTTCACAAAGGTTCAAGGAATCACGGATTATTGTTTAAGATTCAAATTTTACAGCATTCAACCACAACATGCAAGAAAAATGGGTAGTTTAACGCTAGAAGAGTTGAATCTAGGGATATCTCTGATTTAAAAACAAATAAAGAAGTAAGTTCTAAGGGTAGGTTCTTGGCACTTAATCCATTTCTAGACGAAGACGGCGTTATTAGAGAAGGAGGGAGGCTGTAATGTTACCAAATTTTTTACAAAATAAAAAGCATCCATATTTGCTACCGCCTAAATACAAACTAACCCTTTTAATAGTAAAATGCGAACATATAGGAACCTTGCATTCAGGTCCTCAAGCGCTATTAGCAACAGTTAGGGAAAAAATATTGGCCGACATCAGGGCGTAATGTAGTTAAGTCAGTTGTGCGAAATTGCGTGAATTGTTTTCGTTCAAGCCTGCGGTTTACGAATCCAATAACGGGCTCCTTACCCAAGCACCGTATAACACAAACGTTTCCCTTTACCATCTGTAGCGTGAATTATTGTGGTTCCATTTTCATGAAAAATAAAGGAAGCAAATCTGTGAAGGCGTACGTTTGTATTTCAGTTTGCTTTGACATTAAAGGTATTCATATTGAATTAGTCTCTGACCTCAGTTTTTATAGCAGCTTTAAAGCGCTTTGTGGCAAGGAGGGGAAAACCCTAGAGATTTTATTCAGATAATGCCACAAACTTTGTTGGAGCTAAAGCAGAATTTAAAAAATTTATGCGGTCTTCAAGATCGCAGCTTAATAAAACAAAATTTGAGAATGTCTTTACACCAGAATTTACCTTTATCCCTCTCGCTCTCCCCCCTTTTGGTGGTTTGTGGGAGGCCGGAGTCAAAACTGTGAAATATCACTTGCGTCGAATCGTTAGTAATGCCATGCTAAGATTTCAAGTGGTCATAAATTCCCGGCTCCCTAACCTTTATCATCTGACCCAAATGACCTTAATCCTGTTACACCCGTTGACTTCTTAATAGGCAGAGGTCTTCTTAGTCTACCAGAACGGAATCTGGTCTACGTCAAGGAGTCGACGTTATCACGATTTCAACGCTGTCAGCAAATTGTTCACCATTTTTGGAACCGCTGGTCTAAAGAATATATTAGCGAGCTGCAACGGAGGACGAAGTTGTAAAAAAATGATAAGCCCTCTGTACACGAAAGAACGATGGTGCTTTTACACGACAAAAATACTCCACCCTTTAGATGGCAGCTAGGACGCGTTAATAAAGAGCGTCCAGGTGCGGAAAAGGTGATACCTGTCGCAGTGTAAAAACGTGCAGTGGAGTATATAAACCGCCGGTTACTAAATTACCAAGAGAATAAGGATAAAGGCAACTGACAGCCTAACTTGATTGACAGACAATATAGAATTTAGGTAATTTTCTTCGTTTACGTCTTCGTTTCCGACAAAGGAAGTTGAATTTATAACGTTTTGGATATATACCGGGTGTAACAGGATCATGGTACTCCCACTTTTCTCCTTTCGTTTTGAAGATAATTGATTGAAACTTGGGATATCCTACATATATATATATATATATATATATATATATATATATATATATATATATATATATAAGCGGCATTTTTTCATTTCCGGTTTCGCCGGAAGTGACACTAACTTTCGATTTTAAATTGAACACCCTGCATATTATTGCATTTTGAGTTCTACATGATTTTCTGAATCCAAAGATGCGAAATAAGTGATAATTTCAAACGTCAATACTTTTTATAATATAATTCTTAGTTTTCCATTTAATGTACCATGACGATTTCGATTTATTCTAAATGACCCAGTAATGGTAGAAAATCAAAATCCCTCAAAAATACTAAATTACGTGATTTATGAGCAAATAATGTTCATCAAAATGGTTTTGGGGCAAAACTCATTTTTTCAGATGGAACCATATTGGTACCGTGGTATCATTTATTAGTACTATTACTAAGGAACTTACTCATATATCTTATTAAAATGTGCGATAAATACAAACAAAATTACATCTAACCCTTCTGAAATTAGAAGACTCCATCATTACCGTAATACAAAATAAAATTCTTGGGAGTTATTCTGGATGAAAGACTATCCTGGAAAGATCATATAAACGATTTAATAGCTAAATGCAAACAGGCGATAAACATTATTAAAGTTTTATCCAGCATATCGTGGGAAGTGAGTGGAAAATTCTATTAATGTGTATAGATCCATGATATTGTCAAAAATAGACTACGGTGCAATAGTATACTCCTCAGCACGTAAAACCTTGCTACATCGACTGAAACAATACAATGCGAGAGCATACGGCTATCAATCAGCGTTCAGAACCAGTCCACTCAAATCAATAAGGTTTGAGGCAGGTTTTCAACCTCTTTCGCTTAGGACAACTTACCTCCTATTGTGTTACGGGCTAGAATACATCCCAACCAGATCATCCTGCATATGCCATTATCTTCAATTCCTCTATAGACCCTATATTTAACAACCGCCTCACAATTACGAGACCAGCAACAATTAGAAGAACTAAACAGAATACAACTTAAAGTCCCAAACACCTTCCAGGCTCGAATACAAGAAGCACCACCATGGCTGGAAAGTAATTCGTCGGTTATTGAAACACTGACGCACTATCAAAGAAGTACACCATCGACAGTATATTTAGAAGGCTTTAAGAAGTCCAAAATGAATACAAAGGCTATCAATTCATATATACAGATGGATCCAAAACAAACGAAGGAGCAGGATGCTCTGTAGTCACAGATGAGGAAATAACATCCTGTTTAACCTTATCCAAGTGGACGAGCATTTACACAGCTGAAATGCTCGCTATCATGCAAGCTTTACATATCTGTATATCGTCGCGAAGCAAAAATTTATAATCTGCACAGATTCAAGAAGCAACATACTGTCAATTCAACACAAATCGGAAAAGACGATCTTACCAACATAGCCATTTCGCAACTAAACAGTCTTAGAGAACACGGATACTATAGCCTTATGTGGATTCCAAGCCACACAGGTATATCTGGTAACGAATTGGCAGATAAAGCAGCTCGACAAGCTTCAAAAATAGGACGCCCGACGAAGTACCCGTTCGCATACAGGATTTAAAGCAACACTACAAATGGAAAACAAACAACGAGTGCGAAAAGAATGGACTACATCTGACTGCAAATTAAAATCAATAAAACATCTATAGAAAAGGCTGAATACCACATCTCTTAAACGGCGTGAGCAGGTAGTTATAACTCGCCTGCGCATAGGACATTGCAACATCACTTCCTCGTACATGCTATCCCCAAGAATGTCAAGAACGAATAAACCAATATGTGAAAATTGTAAGGTCGACCTTACAGTCAGTCACTAATGACCGAATGTAAAATGTATACAAATCAACGAACTACGAATAAAATTCCAAATAACTTAAAAGAGGCTCTAGTACTGACAGACGATATGACGAGGAGAACAATTAAGTTCCTAAAAGATATTAAACTATTTAGCAAGATATAACGCAGGAATTAAAGCGACAGTAACAAATCATATGAAATGAAGAAGGGCTAATGATCCTAGTTATCGATGCCCAATATACCAAAAAAAAAAAAGAAAATAAGAAAATACAATTTATTTATAATTACCTTTATACATAAGGTGGCTTTGAATTCAAAAATGAACATAAAACGTTACAACAGTTGTTCAAAATGCTGCCCATTAACGTCAATGCACTTTCGAACTCGTATCGTCGTTTTCGAAGAACGTTCGCCAATTGCTGGGCCTTTATGTATTAATTGCGCGTCTTACACGCGGCTCCAAGTCTTCACGGGTTGTAACGGCGGTTGCATAGACAATATTTTTTAATTGACCCCAAATAAAGAAATCAATGGTGTTAAATCAAGTGACCTTGGCACCTCACAGGACCATTAGTCGAAATTTCGTTTTCTCCGAATCTCTGTTGAACGTAATCAATTACTATCCTTGGATTATGGGAAGAGTGCCGATATTGTTGTAAATACACTCTGTCTTAAATCCAAAGGTACTCATCCAAATGTCCTCAATCTCATTTTGCAGGAATCTCAAGTATCTGGCACCAGTCAGGGGACCTTCAAATATTATTGGACCAATGATTCTACTACCGATTATTCCAAGCCAAACATTGAAACCGAACCGCACTTGAAAGTTACCTCCGTAATAAATTTCGATTTTCTTGTGACCAATATTTTTATTTTGTCGGTTAAATAATCCCAAATTTGTAAACCTAGACAGGTCCGAAAATAAAATCATTCCCAAAGAATCATTGTTTGATGTACGTTATTCTGCAAAATCAATTGCAATATTCTATCCTACGTTCGTAATCATTTTCGTACAAGTGCTGGTGCAATTGGTATTTAAAAGATTTATAGAGTATTTGTGCAAAATTCGGCTTACTGTTTGGTGACTGATTTCAATTCAAAACCAGTTTACCTTAAAGAAATAGTCTTATCAACTTCTACTCGAGCCAAAACCTTAATTTCCGTTCCTTCGTCAACAATTAAATTTCCTTCGGATCATTGTTCGACTCTCTTGGAAACTGATTTTCAAGACGTTTAAAATAATTTCTCGCTGGACATTGTCTATTAGGATATCCTTCGCCATAAAGATCTTTAGCTGCTACGGCATTTTTCTACATTCCCGTAAATAATTAACATGTCCACTTTTCATCTCTTGTATAAATTGGCGGCATTTTGAACACAATTAACAAGAATTTTAAATAATTTTGAAGACACAATAAAAACATGGATGAACCAACAAATGTTTGACAAGCTAAGTTTTCATTGTTTTCAAAGCCACCTTAGTTACTTTTACCTTCTCTACAGAGAGTTGTAAATAAATTGTATTTTCTTATTTTCTTTAGCTGTAATTTTGTTTGTATTTGTCGCACATTTTAATAAATAATAAGACATACCTATGAATAAGTTCTTAGTAATAGTACTAATACACGTAGGAGCACATAACGGCCCAGTAATTGGCAAACGTTATTCGAGAAACGGCGATACGAGTTCAGAAGTGCATTGAAGTGAAATGGGCAGCATTTTAAACAACTGTTGTAATGTTTTGTGTTCTTTTTGTATTCCAAAACCACCTTATGTATAACAAGATAATCATAAATAAATTGTATTTTCTTATTTTCTTTTGGATGTAATTTTGTTTGTATTTATCGCACATTTTAATAAGACATATGAATAAGTTCCTTAGTAATAGTACTAATAAATGGTACCTCGGTACCAATATGGTTCTATTTGAAAAATGAGTTTTGCCCAAAAACTATTTTGATGAACATTATTTGCTTATACATCACGTAATTTAGTATTTTGAGGAATTTCGATTTTTCTACCATTACACTGGTCATTTAGAATAAATCGGAACCGTCATGGACATAAATGGAAAAATAAAATTATATTATAAAATTATTGACGTTTGAAATGTCACTTATTTGGCATCGTTGGATTCAGAAAATCATGCAGAATTCAAAATGCAATAATATACAGAGTGTTTCATTTAAGAATCGAAAGTTTGTGTTACTTCGAAACCGGAAATGAAAAAAATCGCTTACTATGTGAAAAAGTTGCTTATTATGTATATAGGATATCCCAAGTTTCAATCAATTATCTTCAAAAGAAAGGAGAAAGTTGGGTGTCCCATGATCCTTTACACCCGGTAATATATATATATATATATATATATATATATATATATATATATATATATATATATATACAATATACAGGGTGATTCCGGAGGAAGTGGCAATATTTTAAAGATATTTCGAGGAAGCCAAAATAAGTAAAATAAACTCATATGTTTAAGTCCGATTTTCATTTGTTTCAGGGATAATTGACTTTTTCTTAAAATGTCAAATTTCATAAATTTTTTGCCTATTACGAAGTACGTTGATGTATTGACCTTATGCACGTAATTCTGAGAGCGAAATCCAGAAAGGAAACTTTTAAAATAATTATTGCCCTTTTAGTAACTTTAAATTTGGGGCTAATAAATTCTCACCAAGAACGTTCTCACTATCGCCAATATTTGCAAAATTCCCTAACAGGGTATTTATTTTTAAGAGTTGACTTTCTGGATTACGCAACCAGAACTTATGTGTAATTAGGTGGTAGGCAACTGAAATGAAAACTGACAGTTAGTTGTTAAAGTGACAGTTGTTCAACATTAGTTTTATGAAGTTGTAAAATGACCCACAAATTTAGTCATAAAGAATATGTCGATATGATATTTGTTTATGGGTTCTGTAATGGTAGTAATGTTCGTGCAGTGGAGGAGTATCGACGTCGTTTTCCGAATCGAAGAGTTCCAACAAGCGGTTTTCAAACTGTTTTACACATGCCGGCGAAACTGGGACATTTCCAAGTGCAAGTATTGTTTCTGAAAGAGAACACGGAATCGCTGTTGGACTTGAAGAAGATATTCTGATGTTTAGACGAAAATCCAGAGATAAGTACAAAAATCCAATTTGAAATACCACAAACAATGGCTTGGAAAACACTTACAACAAGGTTTGAACGCTTATCATTTGCAAAAGTACAAAATTCCACGAAGGCGATTATCCTTTAAGGCTACAATTTTTATTGGATTCGGAAAACAGAAGATTGTGTAAAGACATTTTGTGGTCGGATGAAGCTCAATTTACGCGAGATGGAATTAACAATTGCCACAATAATCATCGATGGTCGGACGAAAATCCCCATGCTACGATAGAACACAATTTCCAACATCGATTTAGCATTAACGTTTTGCGGTATTCTAAATGATCAATTAATCGGTCCTTTCGTATTAGATGCGCGCCTTACTGGACAAGGATATTTACGTTTTTAGAAGACCATTTAGAAGAAATATTGGGAAGCACCTTTAAATATTCGAAAACGAATTATCTTCCAACATGATGGAGCGCCCCTCACTATTCAAATAATGTAAATTTTCTGAATACCACTTTCGGCGATCTTTGGATTGGCAAGGCGGTCCGCTTCCTTACCGAGATCACCGGATCTCACTCCCTCGATTTTTGCCTTTGGGGATGGATGAAGTCGTTAGTTTATGCTACCAAAGTGGAAACGAGGAAAGCGTTACTAGATCGCATTCTTAATGGCAGCTATCATTAGAACGAACAATCGTTCATTGAAACTCGCTACTAGTGCAGTTTATAAACGCGCAAATAAGTGTATCCAAGTGGGCGGTGGTGTTTTCGAAAATTTTCGTAAATTAATGCTTCGAACATTTTTAAATTAATGCTATTTTTTTATTTTTAATTGATTTGGTTACATTTTTGTTTGCTTTTAAATATCTCTGAAACAAATGAAAATCGGACTTGAACATATGAGTTTATTTTACTTATTTTGGCTTCCTCGACATATTTTTAAAATATTGCCACTTCCTCGAATCATATATATATATATATATATATATATATATATATATATATATATATATATATATATATATATATATATATATATATATATATATATATATATTTTTTTTTTTTTGGTGTTATTAATTGATTATGTACATGCGATTATTATTTTTTTGAGTTGAAAGGAGCCTTCCCAAGGTGGAGGATATGTTTAGTATTATTAATTAAATAGTTTGCTTTAACACATGTGGATTGTGTCGTAAGAAAGGGCCTTATTTTGGTAACATTCCGGAAGGATAGGGTTTTAGGCGAAAATTCATCTTTAACTTAGGTAGTTCAACCACTGAATCTATTTAAAAAGCATGTGGTTACTCAATATAAAGATTTAAATGAAGGGTTTAGTTAAACAAAAAAGTGATATAAACATAAACAAGTTCATTAGTCTTTTTTTTCCTACATTTGTTTTTACCGTTTTTGCTATTCACAGTTTCGAAAGCAAGTTAATGGAGAATCAATTTCAAAAGTAACCACCTGTTACCCCGTTGACTTCTTAATAGGCAGAGGTCTTCTTAGTCTACCAGAACGGAATCTGGTCTACGTCAAGGAGTCGACGTTATCACGATTTCAACGCTGTCAGCAAATTGTTCACCATTTTTGGAACCGCTGGTCTAAAGAATATATTAGCGAGCTGCAACGGAGGACGAAGTTGTAAAAAAATGATAAGCCCTCTGTACACGAAAGAACGATGGTGCTTTTACACGACAAAAATACTCCACCCTTTAGATGGCAGCTAGGACGCGTTAATAAAGAGCGTCCAGGTGCGGAAAAGGTGATACCTGTTGCAGTGTAAAAACGTGCAGTGGAGTATATAATCCGCCGGTTACTAAATTACCAAGAGAATAAGGATAAAGGGCAACTGACAGCCTAACTTGATTGACAGACAATATAGAATTTAGGGTAATTTTCTTCGTTTACGTCTTCGTTTCCGACCAAAGGGAAGTTGAATTTATAACATTTTGGATATATACCGGGTGTAACAGGATCATGGTACTCCCCACTTTTCTCCTTTCGTTTTGAAGATAATTGATTGAAACTTGGGATACCCTATATATATATATATATATATATATATATATATATATATATATATATATATAAGCGGCATTTTTTTCATTTCCGGTTTCGCCGGAAGTGACACTAACTTTCGATTTTTAAATTGAACACCCTGCATATTATTGCATTTTTGAATTCTACATGATTTTCTGAATCCAACGATGCCAAATAAGTGATAATTTCAAACGTCAATACTTTTTATAATATAATTCTTAGTTTTCCATTTAAGTGTACCATGACGGTTTCGATTTATTCTAAACGACCCGCGTAATGGTAGAAAAATTAAAATCCCCTCAAAAATACTAAATTACGTGATTTATGAGCAAATAATGTTCATCAAAATGGTTTTTGGGGCAAAACTCATTTTTTTCGAATGGAACCATATTGGTACCGTGGTACCATTTATTGGTACTATTACTAAGGAACTTACTCATATATCTTATTAAAATGTGCGATAAATACAAACAAAATTACGTCTAAAAGAATATAAGAAAATACAATTTATTTATAATTATCCTGATATACATAAGGTGGCTTTGGAATTCAAAAAATGAACATGAAACGTTACAACAGTTGTTCAAAATGCTGCCCATTAACGTCAATGCACTTCCGAACTCGTATCGTCGTTTTTCGAAGAACGTTCGCCAATTGCTGGGTCCTTATGCTATTAATTGCGCGTCTTACACGCGGCTCCAGGTCTTCACGGGTTGTAACGGCGGTTGCATAGACAATATTTTTTTAATTGACCCCAAATAAAGAAATCAATGGGTGTTAAATCAAGTGACCTTGGCAGCCACCTCACGGGACCATTAGTCGAAATTTCGTTTTCTCCGAATCTCTGTTGAACGTAATCAATTACTATCCTTGAATTATGGGGAAGAGTGCTATCTTGTTGTAAATACACTCCCTGTCTTAAATCCAAAGGTACTCATCCAAAATGTCCTCAATCTCATTTTGCAGGAATCTCAAGTATCTGGCACCAGTCAGGGGCCCTTCAAATATTATTGGACCAATGATTCTACTACCGATTATTCCAAGCCAAACATTCAAACCGAACCGCACTTGAAAGTTACCCTCCCGTAATAAATTTTGATTTTCTTGTGACCAATATTTTGTATTTTGTCGGTTAAATAATCCCAAATTTGTAAACCTAGACAGGTCCAAAAATAAAATCATTCCCAAAAAATCATTGTTTGGCTGTACGTTATTCTGCAAAATCCAATTGCAATATTCTATCCTACGTTCGTAATCATTTTCGTACAAGTGCTGGTGCAATTGGTATTTAAAAGACTTATAGAGGTATTTGTGCAAAATTCGACTTACTGTTTGGTGACTGATTTCCAATTCAAAACCAGTTTACCTTAAAGAAATAGTCTTATCAACTTCTACTCGAGCCAAAACCTTAATTTCCGTTCCTTCGTCAACAATTAAATTTTCTTCGGGATCATTGTTCGACTCTCTTGGAAACTGATTTTCAAGACGTTTAAAATAATTTCTCGCTAGACATTGTCTATTAGGATATCCTTCGCCATATAGATCTTTAGCTGCTACGGCATTTTTTCTACATTCCCCGCAAATAATTAACATGTCCACTTTTTCATCTCTTGTATAAATTGGCGGCATTTTGAACACAATTAACAAGAATTTTAAATAATTTTTGAAGACACAATAAAAACATGGATGAACCAACAAATGTTTGACAAGCTAAGTTTTCATTGTCTTCAAAGCCACCTTAGTTACTTTTTACCTTCTCTACAGAGAGTTGTAAATAAATTGTATTTTCTTATTTTCTTTTAGCTGTAATTTTGTTTGTATTTGTCGCACATTTTAATAAGACATACCTATGAATAAGTTCCTTAGTAATAGTACTAATACACGTAGGAGCTACATAACGGCCCAGCAATTGGCAAACGTTATTCGAGAAACGGCGATACGAGTTCAGAAGTGCATTGAAGTGGGAAATGGGCAGCATTTTAAACAACTGTTGTAATGTTTTGTGTACTTTTTTTGTATTCCAAAGCCACCTTATGTATAACAAGATAACCATAAATAAATTGTATTTTCTTATTTTCTTTTGGATGTAACTTTGTTTGTATTTATCGCACATTTTAATAAGACATATGAATAAGTTCCTTAGTAATAGTACTAATAAATGGTACCTAGGTACCAATATGGTTCTATTTGAAAAAATGAGTTTTGCCCCAAAAACTATTTTGATGAACATTATTTGCTTATACATCACGTAATTTAGTATTTTTGAGGGGATTTCGATTTTTCTACCATTCCACTGGTCATTTAGAATAAATCGGAACCGTCATGGCACACTTAAATGGAAAAATAAAAATTATATTATAAAAATTATTGACGTTTGAAATGTCACTTATTTGGCATCGTTGGATTCAGAAAATCATGCAGAATTAAAAAATGCAATAATATACAGAGTGTTTCGTTTAAGAATCGAAAGATATTGTTACTTCGGAAAAGTTCTGCTTATTATGTATATAGGATATCCCAAGTTTCAATCAATTATCTTCAAAAGAAAGGAAAAATTGTGTCCATGATCCTTATATAATATATATATATATATATATATATATATATATATATATATATATATATATATATATATATATATATATATATATATATATATATATTATGTTATTTGGTGTTATTAATTGATTATGTACATGTATCGATTATTATCCTTTGTATTGTTTTTGAGTTGAAAGGGGATCCTTCCCCAAGGTGGAGGATATGTTTAGTATTATTAATTAACTTATAGTTTTCTTTAACAGATGTGGATTGTGTCGTAAGAAAGGGCCTTACTTTGGTAACATTCCGGAAGGATAAGGTTTTAGGCGAAAATTCATCTTTAACTTAGGTAGTTCAACCACTGAATCTATTTAAAAAGCATGTGGTTACTCAATATAAAGATTTAATACTACGAAGGGTTTAGTTAAACAAAAAGAAGTGATATAAACATAAACAAGTTCATTAGTCTTATTTTTTCATCTACATGCGCTGTTACCATTTTTGCTACTCACAGATTCGAAAGCAAGTTAATGGAGAATCAATTCAAAATCAAAAAGTAACCAGAAATTAATTAATTGCACGTACTTCATTTTTATGTTACTCTAACACCCTCACTTGAAAATTGTTTATTTACAAGTTACATTGTGAGCAACAAATTTTAAAGGTAATTAACATGATAAGTAATTCAGCATAAAATTGTAATTAGAATTAATTGTTTACCTCTACTTCAATGTTATGTTACGCTAGCAACCCTATTTGGATTTGTTTTACTCGCTGCTTAAATTGTTCAGCATTAAGTTTCAAAATGCACATCGTAAGCGCAATAAATATGACAAGAAATTCAGTATAAAAAAGTAATCAGAAGTTAATTAATTTACTCGTACTTCACTTTATGTTACTCTGGGACCCTCATTTGGGAATCGCTTATTTGCTGTATAAATTGTTGAGCAATAATCGATTACACGCACTTCTCTCTTATGTTACGCTACAACCCCCTACTTGTAATTTATTTACGTAAATTGTGAATATATCCTTTTCTTTTTTTTAGTAAAAATGAAGCAACTAATTAGCAAAAGTTTGTAGTGTGTTTAATTATCATCCGGTGTACGATCATATCTGTATAAGTGAGGGTGTTAGCTTATCGTTAACCTAGTAACCCTGCCTTTAAGGTCGAACTGCTGCTTAAGAGAAGGGGCAAGAAGTTTAAACCGCCAGTTACTTAGCAATAAATTAGCACTTATGCGCTGTAACCGATTTTGATGTGTGTTAGTGCGGGTTCTAGGTTAACGGACATGTTACAGACATGGACAGCAATGAATCCGTCTTCTACCCAAACCTGGACTAATACTTATACAAGTCGACCTTTGTAGCTTGCGCTTTGGGGTTTGGGTGCCCAGTAGCATAACGCTTGAGAGTTCAGCTTAATTCCTTAACCGAATAATTGTTACACGGACTATATACAAGGAATTTCCCATTCTCTGTCTCTTTTACACAGTGACTCAATTCTCTTCTTCTTCTTCTTCTTCTTCTGAACATCTCAGAGACCAAGGTAAAATTGTTAACTTATACGTAATTTGAAACGAAAAGTGAGTATACTATTAAACTTCCGATATGCGTGCGTATACGATACATACGCACGACAACGATTCAACCCTGGTATTCAGAAATTTAAATAGGTGGGGATTTATCTTTCCATCTATTTTTCGGCTGTAGTGGTGCTAACAGTTTAGTCAAATTCAGTCATTTGAAACGAGAAGTTTACAGTAGTTATAACCTTGATCGTATCTAACGGATACGCGCGACCGTTTGGGTGAGTCTTTATACTTATATTATTATAACTTAAATTTACGTAAAATGTTAGAATATTGTAAAATTAAGTTAAGTTGTAAATGTTTTAAGCAACTATTTTAAAAAGCTTTTCTAAAATTGATAACTTTATATATTACATACTCGCGACCGTTCATGTAACATTATTCTTTTCAGACAATATGACTAACGGAAAAAACCATTTTAACCTCGATAATCCAGAAGATGTCAAAGAACTAAGAAATATGATGCTAACTAACGATTCAAGCGATGAAGAAAATTACATAGACGATAGTGACACTGATGAAGAGGAAAACATACAAGAACGTGAAGGGGGTTCGGAGTCCGAACAAAGTACGATAGAATGTGTTGAGGAAGATGACACCGAAAATACAGAAGCTGGCTTTTATGAAGCATTTCAAATAAAGGAAAATAAAGTAATTAATTCTTGGAAATGGCAAAAACTCAACTGCCACCAAGAAAGCTAGCGAAACATAATATCTTAGCCTAGAAGGCAGGAGTAATCGGACCAGCCAAAAATGTTACAGATATTTCGGAAATATGGAATTGCATGTTTCCTGATACAATGATCGATATTGTCGTAAATAGTACCAATATATACATACGTTCTATACAAGGAAAGTATTCTCGACCCAGAGACGCACGAGAAACAGATGAAGTTGAAATAAGAGCTTTATTGGGGCTTCTCTATTTAGCTGGAGTTTACCGAGCCAATCGTCTCAATCTCCTGGGCATGTGGAAAATGGATGATTTTAAACAGATAATGAGCATAAAACGTTGTCAGTTTCTAATGAGCTGTGTTCGTTTTGACAATATGTCGACAAGAGAAGTGCGAAAGCAAACTGACCGTCTCGCTCCTATTAGAGACATTTTTGAGAAGTTCAATTTGAACTGTCAAAAATGCTATTCGCTTGGTAACAATGTTACTGTAAAGGGACGCCGTCAGATATCCCAATTTTGTACTATTATTAATTAGTTTCCTAAAGTTTATTAGCAAGACGCCGTCCTTTATTCAAAACTTTCCCGTCATGATTAATTATTTGCTAAGTAAAATACCAGTACTGATATAATATTCACGGAATTTATTAAGATAAAGTGACTTGCAAAATGCACAGGTGCAAGCCATTATAAAAATTCGTAGAAGTTCTAGTAAAAGCTAAACATATTTTATAACGTTGCAGAAAATTGCACAATAATTAATCATGCATTCTCCCTCCAGACGTAAATCCCAAAAACGTTTAAAAGTTTGTATACGTCAGAGCATCTTCCGCCAATACTGGCCTACGGAATCTCACCACCAAAGTTTCGTAACCACCCTCGCGAATTCTTTATAAAAACGCGGCACACGTTGCTAAAGAAGGACGATGATGATGAATCGGTCAGTCAATCAATGAATCGGTCTAGAAACATCTCTCGCTACCAGAAGCTCGCCACCAGAAGAATCCGAATAGAAATCGTGTGCTCTATCGTCGCGTTCGCGCCGACTACTACCGTTTAAAACCGCCAGCCTGTAACCGCCGTCCGAAGTAGAAATCGCGACTTCGCGACTTGATAGCATCACCTAAGTCAAAGGGTTAGAGTTACAGAGATCTAACGTTGACCGTACGTAAGTGGAGATACCTACAGCCCTATACACCTGGTGATAGGGATATGCAGGGTTGTAAGCCCGACATACTCTTTCATTACTAGACACCTACACTGTGGAGATTGGAGGGTAGATGCCCGACATTCCATTGAGCGCTGGAGATCCTCTTGTTTAGCTTAACGGGTGGTTGCCCCTATTGATAGCAAAGGAGACCCACACACACACTTACACTGTGGAGTTTGGAGAGTAGTTGCCCGACATTCCATTGACCGCCGGAGATCTTCTTTAGTTTAACGGGTGGTTGCCCAGATTGCTAACAAAGGAGACCCACCTATACAAATTTGCACTAACACTAACACTAAAAACACTTCGACAAACGTACCCGCAACCGCAGAGTACCTGTAATTAAAACCTCGTCAGAGGATTAAGCCGAACACATAGTTAACGCCGTTAATCCAGTAATATAGAAACATAACCGTAAAAACTAGACGTGTTCGGCAGTATTAAATTATCGCCTGTGATAAAACCGCCGCCGCCACCACCGAGAAACGTAAGTTACACCGTTTGCAATTAATAAGATTGTTACCTGTAAACCAGAAACTATCCGATAATACATTTCGTGTTAAATCATTAAAATCACTATTGTTAGACGCGAAAGATTCAATTTAATAGAATACGAAGGTTTTATATTTTAAAATCGGTCAACATAACAAAAGTATTTTTATTTACATAAAAACCTGGGTACTAAAATAATTAATATAGGAAAAGAAACAAATAATCCGCAACTACCGTATAGAAGCTACCTTTAAAATGAAAAGCTGTCATTTATTAAAAAGGGCAAAATTGAATTTAAACGTGAATGAGTTTATTTTCATAAGAAAAGCATGTATAAAACTAGATTACTTTTATACATTTGAAAACCGACCGCTTTAAAATATCGATTATTTCTTTAAAGGCAGAGTATTGAACTCGGTGTTTTATCGCACACGTGTTTATAACAGGGTTATCTTGCTACCAACTTCTATAGTTTATCCAGGGACGCATTCAGGTAAAATTATTTACTTTATTTCGGCAGTTAAACAGTATAAATTGAAACCAGTCCAAGGACGTAGATTAAAAGTCAAAACCCAACCCTTCTATTCATGTTATATTGCAGAAACTCCAGAGGACCACCTAACCCTACGTCCCAGGATCAACCAGGAAGTAGTATATAAACTTGACGATCCTGCCCGACAAAAGGAGACCCACCGGAAAATATATTTGTATTTATATCATAGTTAAGTAGTAAATTAACACAATTAGTTTTATAACAGGAATAATAGGGAATAAATGTATATAAACCTTGTTTGTTCAGTGTTGAGACCTGAATAGCGAACCCCGATCCTTATTTTGCAAGTACAAAATTCGACTAAGCTAAAAGGGCAAAGTGAAAATTATTCATTAGTAGTAATTCACTGGACAATATCGAGCGTAATACATTACAATAGATGAAAAACTAGAGGATTTTAGAGGAAGATGCCAATTTATCCAGTACATTCTAGAAAAACCTAGAAAATATGAAATAAAAATCTATGCGATGGTAGATGCTAATCTATCTTATACATACAATATGGAAGTTTATTGTGGGTTGCAACCTGAAGGTCCATTCTCTCTCAGCAATAAACCAAGCGATGTAGTAGAGCGTCTGGCATCCCCCATATTCAACACAGGAAGAAATCTGACCTGTGACAACTGGTTTTCTAGTTATGAATTAGTCAAGGAATTAGTTGAAAGAAAACTATCATTTGTAGGAACATTGAAGAAAAACAAACCTCAAATTCCCTCCGAGTTTACCAGGGCGAGGAGACGTGCACCTTCTACAGGTTTATTTGGGTTCAACAAAGAAGCGACTCTTGTCTCTTACGTACCTAAACCAAACAAAAATGTAATCTTCATTTCTAGTCTTCATTATGACCAGGCTATTGACCCTAAATCCGGCGAGAAAAAAACCCCGAAATTATTACATTTTACAATCAAACTAAAGGAGGTGTTGACACAGTCGACAAACTTTGCGAAACGTACAACGTCGCTAGAAATACTAAGAGGTGGCCTCTCATTGCATTTTTTTTTAAATGCTAAACGTTGCAGCAATTAACGCTTACATAATATTTTCAGTAAATACTGAGCAAAAAATAAGTAGAAGACATTTCCTAATGAATTTATCAAAAGTTCTTGTGGAAGAAAATATAAACCGAAGAGTAACTGTTGCCACGGGAGAACTTCGTCAAAATATTTTAAAATAAAACACAACGATACCACTGAGGATATTGGACAATCCGGGAAAAAAAGGTGTAGACTTTGCTTAAAAGAAAAACGTACCAGAATTACTAGGTTTACCTGTGAATTTTGTTAAAAATTGGTCTGCATACAACATCCCAAATACATTTGCGTTGACTGTAATTCTTTATAATTTTATATATGACTATTAAGTGATTATGTTCGTTTATTTTTAGTGCGGAATAACTTTTGTTTTTGTACCTACATTATACAACAAATACCTGTTGGTTTTAATAAATTTTACGTACCAAAATTTTTATTTTTTGTTTTCAGACATTTATAAATTAAACAGAGTATGTCGAAGATACTTGCGACCGTCTTAGAAATTTTGATGGGCGCGCCTATCGCATGGTTAAGCAATGGTTAGATACGTGATTAAACGGGGAGCTAGAAGAAAAAGGAAGAAGGAAAGGATTCTCTGCTCATTCACAGATAGTAAGCACACCGAACTAGCTCAAAAGTGTCGGTTCGGGCGGGGTGAGAGAAGAAAGGATGTTAAAGATGCCGGCGCCAAGAGCCGCTCCCCTATGTAGAGATAGGATTCACCGCTGTCCCGACTCTTGGACAGTGGTGCAGGATGGAATGGGCGAGGAGATTGTAGGAAAAGGGAAGTACAAGAGGAAATAGGAGTAATTACACTGCTGTAGTGAGACAAGTTTATATTTTTAAAATAAAAAAAAAACTAAATCAAGGAGGGTGTGGATCCAATTAATCCACCACAAAAAAATATATGTAAATAACCTAAATGTACAAAAAAAAAATAGTAAATACCGTTCGCAAGCCAGATAGTTAGGTTCGACACCTGCGAACTAGTAATTGTTTAATTAGTCCTAGAAACAAAACTTACATCATTCCCCTTTTCAAGGGAAGGCCTTCCTTTGTATAACCTAAAAGAGAACATATTTTGACGCCTTTACAAACCGCAAATTATTACCAAATAATTAAAAAAAAAACAAACAACTTGCGGTGGTTTACACAAAAGAAATAAATTTTTATAATGAGTACAAATTTTATAGCTCAGAAAGCATTTTATCTTTTAAAACAATAATGAATCTAATATCATGGAAATTTAATAAATGCATAAATTTCAAGAGAGAAAGAGAAAAAAAAGATTAATAATTAATGTCTACACCAATGCAATACAAACATTTGTTCATATAACGGTAGTGAAACTACTTTTACGCATCCAATTTAAAGTGATGCTGCACGCACAAAAATGGCAGCCAAAATAAGTACAGTTAAATGTTGCTATTATAATTACAAAACAAAATGAGGGAAGTAAATCATGGTAAAATAACAGGTAATGAAGGTCGCGTGGTTATGAAGTGAAAGATTAAGGATACAGCAATAAGGATATAGTGATAACAGGTCTACAAATATAGGTTAAGATGTTATAACAGACTAATTGGTTTAATTATTTTTAGTACGTGCACTTTAGCATTACTTATCTAAAGATTTACACAATAATTATTCAGTTAAATTTCATGTGATAATAGAAAAGGAATGATCTAACCTTTCTATAAGCAGGTAGTAATTCTGTTCAGTCGATGCAGAAATTGTCACGATCCGGTTTGATTTTAGTTACGATTCAGAGTTAAACCAGAATGTAGATATATGGAGGTATTAGTTGAAGTTCAAGTAGAAAATTCGTTGAAGTTAAAGTAGAAGGTACTTCGTTGGAATTAAAAAGGACCAGGTAATTCGTTGAAGCGTTCCTTGCTTTACGAAAGCATCAATAATTCGTGTTTTGATTAAAACGTCTTCAAACGTCGATCTTGCCGAAGAAAATTTTTCTAAAACCGCGTGTAAGCGAGCAACAAAACTTGCAAATAATAATTAGAAAAGCACCAATTGTTTTATTACAAATTATGCTTCTTGAAGATATATCAGATTATTTATATCGTATTATATTATAAGAAATTTTTCAAGAAGACATCAAAATTTTCAGCTTGGCAAAATGACGCCAAAGGAAAGAAAGAAGACGTAATTTTTATGATAAAATTGTATTATTCAAAATATAATGTTATCAATATGTTATCTATATCATTAAATGCCCAAAAATTATAAATTGTGATTTCTCCACTAACGCCATCTAGAGAGGAATTCTAAAAGCTTGTAGTATAGTTCACCTTAATTACCTAAATTTTAGGATCCGTCACTAAAGGGAGTAACAATGCAGATTTTAAATGAAATATTATTTAAATGTGAATTTATAACGTTTGAATAATCAAACGTACGAAAGTTTATATTAGGCTAATACTAAAATTACTCAGAAATATTATGTAGTTCAGGTTATGAACAGGAACAACGTAAGCATTTCTAGAAAGAAGATTTGAGCAAATATGTACAACTTGTACAGAAATTTATAGAAAAGTACCAAAGTAACTTAAGTATCCAAAACACAAATTATTTCGTTACAATTTATTACTTCAAATTTTGCTTAAATTTATTAGCTCAACTACAAAAAATTTGAGCGTATTTGTGTTTCGAAGTGTACATAAAAATTTTTCCTATTCTTTAGATAATTCTTTTAATAGGCATTTAATATACACAGAAGTTAAGTAATCCTAACAAATTTAACTTCTATTAAACAAAATTAGGATAAACAGTAATTACGTATTTTTTTAACATCCAGATGAAATCGTTTATTTTTATTGACATTTATTTTAATAAAATATTAAACACACTTTCGTATTTAATAGCAGAAGCCAGAACGCCGCGTGAAGTATTTTTTCTGACCGGTTCAAAATTACATATTCCATTTCAATTTACGAGTTAATTACAAAAATATTGAACTACATAGTAAACTTCTAAATTATAGCAGTAAATGCGTGGATAAACAGTAGATATCACACCAATACAAAATTTCCAAACAAAATTCGTTTAATATTTTGCAATAATGGCATGATTCAATGGTAAATGTCCATCTGTATTGCTGACTTTTATGGGATGGGCGACGAAATTTTAATTAGTCCTTTGACCCTTAATGATTTTATTTTTATTTCTTGTGTAAGTAATCTTGTGGTTTAAATTACCATATTTTTGAATTACATTTTCAATTTCTCATTAATTTAATTTTTAACGCCAATTTCTAGCTAAGATACATTTATATCCACGTTTGTACCTACAAAATAGAATTTTATTACATTCGTTACAGCTTTCCGCTAGGGAAAACTCACTGATGTCGTAAAATCTTGCATTAAAAGGTCGCAAAGTGTAAGTGTAAGTGCTTTGTAAATCATACCAAATGGCTGCAACAAAATAAATTTTGAAAGCGAATGTCTTATATATAATGTAGATTGCTGATCTCCAATCGTAATATACTGTGTAAACCACATTTTAGTGCCAAATACAAAACAAAAATTTTCAAATTTGCTGTTTTAGATTGAACTGTTCAATATGTATACATAGATTAAACAATAAAATACTTTAACGGCAGGTATTTACAGCACATTGGATTCGACAATGGTACCCATTAAGAAGGTGTTTCAAAATTATGGCGTTAAACCAGTTAAATGGTAATACACGCTTTAACGTGGGTTTAGTCATAATAAACTAATAAGAGAAACAGAACCGACATTCTCTGTATCATTATTAACATACTCGTAACTATATTATTGTAGTACCGAATCATCATTCGGTAATAACGCACACTTACATCTGGTAGTGTAACATTTATTCTTGTATCTGATAGCCCTTATAAATTCCATATCCACCATACTATTATGAAAAGTTACTACGGTGAAATAATTAACTAAATTATTTATTATTGTGGAGAAAGAGAGGTGAGTTTACCCAAACATTTGTTGATACCTGTTGTAATTCTAATGTATTTCCCTGTATCTATTTTGGTACAGTTTCTTCGCTGATTTATCATTTTAATGAGTGAAGTGAAGTAAGGGTCATATCAAATACCACTAAGAAATTCCTAGAGCGATTTAAAGATATGTACTTAAAATGATCCCAATCGTATAGTTCACTGCAACTAAAACTAATATAAAGATTGTAACAAGATTGTCATGTGTCTATGATCTTATCATAGATTTTCTGATAATTTTCAAAATTATAAATTATTTGTTAGTACCGTACATCTCAAATGTAGTGTAAACTCTCGTAATTGGACGTAATAACGCATCAATGTTTGGAGAAGCTATTCTATTGTAACGTTTTCTTTGTCTTTTACGTATTTAAAAGGTTTAAGATTTATATTGTTATTTTCTAAAACAAAAATGAAACTTTTGTTGTTGATCAAAGTAAAATGAAAGCTTAAAGAGGAAGTGTGATTTACATTCTTGGTATCGATGTTTAGGAAAACCCTTTTACTAAATTGAGAGGAAACATTCGTCAATGTCTTTGTAAATAAGGATAGTTTTGTATAAATAAATATTTTATTTATTTTAAATTGGGCGAATTTCGTTAAATCAGGTTGAGATTGCACCATATAAAAATAAAATTAAAGAACGTATTCAAATTATTACATTGTATGCTACATATTTTGCAAAAGTTAAACTTAGCCGCCAGTTCGACACCGTCTCGTTTGATAAGGTTTGATTACAAACAAAGAATTTGTCTTTATATCAAGGGCAGTAAATGCTAGAAAATTTCAATTTACCATATATCCATTACTTAGGTAAGGTTTGGAGAAGAGATAGGTATTGTTGATGTTGCAATTTCTCCCGACGGTTTTCAAGTTTCACGTCGTGGATACGTGTAAAATTTGAGTACCTTTTCCTTTAATTGACTAATTTAATGTTGGTGGTCTAAAAAACCAATGTGGCGAAAAGTGAAATTATTCACGGCATTAGTAGTAGCGTAGGTGTAGAAGCGTCGTTTTTTTGTTACGCTGACGTAGTGATTACCTCGGAATAACGTTGACCCCGGCCGTGTTGAATGAACTATCGTCACAAGATTATCATTCCCTCACAACCCAAATAAGGGATCACATAATCGTTCAACCATCACGAGACCAGTTTATCATTACGTGTAGTTGGTCCATAGGGAGATCCAGAAAGGCGTTTAGTGTTTAAAATACCAAGTGATTTCATCGTTCTCTGGAGAAGGCTCCGCTTCTTGCGGAAAAATACAACCCTCATTCCAACTTTTGATAGGTAAAGTTCACAGTTTGCCGTTAATTAAATAACCTACTGTAAATGGACTAGCTTTTTCGTCAAGATACAAGTATTAAGAATTATACCGAACTTGTACAATAGTAGAGTAAAGATAATAAATAACGTGCTGCAAATAGACCAGATTTATCGTTAAGTTACAAATGATAAGTGTTAATCAAGAGTAAGTATCAGGCAGAACTAGGTTGCATTAAAGCAAAGTTAATTATTAGCGCGTCAACATAACTGTCAGTGTACACGAAACCAATTGAAATCCAATCATAACGCTAGTCGAAAGAGAGGCTGTTATTACCTGAATTTCACGGAGAGCTGACAGGGCCGTGTTAACATCAACCATAGAGCCGAGGTCTGTTCCAGATGACTGTGTTACAAACGGTCATCCTCTACCTAGGGTAACATTTCTGAGTTTTATGATTGTGGTGGGTGACGAAACCGAATAAATTTATGGTGTGTAATCTGTATTGTTTGGTTATGTGTTTGTAGAACCGATTGAATACGCCTTTTCGTTAAAGATTAACTTTTTGTTGTTTTTTTTTTTTGTTGTTCAAATTTTCATACAGGCGTATCCATCCGTATTATTATTAAAATTCGTTTGAAGGTTTATTTTTAATTTGATTTAAACTGACGAATTTACACCAAAAATTACTTAATAGGTGCGTTTTAAGCAGGCCATTTATTTGTAAAAGGAAAGTAACCATTTCTTATTTTGGACATTAGAAGCAATTCTATACTGTATTTTATTAGCTATCTTGCTTCACCAGTAGTAGATAACCTAGGTGACAATTTGCTCTCCGGTTAATGTCATTACATTGTTTTGTTAAATAAAACAATTACGGCCGAATGCTGGTCAGGGGATTATTTAATTATAGCGTAACAATTAGAGGCCAATGAATGACTACATTATTTTCTTTTATAATTTGAACATAATGAATTGCAATTTACAGAATTTTATTTCAAGTGTTGCGTGCAGAATTAAGTGTTTTTTTGTTGTTAAAGTGACATTACTTTAGCATCAAATTTATTATATAACGTTACATTAACGGTACTTTATTGTTTTTTTTTTATTAAATTGGTGCTTGATTTTTGCGACACACAATTATTTTAATTAAGCCTACAAATGTTTTTAAAAGCCTTTCAGGTGGGAATGACCTGCTGGTCCCAGTGCCGCCTGCGAAGATTACGTTTAGGTAAGCGAGTTATTCGAGTATTTTGAGTGACCTGTGAACTGACGTAATTAGGCATTTCAACCTCTCACGTGACATTTTAAAGCTTTGGCGCCTTTTTCTGGTTTTATACTGTTTCAACGCTCGAGCGCGAAATGAGCCAAAATGCTAATAATAAGGAAATCTGAAAAATTGCAAAGGAACTTTTCCTTTAGCATGAATATCTAAACTTACGATTACTACACTATTAAAATACTAACCTTTTGAGTAATTAAATCTTGTACTTTTTTTATTTACCTTTTATATAAATTTAAACGTTACGATAACAGTTTCAGTTAGCATCCTCGGTAAACGGCGAGATATATCTAAAAATTACTTGAAATATTAAAACAAATGTATGAAATCTCAAGTAATACTGGAAGGTCTTAACATTTACTGAGGACGTTAACTGTCATTTTTATCGAATCGTTTAAATGTACATAAAAGGTAAGTAAAAAAAATACACTACTTAATTACCAAAGAGATAAATATTTTAATTACAAAAATTTTCCAGTATTTTTCTAAAGTTATTCTCATCACATCTAAATATGAGCGGCTATTTCTAATTGGAGTTATTTGCAGTCATAGTGCAGTAATATTGCACATTCAAAGCAGTTAACACAAACAAAAAATTGAATCATTACTTCAATTCGAAGTGCTGAACACGTGTGAGAGATTATCTACCTTACATATGTAAATAAACCGTGCAAGCGTTTATTTACCTTAAGTAAATAAATAAACCATTAATTATTATTTAAAGATTAAAGTACGAAATAGGACAATTCATTGTACGGTAGTTTAAGTGATGTAATCAAACTAATGCAATTAAGGTAATCGTACTATGCAACGAAATTAAAGTAATATAGTTATAGTAACGTAACTAAAGTAGCATAAATGTTCGAGAGGTAGTTATCAATTCTTTGAATAATGCATTTAAATAGCTGCAAGTGAGGCTGAATGAAACGCAAAAGCTGTATTGATAAATGTCAAATCAAATTAAGTGTGGACACCAAAAATTAATAGTTATACGGAACGAAATAAATCACCTTCTTCCATTTATCCACTGAGTTTCAACCAATTGACAATCTTCTTTTCTCAGTTTGCACAAGTCTACTTAAAGGAAAAACATTAATTCCCCGTAACTCTAATTTAAACACATGTTTGACTTTGTGTTTTACAATGTTTCATAATTCGTTAATAATTGAAAATAATATATAATTCGTAACGAATCAAAGCTGCCGTCGAATAATTACAGCGTTTCAAATATTTAAAGGTGAGGATCCTGTTGAATTTATTTTGAATTGGACTTAAATTTTTTTTTTCGTTTATCTTAGTAGGCTATGTTTAGTAACTTGGTAACGTGTCATGTAAGTTTGAGAATGATTATGTAAGATAAACATTTTTAAATAAAAGGAATTTGGTGCTTCGTAAGCGGAATCTTATATTACGATTTACAGGTAATCAACAGATTTTGTCCTTTGAGCATTACTGGATAGCCACATGGACACGAAATCCGAACATTTAAGACGAAGTGAAAGAATCCCACAACGGAAGGAGACACAGCCAAAGGCGGGATATCCAATAGCCCAGCCATCCAAAGTTCAAAAGTCCAAAGTAGCGGTTACAAGACACTCGAAGGTAGAAGGAAAACCTGCGGCGGAGAACCCGACAGACATAGTCCCAGCCCAATCGGTCTCAGTCTACCACAGAGCAGGCAGTCAAAGCAATGCATCCACTACCTGCCAGAAAAGCTATACATGGAGAATACGAGTCGCGAAATTACAGCATGCCATACACAAAAAAGAACTTCAGAACCAGCAAGAATTATTAGATCTTCAGCTAAAATTGGTGAAGGTACAAATGCAGGAAGAAACGGACGCAGACGCAGAAACTAAGTCCGAAAGACCGATTTAGTTATACATGAGTCACCAAATGTAGCAAAGTGGGCTCTGGGAGATAATCCTTGGGACACGACTCCTATTGATAGGAATGGTACGTATTTTTTGACGAGACAATCTTTACCGACGTATTTACCTATCTTTGATGGAAATCCTATCGACTGGCCCCAGTTTATTCATCAGTATCGAAATTTAAATTTTATTTGTGATTTTACTAACGAGGAAAACCAGTCTAGACTGCAGAAATGCCTAAAGGGAGAGGCTAAGCCGATATACCAATCCCTATTAATTATGCCGCAAAATACAGCGAAATTTATTGACTTATTTCAGTCTAAATATGGTAGACCCGAACATATTATTAACTTAATGAACGTTAAATTAAAACAATTTGAAACTTAGAAAAGTGACCAAATAATCATAGCACAAAACAATTGGCCTCTTTTGATAAATAGACAAGTTATAAGGCCTGACTAAGACTCTTTAAGGTTGGCTCATTCATGGTGATATTTCAATCCAGGTAGTTAGTAGATATTTTTGTTATATGAATACAATCAAAACTAGTAGCGACTATCAACTAGATCCTCCATAGGAGGTAAAAGATCACTAACATAACATCGTTAAAGAAGGTTGGAAGGTAAATGAAGTTCAAAATGGTAGAAATAAACTCCTTTCACCTGAAGACAGACGAGCAGAGATTATACTGGAAGAAAATATCAGAACAGTTGGAAACAGGTATAAAACTGGACTCTTATGGAAAAACACCAATGCTATACTCCCAGAAAGTAAATAAAATACCTTAAGGAAGTTGATGTGTACTGAAAAGAAAATGGACAGAAACCCGGAATATGTTCGGACGTACAGCGACAAGTTCCCAATTTGGGCAGAATATCATTCCTGCAGATCGTGCTCCTCTAAGTCTTGATTTTGGCAGTGACGAATTCTTTTCACCCCCATCTTTTACAAAAGATGGAATTTTTAATGTGCACAATGCACACTATTACCCCTAGGTTGATGAAAACCCTCATGCAATAAGGGAAAGTAAATATCAGGAAATGTTTAGCATTAATGTACGGATAGGTGTTCTTGGTGATAATTTGCTTGGACCTGTAGAATTGCCTAATCGTTTAAACGGCGAAGAATATCTCAACTTTCTACAAAATACTTTAGCGGATTTATTAGGTGATATAAATCTGAATATTCGCGGAACTTGTGGTTTTTACATGTCGGTTGTCCGGCTCACTATAGCAGAACTGTTAGTACTTTTTTAGATAACAATTACCGAGAGCGATGGATCGGAAGAGGCGGTCCGGTAGCTTGGCCAGCAAGGTCTCCCAACCAATAAAGACACGCGATCAGCTTTGGAGAAGAATTCAGGATGCCTGAAACGAATTTAGGAACAATCGGGGAATTTTTGAAAAATTCGGCAATCCTTACATAAACGAATAAATTTGTGCATAGAAACGGATGGTCGTCATTATGAATTTTTTTATTATTAATTGTGTCAGAAACATTGTTTTGTATTAAAAACGTTTATTTTTTACCCGAGTATATTTCTTGCTCTCTAAAGCAAAATTAATTTATGACATGATAGCAGTTTGACGTTCACGCAATTGTTATTTAGTTCATTTTCTATAGCCATCTTTCATAATTGTAAATGAATTCGTTAGTTAATTTTATAAAAGTATGATTAACACATGGAAAGTTCAAATCGATTTATTTCGAAAACGGTGCGTCGTAGCTACTCCAGACCAGAGTATCATTCTTATATGAAAAAATCGAAATTTTTTAATTTTTATGTTAGAATTGCGAAATTTTGAAAAGCAAAAACTTATGAATAACATTGTAAATTTTCCCGCCCAAACGAGCCGCATATGAGTATAACTAAAAAATCATATTGATGCCATACGATTGGGCATATTCCCCTAAATAAATTGTACAGGGTGACCAACTAAGAATTCGAGGTACTGTATATGGGAAACTATCCATCGTAGAGGATTGTGCAAAAAAAAAGTTATTGCCAAAACGGCCAATACAAAAACCTGGAAAATATTTTCAAGTTCCTGAAATGGCCGCTAGGGGCGTAACTGCAACCTTGAATCTAAAAAAGTGATGTTACTGTGCATTCTGCTATATTAACCTAATAAAAAAATCGAGGATAATCTGAACTTTTTTTGTTTGGCACTTTTTGACGTATCTATAAAAATAAAGCGGTGGAGGGTATCCAAAGGTTTTCTTAAATCACCCCCCGTATCTTCGAAACGACTAATCTGATTTTAACAAACTTGGGCGCGTTCAAAAGAGCTTTTCTTGTAAGAGTTTTTCCCCGATTAGTGGCAAGCTTACGAGTCAATGGTAGTTTTCGGCCTACATTTCAACGGCAAAGAATTGGAAGAACACAAGAAAATATTAACCGTGTGCTGGGCTATACTGAAGGAAATCCTCATGTTAGCACAAGAGCATTATCCACAGAGTTGAGCATATCACGGACTACGGTTCAAAATACTTTGAAGGCTACAGGCAGGTTCTAATGGTCATCAAAATATATAGATAATCATTTAAACTTTTTTTAATTACTTTAAGAATGCACCCATATGATGTCGTTTCGCATCAGGCCTTGAAAGACGAAGATTTTGATCGAAGGGTGACTATTGCCATTAGATGTTAGGCATGATACGCGAAAATAGAGAATTTTTATTTCAAATTCTTTGGACCGATTAACCCACCTTCAGTAGTGACGGGAGAGTCAATCTGCACAATATGCATTATTGGTATGCAGAAAATCCCCATAGATTGCTTGAAGTTATGCACCAAGGACGTTGGAGTTTAAATGTATGGTGTGGCATACTGGAAAGCAGAATTATTGGGCCATATTTGTTCGAGCAACCCCTAAATGGCAATGTATTTCTTGACTTTTGGCCAATCAATTACCGTTGTTGTTAGAACAAAGCAAAAACTGTTTTTGCAGTTGGATGGTTGCCCAGCACATTTTGCTATTAATTTTCAGGAGCATATTAATGCAGTATTTCAACAGCAGTGGATTGGAAGAGGAAGTCTGTTTCCATGGCCTCCGCGATGGCCAGACTTAACTTGCCTCGATTTTTATTTATGGGGACGCTTAAAGGACATCGTGTTTCGGACTCAACCTACTACTAGAGAAGATATGAAAAACCGGATTCGTAATGAAATACGTAACATATCCAGAGCCAAAATTGAAGCTGCAGTTTTGTCTAGTCATGAGAGACTTCAGCAATGCATAGAGCGTGATAGTCAGCATTTCGAGCATTTACGGGGGTATTAAAAACCTTCCTCCTTTAAATCGGTCCTTTTTAGAGCTACAACTTACATAATAGAAACAATTCCAGAAAAATATAGTTAAAAAAAATAAAAATTTAAGAGATTTTCGTATAAAGTTTTCTTTGGCCGATATTTTAGGTTAGGAACAAGATATCGAGATGCGGTTTTTGTGAGCTTGTTTAGGAATCATTTAGCTACTTGTTCATGAAAAAAAGTCAAACCAATGCATTTAATTTTTTTGCGAAAATTAACCGTTTCTGTCGGAATGTCGAACAAAGCCTTCTAGCGACGACATGTGAAACTAACAAAACTTCAATTATTTTAACATTTGTAGCGCAAAAAAAGCCCTTTTCAACGCGCGCAAGTTTGTTAAAATCAGATTAGTCGTTTCAAAGATACGGGGGGTGATTTAAGGAAACCTTTGGATGCCCCCCAAAACTTTATTTTTATAGATACGTCAAAAAGTGCCAAACAAAAAAAGGTCAGATTATCCTCTCCTTCGAAGATCAGTTATTTTTTTATTAGGTTAATGTAGCAGAATTCACAGAAACATCACTTTCTTAGATTCAAGATTGCAGTTACGCCCCCTAGCGGCCATTCAGAAACATGAAAATATTTTCCAGGTAATGTATTGGCCGTTTTTCCGCAAGCCTCTACGATGTATAGTTTCCCAGATGCAGTACCTCGCATTCTTAGTTGGCCACCCCTAACAGAACGCTATCATTTAAAGGTAAACCATTATGAAGGTATTTGAATTAAACCGATGTTAGGGCGCCACTTCCAAGAGCTCCAGCTCTCTTAGGAAGTATTTTTGTATTAAGGTAATTTACGTTAAATCGACACAAAATCAGCTCTAGAATCCACAGTTTTCTTTTGTGAAAAGGGTTTGCGGACAACCTGTATGTGTGTGTATATATATATATATGATTTGTAGAAATTAATCAATTATTTAGTAAAATGACCGATATTTAGTGATAAATAGTAAATTTATTCACGGATTAAATCCTTTTACTAAAGTTTCATAGTCAACCATTTCAAATCGCAAATTTAAAGGTAGTAAAATTTTCTTAAAACTTATCGTAGTGATAGTTAAATTTGTTAGGAGTAAATTTTATTTTTATTTAGTTAATTTACTGGATATTTTTTATTGCATTATTCAATTCATGTAATTAAATTACGTAATTAAATTTATTTGAATAACAATTCAAGGCAAGGCTTAAAGAGGTTTCTATATTTGGAACTTTGAAGGCTACTAGTTTTGGAGTTTAACTTAAAGTCTTAGTAAAGGTTAAAATTTAATGTTACAATAATAATTTAGTCCAGACATATGGTAAATTAAAGTCGCAAACTAACTACTAGTTCTGATTTTTTAATATGTTGGTAGGAAAGCCCAGTGTTAACTTCGTGGCACATGAAAAACAATTTTCGTTTTTTTTCGGTTTTTTCACTTTACCTCCTAAACTATGCATTTTTCATAAAACTTGTTTCCAATATTTTAAAGTAGATTATATTTGATAAAATTTGAGACAAGCGCTAGCTCTGTACGCATAATACTTACCAAGATGCAGCCTTCGGAATATTTTGAATTTTTTTTCATAAAAGTGAAATGTTAAGAGTTGGCCAACTTTCGATTCCAAAATCGGAAAACTGTTCATTTTACGGGTAAACTCATAGGGAGAGATCTTGTAGCTAATATAATTAGCTTTAATTTAAAGACATAATGATGTCTGTAGGCCCGATAATATCCTCACAATATTAATAAATAAGAAACAACTGAATTTTCGTAAATTTGGAGGGGCACGTTTTAAATGTAAAATACCTTTCGGTCAGAATTTAACCAAATTTTGATATGTTCTAAAACTTGACGAATTGATCAAATGTCTTCATTGCCCGAAAGCTCAAAGCTCAACAGTTTTTGATATACAGGGTCTGCAATATCACTATTTGATACTTTCAATATATCATAAAATGGACATTTTGCCAATATTAACGCAAAACTTAGTGTAATGTTATTTTTTGTGCTACTGGTTACAACCTTCCTTTACTTTCATTATTTTGTACATACACTTGATATAGAGGTGAGACCAAATATATGTATCTGAAAAGAATTATACGGTGGTATTGTTTTGATATTTTGGTGAATGGAAGTTAACACACACACACACACACACACACACACACACACACACACACACACACACACACACACACACACACACACACACACACACACACACACACACACACACACACAACATATATATATATATATATATATATATATATATATATATATATATATATATATATATATATATATATTCCATTTAAATTATTATTGCAAGTTAAGTCCCTAGACGTCCGTTATACAGAGTGTTTCATTCCTTTAATAGATTTAATTGAGTATTATTATACTTCCTACTTAATTTTCTGATAACTCAATTGAAATGTCTGCATTAAAATAAACTATTTGCTAACTGTATATACCTACATAATAGTCACGATGTGTTTATACTGATACTTGGTGTCCAAATACAAAGGACCAAAGCGACATCTTAAACTTCATATAGGTACGGAAAAACCGTTAACATAAAAATCCTTGCAATTGATGTCGTTGCGAAATACAAAGCTTTTGGAGATTGACAGATAGAAAGGTTAGATGTGCTTCATTTATTATGCTCACTATTTTCTAATAAAGTTATACTTAGTATTTACTTATTCATTTAAACCAAAACCGTAATGTGGTATTACGCTTTTTCTTCTGCTTTTATTCGTACAACTAGATTTTTCTGATTTTGCACTTTTCTCTCGTTTTCATACTACAATTATTATTTTTCTATTCCCAAACTTATAAAATAACAACAATATAGTAGGTGGCTATGAAACGTCAAAATTAATCCACTAATTAAGTGATATTGTTGATGCTTAGCTGCAAATCTACTTTTGAATTAAAATCGTTGAAGAGCTTATGTGAAAATGAATCGAATTCCATGTTTTGCTGTGGAAATTCTTTAGTTCCTAGGGTTATGGTGAAAATAAGTGGTGAGGTAAATGCAAGAAAGCAGGAAATTGTGATTACACGTCGCCGAAGCAAATCTACCAGATCGGGTCATAATAGAAGAAACTCGAATCTGCAATGTCTGCAACATTTCTATTGTAAGGAAATTCAAGCAATAGACAATAACCCAAACTGTTTGCGATTAAATGTGCTACAAAGGTCAACTCACTTATGCTGCATTTGTAACGATGGGAATGACATACATAAAACAGCCATGAAAGGTATAAATAATATTTTTGTTGAAAATACGTACTGCTGTAATATTCATTTGGATGAGAATGGTAATCTGTTTGAGTTTCTGCTCCTGGGTTACGATATGTAAATCGGCCATTATTAGCAGGTAATGAGATTTAATTTTTTACAAGCATTACGTAAGGAAATTAAGAAAAAAGCTACCACACGGCTTACGAAGACGAACATAACTTCACAGATTCTCAATTTAAAGCAGTTTCTCCCATAACCAAAGATCAATTTAATAATCTTTTCAACTTTTGTGACCCAGTTAGAACAGGAAATTCTTTGAGATATGTAAGTAAAAAAATCTCTTAGCATTCCTGTGCAAGTTACGACAAGGTCTTAGTGATAGTTTTTAGCGTTTATTTTAATTATTCCATAAGACAACAAGCCAGTTTAGCTATATCTCTAGTTAGACAATCTCTTTCTGCAAGATTTGTACCACAAAGTATTGGATTTACTGCTACAACAAGAGACAGCTACATCGAAAATCATGTAACTCCTTTGCAAATCGTCTATATAATCAAAACCTGGATCGGCCTCAAGTTATAGTGTATAATTACTGTACTTATCTAGAAATAGACAAAAGTTCTTGTTTTAAAGTGTTGCGACAGTCCTACTGTACTTATAAGGGTAAACATCTTATCAAGCCATCTCTGCTTGTTGCCCCGAGCGGATTTATTCTAGACATTCAAGGCCATATTTCTCAAATTCTGAAATAAACGATGCCAATATACTTATAAGTGAATTTAATAGAGATGTGAATAGAATGCGTGAATGGTTTAATGAAGGAGATATTTTCATTCTCGACCGCGGGTACTTGGATGCTATTCCAGCTTTAAATAGGTTAGGTATTAATTTTAAAATGCCAGCCTTTTTGCCCAGAGGTCAGCTACAGTTATCCATAGAAGAGGCTAATGATAGTCGTCACGTTACGAAAACTAGGTGGATCGTAGAAGCACGCAATGGGCACTTAAAGTCAATTTTAAATTTTTAGCTTTAAGATAAAAACACCCACATTTGCAATATTGCTGATTTTCTTAAAATTGCTGGAGAAATTATAAATAAATTTCACCCATTTTAATGCAAGATGCTACTATCGAGCTAGCTGAAAATATTCTTCAAAAGTTCAAGAGCCAAATGTTGTTTAAGCCAGGGTTGAGGAGGAAAACTTACGCGCTATAAGGGCAGATGGGTTGATTTAAATGAAATTATCGTTCCTCATTCCCACGTTTATCACATTACTATCTTAGAGAGTTAACTGTAGGTATTTTTCAATTAAAGCTTGCTCCTTCTTATATACGGGACAATGAAATAGAGGACCGCCAGGTTCAATATTAATTTGATGAAAACTACGAACCCGGTTTATACGGGTAAGGATATATTCTCGACTCTGAAATGCTACTCGTTGCTAGTCGTGGATTGAATTTGTGCCGAATAATGAGGAAGCAGAACCTAACCCAATATTAGGTACTTACTGCACCAGCAAGACTGGTGCCAGAACTTTAGGTACTTGTTCTCATGTGGCAGCTGTACTATGGTTTTAGGATACCTAGGTATCAAGAGCTAATCAAATATCCTTCTACAAATGTTTTAAATCATATACTAAATGCAAATAATGTGGAGGTGATAAACATTTAATATTTGATTATGCAACTTTTGATTTATATGACTCAGATATTTTTAATATATTAAAATACGTTCATTAACGTTTCTACATAAACATTTCTTATTTCCAATGACTGTACAAAGCGGTAGTGATGATGGAGCTAGACCTGCGAAACCGGTCTGTCGATGGTGTGAACAGTGAAGACACTAGTATCTTAAAGAATTTTCTTTTCTTAGTTTTGCAAAATAAAGATGAACTTCGACAAGCTCCTTCTTTATCAAAAGAATCTACTAAAACTTTATTAGAAAATAGTGAGCATAATAAATGAAGCACATCTAACCTTTCTATCTGTCAATCTCCAAAAGCTTTGTATTTCGCAACGACATCCAATTGCAAGGGATTTTTATGTTAACGGTTTTTCCGTACCTATATGAAGTTTAAGATATCGCTTTGGTCCTTTGTACTTGGACACCCAGTATCAGTATAAACACATCGTGACTATTATGTTGGTATATACAGTTAGCAAATAGTTTATTTTAATATAGATATTTCAATTAAGTTATCAGAAAATTAACTAGGAAGTATAATAATACTCAATTAAATCTATTAAAGAAATAAACACTCTGTATAACGGACGTCTAGGGACTTAACTTGCAATAATAATTTAAATGGACATATATATGTGTTAACTTCCATTCACCAAAATATCAAAACAATACCACCGTATAATTCTTTTCAGATACATATATTTGGTCTCACCCTGTATATCAGGTGTATGTACAAAAATAATGAAAGTAAAAAAAGGTTGTAACCAGTAGCACAAAAATAACATTCACTAAGTTTTGCGTTAATATTGGCAAAATGTCCATTTTATGATATATTGAAAGTATCAAATAGTGATATTGCAGACCCTGTATATCAAAAACTGTTGAGCTTTGAGCTTTCGGGCAATGAAGACATTTGATCAGTTGGTTAAACTTCTAGAACATATCAAAATTTGGTTAAATTCTGACCGAATATATATATATATATATATATATATATATATATATATATATATATATATATATGTATATATATATATATATATATATATATATATATATATATATATATATATATATTGTAATGGTAAAATATAATTCACTAGTATATTTCTATAGTAAATCTTATATCCGAGATAGGATTCATATTAATATTTTGTAATAATTTATATTTATTATGCACCAACCTAGCTCAAATCTCAAATGGGGATAGAGTTCAATTTGACTTGTTGGAAAATATGAATAAATGTAATTTACACTATGATGCGTATTTAGTTTTTTTTTATGAATTAAATTGCATTCAGAAGTACAACTGGAATTATTAAATGGTTCTTTATTATGTGGATTCCACGTTATATTAAATATCTTGTATGTGAAATGAGACTTACTAAAGTTTGCACAATAACGCATGCGTCGCGTATTTACTGAAATCAAATACCAAACTGTCAAAATTGTTAAATGGTAACTTCCTAAAAATGTGACCTTGATTTTGTAATTGAAATTGAAATTTTGAAAGAAGACTAAAGTTTTAATAATTGTTTTACAGATGTTTACACAGCTAATGCATAAACATTTACACCTATACATAAAATATAAATGCAGGAAATCACACAAATAATGAATACAAATTGAAGGGTTATGATAAAAATTAACTCACATGTGCATCGGCATAATTTCAGAAGGATGTGTTGATTCAGCTGGTTCCATTTACAAACGTAGGCTCCTTCCAGTCTGTGATCGATGTTATTGATCCGTTCCACTTGCTGCTGCAGTACTTCCAATAATTCGTCAATGTCCCTCGGATAAATTGTTGCTTTTATAGTGGTAATCGTGCTTATAATTGCTTAAATGTTTTGACTCAAGCACTAAATTATTTATTATAATAATTATTTAACTGTTGTATTAAAATGCTTCAAAAATTTTCGATTTAAATATTACTTAAGGTTGTAAAATGTTTTATTTTAATTCACTTTTTCTTTTTAGCACCCGATATGGAATATCGTTTATTAATATGTCGCACCAGGAAACAACCATCAATTCGGAAAAATTGAATAATTTTTATTTACGACAACATAACCAAAAACAAAATACAACAATCGAACTTTTAAAAACGTTATGCTTAAAAACGTTATGCTTAAATCGTTACAAACTGTTAAATTTAAATCGTAATACACTTTCCGAATATGGAAATTTCTCGGTAACCTAACTTTATTTAAGATTGTAGGTTAAGGACAATTGTTTCTGAACTCTCGTCTCTTCAATAAACTCGTATCAAAATATCCGAATATAAACGTGGTCTTAAACTTACGTGTTAACACAAAACACAACATTTTGACCTTTGTCACAAAAATTTAAACTTTGAGATACAAATGGAAGAAGAGAGAGCTGTTCAGGAACAATTCCTTATATACTCCCCTGTTAGCTACAAAAATTTCAATTTTTTTCTAAGAATACAAAGTAACCAAGTCTGTGATTGGTTAAAATAAATTTGAAAACCTATCTAAAATATAAATTATTCTACAACTTTCTTAATATGCTTCTGATTTTAAATTTTAAAAACAGAAATGGAATATGTGCATGATTCCGTATAAAATGATCTGACTCATCCTAATCTAAATTTGTTTATATCTAAAAAAATCTTACTTTCTACACTTAAACTAAATACAGATTCGTGATTTGCACGAAAATTTGAATTGGAAAACATTTATTTCAACTCCAATATCTTAAATTTAAAGGAAAATTCTTTTTTACATGGGAAATTTGTGTAGTTAGCCCCATTTTCAAAAATTTATGTTCAAATGACTTGTACAAAGTAAATTACTGCATGGAAATGAGGAAAACCTCCTATTAATTATATTAACAATTTATTCTAAGCTCAACTTATTCTATAAAACTATAAATTTGCAAAAAACCTTAAATTTAAAACTTAACCTAACTTAATCTAAATGTAAATATAATTTGCGTATTTAACGTTGAAATTAATCAAAGTGGTACTCACACAACTTATAAAATCTGTCTTTAATATCCCCAATGTTCACTTTTCTTGTAACGTTTAAATTTTAGTCACATCAACAATCCATATTGTTAAACACATTTCCTTAAAAATCTTACACAAAAATGTATCTGCATGTAAATATCCATATGTTAAATTGTTGTGTAAATTGTGCTTATTGTTTACTATGCACTACTTTTTCTATTGCACTTATATATTCACCAATATTGTGAGTAGTAATTAAATCATGTCCGTACCGTAACCCGTTTTCAAATTTTCACATTTTTTCTGCATTTTACCTGACTTAAAATAAGTTCCTAATATAATCATAACTCTAGACTGTGTGATAAACATCTGTAAAATACCCAAATGCCAAAATACTTTATGTGAACTGTAAATTTAATAAATATTATCTACGAAGTTAATCGTACTTACAAATATACCTTTTGCTTTTTATGAATGAACCAGCTTGCGCAAATCTTGTTAAGCCTGTTTCATCAAAACAAGTCAACTTCTTTCAATCGTTTACCAAAATACTTCAAATAAATGCAGTGTAAATATACCATAATTGATCTCAAATTGTTCTATATAAGAATTATAAGCTTATACTCTCAAATCCCTGTCTTAATCTTATATCTAACCATCTCAATATATATTATTTCAAAACCGAATAAAAATGTTACGATCATGAGCACCATGTACCACGATAACGGAGTGTGTAACCAAGACCATAAAAAGCCGTTTATGGTTTTAGATTACAACAAATCTGAAGGTACTGTAGACACCTTAGACAAGTTAATAATAACATACACATCGGACGGCATACTAAAAGATGGCCAATGACTATCTTTTACAATATCATGGACGTTTCAGCAGCAACGCTTATGTTCTGTGGTGCGAAGTAACTCCAACCTGGAGTGCTGGAAAACTTACAAAACGACGACTATGTCTTGAAGAACTGAGTAACTCCTTGGTCACTCCATTATTGCAAGAAACAAAACGTCTCCCTCGAAGTATTCCTGCAGCTGAAACGGTTATAAAGTCACGTTCTTCAACCAGTAATGCCGAAGAAAGGGAACAATCAACCACAACCAATCGTAAACTAGGTAAAGTTTGGCCGTCTTCAAATGATAATAAAATTAATATGGTATATTGTAATTCCTCAAAATAGCTATGCAAAGTTCATGTATATTACTACTGTCAAGACTGTAACAAAGTGCAGTACAAAATTACATTACATTACATTACTAATTACGTTATAGATGATAGTAACTACTACGTTTTTCAGATGTTTTTTACATAACATTTATAATAATATGTAATAAAAATAAAATAACGTAATAAAATGCAATAAATAATAAATACTACATCTTATTCTTGTTATTATTTACTGTTATATCAATTTAACGACAATAAATCGTCACGTTCTTCAACCAGTAATGCCGAAGTAAGGGGACAATCAACCACAACCAAGCGTGAAGGATGCCCCTCTTCAAATGATAATAAAATTAATATGGTATGTTGTAATTGCTCAAAATACCTATGTAAAGTTCATGTATATTACTACTATCAAGACTGTAACAAATTACAGTACAAAATTACATTACGTTACATTATAAATGTATATATCTAACTACTACGTTTTTCAGATGTTCTTTACGTAACATTTATAACAATATGTAATAAAAATAAAATAGCCTAATAAAATGTAATAAATAATAAATATTACATCTTATTCTTATTATTATTTACTGTTATATCAATTTAACGCCAATAAAACTACAACTATAGGCTCCGGGGTCATAATGACCCGAAGACAATAACCCAATAGTAGGGTTAAAGACTTTCATTGGTGCGCGTACACTTCTGAGTTACAAATTAGACTGCACTAAATTAATTTGTAATAAAAAATTATACAGTTCGCAAAAGTAATTAATTTTAGAACAAAGTACTTTCAAATTTCGTGTATATTTAGAAGATATGTTTGAGAACATATCAGATCTTTAAGTAAATTTAATATGCATTACCTTATTTACGTAAAAGTACGAACTTAAAAAACCTTACAATTTTAAAACGGTATTTTAAGCTAAAGCATTATACTTGGAGATTTGAAGATCAAGCTTTACCAATATAGTAGATAATGTCTTTCAGCACCATGTCTAAAAGTCCATTACAGTAATAATAATAATAATACGTTTTTATTCCCATAATAATATACATATGTATTATCACCCTAATTAATAGCTTAAAGTAATAATGTCTTAAAATAATATTGTAGGCTTATATGGGAAATGGTTCTACATGCACTACGCATACAGCCCAGAGTTACAGTATAGTTATCCATCTATTTAAATCACTGTTTATATTATTTATTGTTCTGTAATTGGAACTTGGTGCAATGTAGTAGTAAGCGAAAAAAAAAAATAACTAGATATGTTTCAGATATATTTATTTTGTAATTAGCAATATTTTGTTTAAGAGAGGTATGTTATGTAATATCCATTTTTTCAAGATTTTCCAACGGTTTTTTGTCAGTTTTACCTTTTTGAGAGAACTAGGTAGAGCATTATACAGTTTTGGTCCTAGATATATTGCGCTTTTTTGGAATATCGTTTTATTTACTTTTATTCGGTAATCTTTTTTTCTCTTTGATTGTACTTCGGGTACCAATTACGTTAGAATTCCGCCTTTGGGAACTGTGAGCGTCACTTATATTAAAAAACTGTCGAAGGACCTTAAAAAGAAATAAATATTTTAGTGGTAAGATGTTCAGTTGGATGAATAATGGAAGAGATGGAGTCACTCTTGGTTTGTTGCATATTGAACGGACTGCCATTTTTTGTAACTTAGCAATTGATTGTAATCTAGTGTATGCTGCAGCTCCCCAACAAGAAACACCGTAACTAATATGCGAATGCATAATATATATGAATAATAGATCATTTTCAGGGCATGAGCGGTTAGAACCTTTCTTAGGGTTTGTTTCCTGTTGTTTAAATAACTTTCAAACCACTTGTTTGAATTACCTCTAATACCTACTTTTTCTAGTTTATGTAGCAAAATTTGTTTGTTTAAAGTATCAAATGCTTTTTTAATGTCAAGAAAAAGAGCTGCAGTTTTTTTATTGGTGTTAATCCCATTGTATATATCTGTTATAAACTTCCCTAAAGCTGATTCAGTACTTCTACCTTGCATGAAACCAAATTGATTTATAGAAATAATGTTTGTTTTTCGTAAAAAATGTATTAAGCGGTTATTGGTAGCTTTTTCGAAAACTTTCGATAATACTGAGACTAACGAGATAGGTCTGTAATTATTTACATCTTGCTTATTTCCAGTTTTGTATATGGGAGTAACCACAGAATGCTTTAAGGCGTCAGGGAAGGTATCAGAAGAATAACTTAAGTTTATTAAGTGAGAAATTACGTTTTCCACTAGAGTATCTACGGATTTAAGTATTAAAGTAGATATATTATCTAACCCTGCTGAGCGTTTATTATGTAAGCTCCGAATAATTGTAAGCACCTCGTCAGGAACTGTAGGAATTAAAAACATTGTTTTAGAATTGCTAGGTATAGAGAACTGTTTGGTATCTAGGTTTATATTGTTTACGGAAAATTTTTTGGATAAATCGTTTGGAACTTGAACAAAATTGCTATTAAATATTTTTGCAATGTCAACTTCATCCTTATACTCACGACCATTGTGAATAGTTGAATTTATAGTTTTATCCGTAATGTTATTTTTACCAAGTACGCGATTAAGAAGTTTCTACTGCTCTTTATTATTTCCATTAAGTAATTGAAAATTATTTTCTAGGTATGTAGATTTAGCTATTACTATTTTGTTGTCAATATCTTTTTTTAACTCTTTATATTTGTCAAGTAACAATATGTCAGACGGTTTTCGGAATAATTTTCTTTTGAAGATGTTTCTTTTTCTTATGGTTTGCATTATTTCTCTATTGAACCAAGGCATAGTTTGCTTTAGATAATGAAGTTTTGATTTATTATAAACAGTTTTGGTGGATTGTTTAATTGCTGTACTTAACACAGCGATAAATGCATTGGTTGCAACATTTACGTCAGTTTCGTTAGTTACAGTGTTCCAGTTGAATTTTTGAACTTCGGATATTAATATATCATAGTCGATTATTGAATATTGTGTTTTTTTGTTTACCTTTCGTTTTGAGTCAGGTATCACTATTTTTAATGTTGTTAGGCTATGATCAGAAATTCCGAGGTGAAAAATTTTACTCTCATATTCGAAATATTTGTTCGTTCTCTAAAATATATGATCCAGGCAGCTTTTAGAATTTGAAAGTATTCTAGTGTATTCGCTAATACATGACTTAAAACCATGGCAATTCAATATTGACAAATAACGGTCAGTATTTACAGAGCTGCTTGATTGTGGGTGTATGTTAATGTTAAGGTCGCCAAGCAAAATGCAATTAGAATTTGCTAGACGGTCTAAAAACGGCTCGATTTCGTCTATAAAGGCTGGTATAGTATAGACATGTAACCTATAAATTGCTGCTATATCGACCTCAATACTTTTGACCTTACCTGATAGGTGAATCATGTCACTACACATTAGATTATTTGGTATAATATGTACACTTGTATATTTTCCTTTTTTAAGGTAAATAACAACTCCAGCACTTTTTTGATATTGGTTACATTTATAAAATAATTGGTATCCCGAAATCTGATAGAGATTTATTTCATCCTTGGATGCCCAAATTTCCGTAAGCACAATAATATCTGGACCAGAAACTTCATAATGTTCGTTTAATAGAGTTAGCTGAGCTATCAGGTATTCAAAGGTTTTACTAACGCTACGAATATTTTGATTTAAGATTAGTATTGAATTCTGGTTAGCAGTGGATTCAAAGTATTCTAGTTTATCTTCCAAACTTGTTAACACATTACAACTACAATTGACCAAGTGATCCGCATTACAAAAATTACAGTTACGCATAATAATACATTCCTCAAGTTAGTTGGATAACAAAACAAAAATCTTAATTCTTTTTGGTACTATTTTAAAACCTATGTACTAAGTATAAGTATGAGATAAGGGTGAGAATAAAACGAATTTAAATAAAAAATACTAGACAAACATATAATAACACTTTATTAACACCAAAAATGACAGAAAACAGGTTAAATTGATGTTCCTTAGAATTTGTAAGATACATAACTACCTATCAAAACTGAGTAAATATTTATTTGCAGTAACTAAAATTTAATTCTACTAGTAAATTTACGAGTTAATTAATATGATGACACAATTTATTTACGACATAATGAGTTAAACCAAAATTTATTTGATATACAATTCAATTATAAAAACATTACATTATTTGATTAATGTTAGTTAAATTTCAATCTAAAGTTTCAAACTAATTATCTTCAGTAGAAGTTTGTTAAATGCTAAAGATGTAGTAAACATATTTTGTCAAATTTAAAATTCAAACATAAACAATGATTAAATAACATTTAGAACGTACAATATAATTGTATAAAATAACTAGTGTCTGTAAAATTTAACATATAATTGGTAAACTTGCTTCAAGATAGACAAACCAGAAACACTCTAGACATAGCTAACAAGAAATTGAAAACAACATTTAAATCAAGTTAATCAGTTATGCTTTTTTAATTATAAGATGCCAAAACCTATTTAAACGTAGATTCTTGCAAAAATTCAAACTCAAACGTTGCATAACGAACATAATAATGGTTGTCTTACAAGAATATCTTTATATTTCAAATTGAATGTCAATAGATTATTCACATGTAGCACAAGCAGAACTTCTGGTTTGCTTACAATAATTTCATATGTGTCAAATTATAGTGCTGTGGAAATTCTATAAAGTACTTTTGCTGGTCGCGCAGAACCTATCTACATAGTTGAAAATTAAAATAGAGCATATATGCTTTTTTAATTATGATGCCAAAACCTATTTAAACGTAGATTTCTCTTGTCTATTATTATTCGTTTATATATTTCAATAGCTTCACGTTGAAACGAACATAATAATGGTTATGTCTGACATATTTTAATTGTCAAATTGAATGTCATGATTTAGATTATTCACATGGTCAGCCACAGAGACTCTCTGGTTGACCCAATCTACAAACTATATTCGTATAAAGTACTTTGTGTCTGTTTAATCTTATAATTAGAGATAATGTTCTGAATTTGTAATGTTCAACTTGATTTAAAATTGTAAAGATTTTTTATTACATTTAATTTACGATTGAATTTGATTATTTTGTTTTAATTATTTTTTGAATGATAAAATGTTTTGTTTTCATTTAGACTATTTTATTTATGCCCTAGTTATTCTTTACTAAATTTCTTTTATTTTTTTATTTATTATAAAATTTTATAGTTACTTTATGTTTCAAACTGTTATATTAATGAAGCTTATGTTTATGTTTAATTTGACAAATTGTTTACTATCTTTAAAATTTTAACAAACATTACTACTGAAAACTGTAATGTTATCGAAACGTTTAGATTTATAATTTAGTACACCATTAAAACAAAAGATAAGTATTTATATGATGTAATGGTGAAAGTTTACATTTTCATATTAGGTACCATATATTCCGTTTTCAAAAAAAATTCATTAAATTTGCTGTAAAATATCTACTACATATAATCTCATATTGGTTTTCAATGATGAAATTCAACGAAAATGTGTGCATGTGTACTTGTTATGTATATAAAATTTTAATATGCGGGTATTGATAACTTTTGCACGTATTAAAACGATTTTATTATATTAAAAAACTTTTCCAGCAATAAAATAATTTCATGAGTGATTGGAACTCCTAGCGGTAAATTACACACTATCTATATTTGGAATAATGGAAATAACTTATTTATAACAAATATTATAATGGATCGTTTGATTTTCATAATGATTTCGTATAATAAATGGTGTAAAATATGGGCTGTATAAAGTAGTACTCATACCTTTCGCTTATTCTTTATGAATCTGACTGCTCGTATAGTAAGCTTCCCTCGGTCTGCAAAGCTCAATAACGTCCGTAACTTTACTTTTATTTTTATCATTATTTTTCTTACAGAACACGCTCGCCCTTAGACAAAAGAAGTTTGTTTTCGTGACCTTTCGTCCTGAACGGACTAAGAGTCCACACGCATGTATGTTTGCACTAAATGAAGGTCTTGTTATTGCAGTATTTGATAAACAAAAGTAAGCGGAATCTTCTAAAAACAAATCTAAATCAATACCTTTCATAAGTTACATATATTTGTAAGACGTAGTACGTATTGACCAAATTCTGTTTTCATATTTCCTTATTACAAATCATAAAGAAAAATATCTCTTTTCTTCATAGCAACCATTTGTTTATAAAGAATTATTAAATATTTATTAGAATAAGTATTAAACGTACTACTATTAAAGATAGAAAATCTTATGTTTGTATAATGTTTTAATTGTAAATCATAAAATGATAGTGACGATTTTGATAAACGTTTTGATGAACTCCTCCATAGAAGTATCGTCACGCGCTTCTGTCAAAAATTTTGACACATCATCCTGCGATAGAATTTTTGATTTTTTTTTTTGCTTCATATCCCTCTCTTAGGGGCTTTAAATATAACTGTAACTTCCCATAATTTGATATATCGACGTTTTCTTTCACTCTGAACGTACTTTTCAACATGGAATATGTCGGCCACAGCATACAAGATTTCAGTCCTTCAGCCTGTAATCAAATATGAAGATAAAACTTAAACCAAATAAATAAATGTATTTAGGAAAACTAACCTTTTCATGAAAAAAAAAAGCAAGAATAACTTCTTCGTTGACATCCCTTACATTCTTTGAAGTTCTCCAAGAATTGAAAATATTGTACGTCTTCTCATATTTATCTAGTGATTTCAAGGGTAATAAACTAGCAACAGTTTGGAGGGCTAATGCCGATATTTCAGAATAATTTTCATTATTTATTTCCATTTTCACGCGATAACACTTAAAAAAAATAATACTTTTCTTTACTTATAATACAAATAACCATTTTTTCATATAAGGCAGAGTCGGGAAAAGTGGATGGCTGCCATAGTGGTAACAAGGAGGGAGAACCTTGCTATGACGATAATGACGATGCAAATTGCTTGCAAATTAGAAGCGAGGATTTAGAAAATTGGCATGATACTTCGAACATAGAAATCGAATGTTCCAGTTCAGATGCATTTTAGGGAAAAATGCACAAAGTGAAGAGTAACGGCACCATCGAAATCAGGTGTTTGAGAAAATGCTACATCTATATCTCAGAAACCCAAGCCAAATAAAAGTATGCGCTAGTAGAGAAATACCTGGATGTGGCGTATGATGAGCTTTCAGTAATTATTAGACATCGCTGGTACCAATGCAATGGTTACTTTGTATTGCAATAATTTCAACAGTAAACTCAGGGTATTCTTATGGAATTTATCTACGTAATTAGCAGATAGCCACATTCGTGTTAGTGCCGGTCTCCTTTGTTTGACAACGTTAATGAGAGCAAGAGTTAAATAACTGACTGGAGTTAAAAATCCATCACGGTCTTTACCCCAGGATAATACTAGGATACAGAGTGAACGCTACAGTGATGTTATGTATTAAGTGTGCCAAATTATGTGTTGAGAAAATTGTACAAATATATGCAAGGAATGTTTTTAAGAAAATAAATTATTTGAAGTTATTATTTTATATTATGTGAATAAACATTCTAATGAACTGACAAGAGCAAGTGTAACATGCGGACTCAGTTTGTCACGTGTACTAATATTCTATTTCAAAGCTCGTGTTTTGGAAGGTTAGTCATTGTGGTCTTCAACAGGATAAATTTATCCTAACGTGCTACATACAGTAAGATGATTACGGGATGACCCACATTTTTTCATCGTAGGTAAGAGAAATCTGGATCCAGGAAGATCATTTCATAGTTTAGAAGCCTTGTAGAAAGGTGTGGATAATGCCCACTTTGTACGAGGTGAAATTTATACTACTTATTGTTGATGTGAGTTAGCGAACCAAGCGTTTCCAGTACAAGTAACTTAACACTAACACCGACGGCTATTGTAAATACCTAAAACTTCCGTAGCCGGTCATTTTGACCTCTGGGCAAGAAATATAATTTTGAGATGTACTTTTTATATATTTTACACTTAATTGAGCAAAGAAAAAAACATAAAAAACACATTTTAGGTAAATATTCATTTTAATTAAATAAAAATAAGATTGATTCCAATACATTTGGAATTCGATACAGTTTTACATGCTGTATTACGCTCTATAGTTCAAACAAGTAACGGTCTTTGTTACACTTCTACATTTTCCACAAACATATTTGTTACACATTGAACAAACGTCAGCCATTTTATTTTTGTCACATTTTTTAATTTGGCACTGATGACATTTTTTAGGTTTAATTGTATCAGGTTTGCTGGTACTTGCACCAGAATCTGGTTTCCAATCGAAATACTCTTTTCTTAGTTCCTAAGCTAGAGCGAAAATAAAGTCTCTTATTTTTATTTTACTGCCAACGACTTCCTTGTAAACTATCCAGGCGTTGATTGTGGCAAGATCTAAACATTGTAAAACACATGACCTGGCCATCTATGTGAACCAGCTTTCGTAGAATATTTTCTAGCCATTTGGTCCAACACCGGTACCCAAACCTTTGTTTCATTGTAATACAACACTGTCTAAAGTTCCTTCTTCTTGCCATCATCTATAGCCACAGTTGCATGTAGCGCACTGAGCAATTTGACACTTTTATGAACTTTACCCTGATAAATTGACAAGGTGCTTTTATCATTTTTCATTACTGTGGTAGAATATACCTGTGCCCTTTTATTCTTGATACAAATTGGTAATTCCATTCTTGCTCGGTTTATTGTTCCTACTATTGTTGTGTTCTTTTTTGCCAACATTGTTGTTAACTTTTGGCTGATATAAGAGTTGACATTAGTAACATTTCTACCCATATATAGGAGAGGTTCCATTAATTTTAAAACAACATAGTCTGGAAGGGGTTGGTTGTCAGGACGTATATCATCTCTTCCTAAATAAGGAAAACCACCAGGAGATATTTAGAATTCGTATCAACAGCTAGCCAAAATTTTACACCAAACTTATCAGACTTATTCGCCATATATTGTGTAAATATGCATCTAGCTTTAGTAGGTAGTTTGTCTACTGTAATATTTGCCCCTGGAACATAGCAAGCTTTACAGTTACTAATAAATTTATCCCATATTTCGGATGCCAAATCAAACGTATCACTAACTAGACGTTCTTTTCGTGTTGATCGAATATCAAATCTTGTAAATCTCATGATTTCACGAAATCGATTGCACGATGTGGTTTCACAAAAAAATTGCGGTCCCCAAGTAAGTGTTCTATTGTTAAGATTGTATCATGTAACTCAGTACAAACTAGGAACTAATTGATATTCGTAACATACGGCGAACGGCAAAGAGAGTGCATTGGGGAGCATTCAACGTATTAAATCGCGTTATTGCTAACATTTCAATCCCCTTTTGTACTTTGTTAAACATTGTTGTAAATTTATTTATATAGTTCACCATACACTTCTTCATCTTAATTGTAACTTCTTTGCACCTAAGCTTCAATAATAGTTCAGTGCTTTTTACAACTTAAGTGTTGTTTCAATACACCTACAGAAAGATACCTTAGCAACCACAGAAGTCTTCACCACAACGACCGTTGGTCTCAGAAAACTGAACAACATTTGCACCCTTTCTTTATTTTCTTTCGCTTTTATATGTATTATTGTAACTGACACCTCGCTACCATGTAGTAAAGTGTTAGATGGATTTTTATAATTTTTAGTTATAAAATGGTGAAAACAGGATTTTATATCTTCAACTCATTTTTGTGAAGATCCCTACGTTCCTTATTGTTATGGTTTAAGGCCTTCCTACAGCTGATACACATACATGTATGATTGATAGATGTAAAGACTTTGTTATTCTGATATTTTGTATATACTTCTACTTACTTTACTTATTTCCTAGGTGAAAGTGTCAGTTCAAAATAAGAGCCGATTGGTAACCTGCAATTGTAAATTTATTGTGGATAAACACTTAGAATTACCATCAGGAAGGTTTTGGAATTATATTAATTCAGGGCGACACACACTACTTATGTGTTGGACAACAATTTGCTAGTGGGAATTACACAACATTTCTATCTGAAAATTTACCAGGAGAGAAATTTGTATCTTCCAGAATACCCAAACAGGTTGTAAACCAATTGTATTTATACTAAAACTTTATTCTTATGTACCTGTGATCGTGAGTACCGCTATTTTGTTACATAGGGTTTATTTCAATATAAATTCTAAAGTTGGGAATGTTATAAACAGAGGTTCACATCTGAATCGTTCAAATAATGTAATTCAAGTACCAAATGTTTACTGTCAGAATATTTACTTTTGTTCTAATTAATTTTTGCTTAAACTTGGAACATGTGCTGCTGTTGATTCACCTGCAGTTAATTTTGATGTTCTTGAACTGTACGGTGGGAGCGTCTAACGTACCTCAATCATATTTAATCAGTGCTTACAATGGAACTATTATGGTGATTCCATAAACTAAATTTTGCTATTGTATAAAACCAACTTATAAATAAACTTTTATAACTAGTGATTTTATACCTAAATATAATAAATTGATGTATGTACCTTAAAATTATTTTAAAGAGGAGAATTTGCATTTAATCGTTATTAGTTGTGTAATTAAATGAGAGTTTAACTTACCCACTCTTTAATTCCAATCAATTCAACGATTGTATATTCATTTCTCATATGGCATAGATTTAATGCTACATTACTGTGCCTACAAATTATTTATCAATTCATCTTGGGACTATTGTGTAAAATTAATTGGATTTCTTATCATCCAGACAAAATGGACGAAAAAAAGTGATGAGTTCGCATTAATTCCCAACAAGCTGGATTTTTGAACATGTCTTGAATGCGTCATTATAGATGCTATGTCAAAGGTCCCCATCGATCCCGCTTGTCCGTTGTTTTTTTTTCTGTGCTCAAAGGTCGAAGAAAAAAGTGGATGAGGGTGAGTTGTGGACCGTGAAATTCTCTACAAGAAAGGCATCAATACTTTTTTCCCTACGAAGCACCGTTCACGACTTATCGCGATTTCAATCCTAGAAAACACGAATTCATATGTAACCAGTATGCATTATCGGGTGGGTTATCCATTTGAAGTAAAAAATATTAGAATATTGGCTTTTGTGACTCATGCACTCAAATACGGTGGACTTTGAGTAACATCTGCCTGTGACATTCATTTTAAACTGTCGTTATAAAATTTTATAAAAATGTATAAAGTTTGCTTTATTTGCATTGAATCTTTGACTAAAGGTGAAATTGTGGTTGTTGATCTTGGGATGAAGAATACAGGGGGAAATAAATGAGTGCAGTTATGTTGTCTCCTTCCAATATCCTCTTCTGCTTATCAACACATGTTTCGTGTGTTCTACCAAGTGTAAGTGTCGGTGGGAAATAAACTGAATTCTGAAGGCTTGGGCTGGAAATTGATGAATAATAGTTTGGAGCCAATCCAGACTTTACATCCACCTGCTCCAGAGAAGCTGCTGAATATAACTCTTTGTAATTGCAAGAAAGGCTGCACAAACAATTGTGGGTGCGGAAAAGTTGGATTGTTTTATTCACCAGTCTTTGCGAATTGCTAAGGCCACTCTTACAATAATGCTGAATCAAATGCAACAGATGAAGATTGTTTCGAAATCAATGAGGATCTAACTAATATATCTCTCTTCTTAGAGCAATCACCACAATTTGAGCAACAAGAGGAAGAAACGAGTGATCATATACAATTTGAGGAGGTTATTCAATTTGACTCGGTTCCTAATGGGCAGACGATTGATGCTAACCTTTACCGTCAACAGATGAATAGGATATGTGATGCTCTAAGTCGGCGTTAACCTGGATTGGTGAACAGAGGTCGGGAAATTCTGCAACAAGATAACGCAAGACCTCATACTGCAGCTGAAGCTCAACAAAAAATTAGGGATTTTAATTTGGAGTTTCCTTCTCATCCCGCTTATAGCCCAGACCTTGCGCCTTCCGATTATCACTTATTCCGATTGATGGCCCACTTCCTTCGTGGACGGCATTTTACAAGTGTTGAGTAAGTTGAACTGCATGTCGAGAATTATTTAAGTCCAAAGATGCTACATGGTACCGCCGTGGCGTTGAAGATCTGGCAAAAAGATGGCGAAAGGTATTACTTTATAATGGTTTATACTTTAGTGAGTAAAAGTTTTCATAAAAAAAACGTCATTTTTTATGGGCCATCGTCATAGAAGGAACACTGGTTTTATATCTCAACGCTAGATAGCATATGCAAAATGTATTTCCTACAGAGAAAATTTAAGGTAGCTGTTCATAGGCATCTAATGGCAATTCATTATCCCTCTATCCATCCTCCTAAGTATTCCTGAGTGCTTTAGCACGATAGGCCTTATTTAGCCTGTTCAGGTCCACAATCATAAAAAAAAAACATAAGTAAAGGGAGAAAATTTGTAGCAAAAAATGCACAAAAAACATTAGCTGTTGGTTATCATAAAATAAATATAAATGCATAAGTTAAAAATAAAAAACTAAAAAAGTATTTAAATGTACCATTTATAAAAACACAACACAGCACCCTGAAAATTTTAATTTCAAAACTGTGAACTAGTCAAAGTAATAAATTCACTCTACGCACTCAACGCAAACAGATGCTCAATGTTCATTGCACACACCTTAGCGGCAATTTTGACACAAGTTCTTAGATTTACGGTGATTTTATCTTGGACAAATGCATCATCTTACTTACTACCACTACGACAATACGTTTCAGGAAAGGTTCAATTAGCTCGAAGGCTAAATTACTTGCCATTCGTTTTTTGGTATATACTAGAAAGAGTAGACAATGTCCTAGGGTTTATACCACCATAATCTAATATTCCGGAAAAACACGCTTCAGCCAACGTCTCACGCTACGCGCAACTGGGTAACTGTGGCATAGTTTGTCGAACGAATCGGTTTTGTTTTACTGTCACTTTCAAGTAATAGTTTCTTGAGCTCAGAACTACTAAATATTTTTTTGACAGCCATTTTTGTCAATCCTAGCTACAAATGTAACAGTCAGTACTCAAAAAATATACACTAAGTAAACCCGCCGTTTATGGCAAAACTGCAATAATATATAAGACATGGTCAAGACGCGTTCACTAACGCGCAGTACACACTGAGGTACATCGGGCCCAATCCTAATTTAAGCCGTTAAATTACCACAACCAACAGACGATAGTAAATAAAAGAATATAGGATGAGGATGGTGCCGATGTGTGATGTCGATGTGTGACGTCATCTATTTTAGATATGAAAAAACCACTGTAACCTAATATAATTAGATTAGATAAGCAAAACGAAAATAACCTAACAAACGTAGATTAGATAAACGAAACTACTCCAACCTAGCACAAAGAAGGTGCACGGGCCGGGAATTGAACCCGCATTAAAAGTGTGGAAGACGACATCTACCACTAAACCACTGGCGCTCTAAGAGTTTGACATTGAAAGTCATATTTAAACCATTCATAAAATACCTATTTATATGAGCTATAATGACGTCACACATCGGTACCATCCTCATCCTATGTTCCTTTGTTTACCGCCTCATCAGCCAATGCAGTACTGTTTGATCTAATGGCGTTAAAGGTGGCGAGATGTATACACTAAACTTACACGCCAGTTTTATCCCTTAGCACTGCCTTTATAATTTTATAAGTAAAACATTTTTAACTGGGGTTTTTAAAACTTCAGTATAGGATGCGAAGGTTAGAGAGGCATAAAGATATAGCCTGAATACTTCATATTTAAGCCATCCTTTTCTACAACAAAAAATGGTCGATCATTTTAAGCGGGCGCAAACCAACACTGAGTCTTATTACCATTAATTTTAACTTAATTACTATTTCACCATCCATAGACACGTTGAATGTCTTCATTGGTTAAAATAACCATTTCAGCTTTAATGATTTGAGATCAAAGGGAAGTTAATATTATGAGTAAACTGATGTAAAAGCTACCTGTAAACACTGGGGAATGCTGGACGTAACCACAACTTCTTTTGAAGAGAAGCCATCAGCTACGGTATTTTATCAACAAACCCAGAAAATGATTAATGAGCGGATTAGTTAATCCCAAAGACGCACGATTAGCAAGTAAACATTCATGTCAAGCTTAATCCATTGCTCTTAAATCGTCTAAACCAACTACAACTGTTTCACCGCGTTATTCTCATGTATTGTTTCAAACTTGAGTTATACGTACGAGTGTATTACCTTTTAAACACTACTAGTGGTCACTAAACAGTTAACTGTTAGATTTAAAGAATTAAAATAATTACTGAATAATCGAATTTAGGAGATTGTATCAAAAATTATTATGTTTTGTAGCTTATGGAAAATAGCAAGTTTCCAGAATCATTAAAACACGAATTAGACGCAGATAAATCTATGAGAGATTGGCCTTGTCAACAGAGTCAAATACTACAGATCCGTCAAATGAAGATGTGCGTGTGTGCATGTGAGTTTGAGCGTGCGCGTGCTCGTGCGCGTGTGCGTGTGCGTGTGCGCGTGCGTGTGCACGTATGCATGTACGAGTGCATATTCGCGTGTGCGAATGCGAGCGTTTGTGCGATTGTATGTGTGTGTGTGTGTGTGTGTGTGTGTGTGTGTGTGTGTGTGTGTGTGTGCGTGCGTGCGTATGAGCGCGCTTGTCCCTGCGCGTAAGCGTGCGCGTGTGCGATTGTATGTGAGTGTGCATGTGCGTGCACATGTGCGTGTGCGTTTGCGTGTGTGCGTGTGTGTGTGCGTGTGTGCGTGTGTGTGCGTGTGTGCGTGTGTGTGTGTGTATGCGTGTGAGCGTGTGTGTGCGTGTGCGAATGTGTGCATGCGTGCGCGTGCGCGCGTGTGTGTGTGAGTACGTGGGCACGTGTTTGCGTGTGTGCGTGTGTACGTGTGTGTGCGTGTGAGCTTGTTTGCGTGTGTGCTTGTGTGCGTTTGCGCGTGAGCGAGTGCGTGTGCGTGTGCATACGCGTGTGCGCGCGAGAGCACGTGTAAGCGCGCTTTTCCTTGCTCATGCGCGTGCGCGTGTGCGCTTGTATGTGCGTGATCGCGTGCGCGCGTGTGTGAATGTGCGTGTGGGTGTGCGTGTGTGCGCGTGTGTGCATATGTGAGTGTGTAATTGTGTGCATGTGCCTGTGTGTCCGTGTGTGCATGTGTACCTGTGTGGGTGTGTGCGTGTGTGCGTGTTTGCTTGTATGCGTGTGTGCGTGTTGTGTGCGCGTGTAAGTGTACGTGTCCGTGTGCGTGTGCGTGTTCGTTTGCGTGTGCGTTTAGGTGTGCGTGTTCGTGTGCGTGTTCGTGTGCGTGTGCGTGCGCGTGCGTGTGTGTGTTTGTGTGTGTGTGTGTGTGTGTGTGTGTGTGTGTGTGTGTGTGTGTGTGTGTGTGTGTGTGTGTGTGTGTGTGTGTGTGTGTGTGTGTGTGTGTGTGTGTGTGTGTGTGTGTGTGTGTGTGTGTGTGTGTGTCTGTGTGTTCGGATGTATGTTAGTATCCACGATAAATCCAGAACGACAATACCTACCTACAGAACATTTAGCCGTTTAGATCGCTTTTACTTGCCTTAGAGCTGATTGGATTTTTGAAGAAATCCAGCGGAGGAGTGGGCGGTTTATTAGAAGCAGTTTTTGGGTTTTATCAAACAATTCTGAAACAACTGCATATTTCAAAGATATAATAATACCTAGATATATGCCTGAAACATTTCGATTAATTATATTCTATGCAATTTTTTGGTATGACGCTTAATTTGTCGGCAAAATATTCCAAAGGTAGAATTTAAGTGTTTGTTCAAATTCTTTAATTATCTGAATAACGATTAATTTTATAAGTATAAGTATTTTTTAAGGAAAATTTTAGTTTATGTAAATTTCCTTTATAAATATATGAAATATATGTAAAAGTTAAAGAAGTATGATTGAAAATGCTGCAGCTGTATTATAGACATTTTTACAGAAGGGGGCGGCCTTGGAATTTTTTGTTAAGTGAACGTGTATTTAAGTCTATGAATCTCTACCTGACATGAAGTTTTAAACATCTGTTGTTTTGAATTGAACTCTTTTAGTGTCCATTTTGTAAGTTGCAAGGTCACGTGGTGTTACATTCCAGAAATTTCTATAAAATAAAAGATTTCAGTTGTTAGGTACCTACATATATGCAATTTAATTTCATATTCTACTGAAAGTTAAATGTTTTTAACGACACTTTTGTAATGCATTTTCATTTTAAGATTTAGGTTTGAGCTTGATCATATATTGAGCCTTAAAGTAGAAACTTTGGCAGATACATCTGCTGCAAATAATAGTTTAGATTCATTCAACAGTAAAATTTACGGAAAGGGCAAAATAGGTAGCACTTAATTTATTACTTGAAAAATTTCAACAAAGATACGAACTCCAATACAACCTTTTTATGATGTGCAATTCTAAGAATGTAAAACGATACACTGAAAGTGACAGTTTGAGTTATATTTCTGAATCATCAGAGAAATATGTCTTCAACGTTATGGCCCATTCATTCGATGCTATAAGCAACACTCTAAGTGAAAGATAAAGTAGATATTGGAAGTTATCCAAGAGTAAATGCTTTTCTTCCTTCGAGTGGCACAGGATAAGGTATATCTAATGTTAAAGGTAATTCATATACACAATATATATATATATATATATATATATATATATATATATATATATATATATATATATATATGTTTATTTATTCTTTCTCAGATGGGATTATAGGTGGTTTTAATAATAGGGATTAGTGGTGCATACAGAACTGATATACACTTAGCTGGTAAAATACAGGATAAACATGCCGTTATAGTTGTATACATACAAAACACAAAATCATAAACACAGAATATTTATGGCTTGCAGTGACGACAACCGATGTGTCAATCTGCAAGAAGTATTTTAGTTTACGGCCAAGCAACATGTCTTCCAAACGCTTGTTTGCTACGTTTAAAATTGCTCCTTTTTTACGCTTTGTCTATATTAATGAATATACTGGAGATTGTGTTAGACGTAAGAATAATAAGGGCACCTCAACTTTCACTTTCGACCTCGGGTATTCCCAAGGCCGCCCATGTAGGTGCTATATATTGACCTTGAGGATGACAGCGGATTTGACCTTGGGTTTGACATTTCAGTGGACCTCGGGTCCAGGACCTACGCGGGAAATTACAATAAGGGTCCTAATGCTAGCTTGTCAGACAGATATAGGAATTATTCTCAGGTCTGACCCTCCTGATTGAATTTGTGTTCTAACAAGAGTCCCTAGTCTCATAAGATAGGTATAGATAGGGTAAGGTAAATCTAAAGATGAAATATGAGTGAAAATGGTTAAATCGTACTATTGATGAGTTATAGAAGCAGATAAAATTAGTATTTTTTAAGTTAACATGTGTTTATGTATATTTATATCTATCTAACATGAAGTTTTTAATATAATTTTTGTTTTACAGAGTGATTTTATTTTTCGTAATGAGTTTATTATAAGATAGACTGCATAACTATCCTAAAAAATGTTATTAAAACTACCACAGATAGAGTACGGTAAGGATAAAATTAATTATGAATGAAAATGGTTAAATCGTATCATTGATAACTTATAGAAGCAGGTGACCTTGGTATTTTTTAAAGTTAACATGTGTTTATGTCTATTTCTAGGTATTTAACGTGAAGTTTAAATATTCTGGCATGGATAACGGCTTTTGTTTTACAATGTGATTTATTTTTCGTTATGAGGTTACTATAAAGAGACACCATAATTATCCTTAAAAATGTTATTCAAATTGTTATAGGTAGCGTAAGGTAAATCTAACCAACAAAAAATTCATAAGGTTGAACTTAAGTGTTAGCTAAAGTTTTTTCGATATCTGAATTGAGACCTCGAGCTTGTAAAAACCTCACCTTCAACATAAAATGGAGGATTCTTGCAATCTAATAGGAAATTTTGAAATAACTCTGTATTGTTGATATTTTATAAAAGCGGTTGGCTTTGGAATTTTTAAGTTAACATGTATTTATTTATATCTAACGATTTCACCTTGAAGTCAACCTTCAGCATTATACATGCCAAACTTACTTTAATTAAGTAAAAATAACGACAACATACTTATTTTACCTTGAGCAAAATTCGCCTGGCCTTGGAAAGAACTTGTGTTGCGATCAGCGCGTTCTTGTCGTGGCGCTTTGGCCGAAAACAACGGGGCCTTAATGCTAACTTGTAAGATAGGTACAAGAACTTGTGTTAGGGGCTGCGTCCTCTTGTAGTGGTCCCCGCAGCTGAAAATAGTATTATAATAAAGGGGTCCTATTGCTAACTTGTAAGACATGTATAGGAACCTGTGCCAGGGTCTGCATCCTCTACTCGTGGCCCCCCTGGCTGGAAAAAGTGTTATAATAAGGGGGCTCTAATACTAACTTGTCGTGGTCCCCTTGGTGCGAAATTTGAATTTGTTTGTGTTACCACCTACTTGTATATGGAATAGTGAATATTTTATGTAATAAAGGTGGCGCCACCTAGCGGTATATTTTTAGGACTAATTAGTGTTGGTTTGTGGCACCATAAAGTTGTATATTTTTAACTAACGAATGGTTTCTGTAGTGGAGGTTAATTGTGCATCTCACTCTATCTCTCGTTTTCACCGTTTCTCTATCTCGGTTCTTTCTCAAACAAACAAATCAATTAATGAAATCAATCAATCAATCTCAATATATCAAACTATAACTTACAGCTTGTGAAAATCAGCTTACAGTTCAAAAATACTGATTTGATTTAACTTATAGGTTGATAAACATACCAAATTGATGTAAAGGTTTTGATGGTTTATTATATGCGAATCAATAACTACAAAGTTTATACCCTCAAATGTATACCAGCCTAATGTTGTTAACTTAAAATTGCGTAACACTCATACCTTTATCTAATTAACTAACTAAACAAAAGCACTGGGTTCGAGTCTATAGAATAACAGTTGACGCTATTGCAAAGTTGGTTTATGACGTAATGCTATAAGAAGAACAATAATACACTAATATAATATATATATATATATATATATATATATATATATATACATTAAAATAATACGCATACCTTCATATAGGTAAGAATCACACTAACGTGGCTATAGTTAATGCGAAAGGGCAGGTAGATGGGGAATTACAATAATCGTGTAAAGGCCATTGATGTGTGCAACGAAATGTCTGTGTCTTTAGGCTAGATTTTGCCTCTACATTATTTTACATACAAGGTGTATCTGTCTGTCTTATCAGAAATACTTGTCATAAAGGGCCTTAGCTTTTCTAATCAAGTTAGGTATGTTAGCCGCTTATTAGGATACTACATTTTAATATTCGTGTTTTTACTCATAAGGGGTTATCATACTAGCACATAAGGCAGTGTTACATACAAGTTCCGCCTTAGCAGAAATACCTCTGTCAAAAAGGAGACTAGATATATAAACATGTCTCTAGGGAAAATATTAGAGCGTAGTTACAGAAACACGCATAAACTTGCAGTGAGAAAATTTAATCGAATCAGGTATATTGCGAATAATATCTTTGGGTACGGCAGACGGATCTTTTTTGCGATATAATGACGGATATAATTATATATGGACGGTTATCGGTGTATTTAGCAAAGCGGCGTGAGCAGGAGCTCTTGAGCAGAAAACTGCAGGTTCAATAATCGACGTATCTTCTGATATTTTTCAACGAAGCGAAAAGATACCTCATATAGGTAAAATTTTGCGACGCGAGGCTTCCAGCGAGGACCGTTTCCATGACCTCACCTCTGAACTGGTCCGTCTCCGGAATGTAGCCGAGCATACTCGAACGTATACGAGAAAAACTACCCAAATTGGATCATATTTATTTTTAAAAGCAGATTTGTTTGTTAGTGATGCCATCTAGTGGTATATTTTTAAACGATCGAATGTTGCCTGCAATAAAAATTGATCGTTCTCGGCTCTCTGGTCCCCTCGTCCCTCGCGCCTATCTCGTGTCTCTCACCCCTCTGATCTCTCTCTCTCGCCGTTCACATCTCTCTCTCGACTCTCCGGTCCCTCTCGTCTCTCTCCCTTTCCTCGCCTCTCTCGTGTCTCTAGGTACAGCCAATGCTCTCGCGCGGGCATTGACCTAACCTAACAGTGTGTTTATTGATCTAACCTAATATTGTACGCGTTTTAACCTAAAAATTTCGAGAGAGACGAAAGAGAGAGAGAGAGAGAAAGAGAGAGAGAAGAGAGAGAGAGAGAGAGAGAGAGAGAGAGAGACGAGAGAGAGAGAGAGACGAGAGAGTGACGAGGGAGAGAAACGAAAGAGAGGCGAGAGAGGTAGAGAGAGAGATTGAGAGAGAGATAGAGAGAGAGGCATAGAGAGAGCGAGAGAGAGAGCGAGAGCGAGAGAGATACGAGTGAGGCGTGAGTACCGAGAGATAGGGAGACGAGATGGAGACCATATAGCCGAGAGGGACTAGAGAACAAGTCCAGTTTTTTAATTTACCCAAAGAAGGCATTTCTTTTTCAAATTGTATCCAATGCAGTATTTAATGTTTACGTATCCAACGAGCAATTTAGATGTACACATGTTGTTTGTAACTTGATAGCTTATATCATTGATTAATTTGATTATTAATCACATTCGCGAACACGAACGCCATTTTCAAATATAATAATTAGTACTTTAACCTTACACAGACGCCACCGCAGTGCGCTATTCAATGTCTCCTTCAGCATTCACATTCGAGCATTTGTTGTAAAATGTCTATATACAACACAGAATTAATTTCTGTATTTTGAGATACTTCGTTGTGTATAGGATAAAAAATATTGTATGAACCATGGCTGGAAAGTGGTTCTCCGGGACTCAGGAAGTGGCCAGCCGAGGCGTCTTCGTCACGCCTCGGTACATAAAGTACTATTAACAGGGTTTCAATTTCTTTTGCCGAAGGAATTTTTATTTTTCTCAGATATATAAACGATTTGGTTGCATTTGAAACTACTTACTATGAAAAATTAAAAATATTTTTAAGTAAAGTTTTATTCATCCTATATAACGCGTTGATACCAGACGTGTGAAAACAGATTAATCTGACAAAATCCAAAACAAACCAGGTCAAAGTACGTTTCCTGGATGTCATACACTTCGTCATTATGCTGAGGTGGTGAACGAAGCACCTGTTAGCATCAAAGGAAAAGGTCGGTAGATTCAATCTTTACTTTATCTGGCATCTCCCGAAAGGTGCTATTTTGTTACATAATTATGATTTGATAACCTGCTGGCTGAGTTATCTGGTTTATCTCGTTACTATTGATTGCGGTAAATTCCAAAATGTAGAGCTACACTGTGGTGTTTTTGGAGAATTGCGTTTGAGATATGACTTAAGGCGATAGCAACTGAGGTATGACCTGCAGGAAGCTTTAAGAGATAAGTTCGCGTTTTTTTTCCTTGTTCTGCATTAGTGCATCTATTTTTCTTAGGGTATTTTTACCCAATTTAAGACATGGTAACGTTCAAAAAGCATTACGCGATTTGACTTATCATTTAACGTAAATAAAATCATTAGTAAAACTCACGTCCCTGACGAGTTAATAGACCCTTGAGTATACTTAACTATGCGGTGTTCTAATGCCGTTTGAACCTTCTATGGGAATTACACAAGATTACACAAAATTTGATGAACTACGATAAACAGCTTACATGAATTCACCTTAAGAGGTCGTCAAATTCAAACGTTCTATGTCAGATGATAAATGACGGTAAAGAAGAGTGATTTTAGCACAATCATAAATCCAGATTTCGTAAGGTGGTGAGAGCAGGAAGAGGTGAAGATGAACGTACAGAAAGAAACAAAAGAAATCAAATTCTTAAGAACGAAGGCAACAATATTTACGGAAGTTTTTGGTATATAAACATTAACTTAAGGGGTGTAAAAGATTAAATATCTTACCTCTAATTGAAGCGGAAGTATACTTGGTTTTGTATTTTAAGAAATATTTTAAGAAAACTTCCGTATTAAAATAAAAATAGAAATATCTATTAAAAATTAAAAATATAGTAAATATGTACCATAAAATCTTTAGCACGTCTCAATTTATTAAGGCCTCTTTAGATGGCTTGAAGAAATATAAATCGATCGCAGGGCTCCCTAGAGTAGTGGAGAGAAAGTTTTTCAAAGATTTACCTGAATACTTATCTGCCACAGGCAAGATGAGCGATTAGATCAATATTTACAATAATTTATGCAAATCCCATTATTATTTTTTTACTAGCTTACTGAAGACATGAACACTAAAGTAACTTGCAATGAAATTGAATTTTTTTCATTTTTTATAAAAATTTTTAAAACTAATGTCACTTTTATTTTATTATATAGGTACCTCAACTTCATCCTTTTCTTTAGTTACACGTAATCAACATAAACTGTTGTTTAAATAAATTGTATAACAAGAAATTTCTAATATTTTCTAATTAGTTCATTACCCAATGTTAAATTTAAAGAGAAGTAGGTAATACAAGTAATCATAGAAAATGGCTAAATAACTTTCCCTTTAATTAACGCTAATTATATCGCGTAATTACATATTGATTATAGTTATTCCTCAAACATTCTAATAAAATGTAGACAATTACGGGATTGCTATCAGTGTACTAGCATTTTGCAGACGAGACTCATCGATCAAACACCAGTTGTAAATTTGTGATTGTGTCTAAAAATGGGTGAAGCAAGAAAAAGTGTGAGTGTTACTAGAAGAAGTAGGAGTGTGATATTAAAAAAGGCGAGAGAAGCGCAAGTACCTATATACAATTTCATTTTATTGAAATATTCCCTTTGTTATAATTTATTAAAATGTCCTGTAATTATCATAAATAAAAAAATTATGCACGATTCACTATTAGCAAATCAATGCAAGTAGAATTCGGTATGTTGTCAGTAATAAACATTATTGTAGAACGACTAGCAGACCAAGCATCTAGTTTGCTCTACGATACCTCTAAAAATCCAGCAGAAACATATAATTCTAAAATTGTAGGAGGTAAAGGAGTCAATTTTTCCTTAAAAAATTCGTACCAACCGAAATGTGAAATGGCCGTTGCCTATTTTAATAGCGAGGCAAATTTATTATCGCTTTTGCATGACCACCTTTGTTACAGATCACCGGGGCAATACATGACGCGGTTTTTAAACTCCCAAATTGATCGTGGTAGGAAGAAGGTAACAAAATGTATGTATTATTTTAATAACGTTTTCTTCTATGGAAACTTCTTCATTACAGTAGTTGCCTAGTGTTTTGATTTCAGATCGCTCTAAAAACAGGAGATTTTCAGCCACGGATAATAATTATGGATTGGCAAATGAATCCATCACACCCAATCTCTCAAAAGATGAGTACGAATTGCGCGTTAGTCAATTTTTGACTTGTTTGGAAAATGTCGACAAAAGAAAGATTGAAATATGTACCTTGACCCAATCATATAGTGATTTGTGGATAGTAGAACGTAAGAAACGTTTAGCGGCATAAAATTTTGGGAAAATATGAAAACTGCGTAAAACAATGTCCAAAACTGTTTCCTCCTTACTCTACAACATTATAGACGAAGAAAACCATTTTTGGCATGTTCGCGGTGTAGATTCCGAAAACAACAAAATTAAATTAAATAGGAACCATCATTATTATTATCAGGTGCAAGGAACTTTGCATATTACCAAACGAAACGCGTCAAATGCTACTTTATTGTCTACACTGCAACAGGAATCCATGTTGAAGATATTGAAAGGTACGTAGTAACAGTAAATGTTTTGAACATTAAATGAAACAGTATGTTGTTTTTATAGGGATGATACACTTTGCTACGTGACTAACAGGGGAGCTGGAAGAAAAAGGAAGAAGGAAAGGATTATCTGCTCATTCACAGATAGTGAGCACACTGATGAAGCTCAAAAATGTCGGTTCGGGAGAAAAGTATATCGACGCCTATACAAAGCGTAACTTATTTACTAAATAATTAAAAAAACAACTTGCGGTGGTCTACACAAAACGGATCATAAAAGAAATCAATTTTTATAGTGAGTAAAAAAATTTTATAGCTCAGCAATCATTTTATCTTTTAAACAGTAATGAATCAAATATTTATCAAATTTTTCATAAAGGCATAAATTTCAAGAGAGAAAAAAAATGAATTAATGTCTACACTAAATGTAATGAAAACATGTGGTTATCTAACAGTTCGTTTGGCTACTGTGTAATTACTTGTGCGCATCCCAATTACAGTGATGTCACACACAACACCAAAAATGGCAGCCACAACATATACAATTAAATGTTATTATTATAATTACATACAAAATGAGGGAAGGAAAGTAATGGTAAAAGAACAGATAAGGAAGTTTACGTGATTGTGAAGTGAAGGATTACTTATTGATGCAGCAACAAGGATATAGTGATAACAGGTATTAAATGTAGGTTAAGGTATTATTTTCTAATTGATTACGTTATTTTTAACAGATGTACTTTATCATTATTTCATTAACGTTCATGTAACAATAGAGAAAACAAAAGAAAACGGAACGATCTAACCTTTCTGTACGCAGGTAGTAGTTACGTTCAGTCGATGCTCTCGGATCACGAACATAGGCATAAGTCAAATTTTTAGCTTGGCAAAATGGACGCCACAGAAAAGAAAGAAGACGTAATTTTTTTGTTAAAGTTGTATTAAACACAATACATTGTTATCACCCTTTTTATCTAAATAAAACTAGAAGTTCTAAATTGTGATTTCTCCACTAACGCCATCTAGAGAGGACTTCTAAAAGCTTGTAATATAATTCCCCTTAATTACCTATATTTTAGGATATGTCACTAAAGGGTAACAATGCAGATTTTAAATGAAATATATAAATGTGAATTTATAGCATTTGAATAACCAAAGGTACGAAAATTTATATTAGAAATTACTTGGAAATATGTGGTTCAAATTATGAACAGAAACAACGTAAGAATTCTTAGAAAAAAAGTTTGAATAAACATGTACAACTTGTACAGAAAATAAAAAGGAAAAGTACCAAAGTAAACCCAAATTATTTCGTTACAACTTTGAGAGGATCATATGGTAAAGAAATTAGGAGAATTTTACTATGTTCTTATTACCTGAATTAGTGAATCTGCGCAGATGTCGTAATTTAAATCTTCGTACTGTTCATATGACCAATTAAATTTTAAATTTGTTTTTTTCTGTTCACCTATGTAATTTGTTTACAATCTTTGGGCCCCCGGGTCATTAAATGAGCAGTAACATGACCTTTTTGGTGCAAATGTATCACGAGTTTCGCCAAGACCTTTCGTTGTGATTTTTAACCCTCCTATTGTATTAACATTTTGGTTTCACTTATTTTGTTCGGGTTATTATGACTCGGGAGCCTATAGTTGTCGTTTTATTGTCGTTATCCTTCATGTGCACAGCCGACCTTTATACCTATTGTGCACAGTAAAGGTAACCGGGTACCTACCTAGGTTTTAAATAATAAAAATAGCCTTTGCTCGATTTTTTGAAAAAAGTTGTGTTTAAAGATGCATTTTCCCGAAGAGTGCCTACAATACCGCTAATTATAGGAATTTTTTTTCTACAAATTACCATTAACCTACTTTCTAAGCTCTGAATAAATAATTTTGTAAAAGTTTATGTACCTAATTATGATTTCTGATAATTAATTTAGCATGCCTTCTAGAATAATGAGTGTTGAAAAAGTTTAAGTATCTAATTATATCTCATAATCAATTTGTCATTACCCTTTGGAACCATAGGTAGCCAGCAAATATGCTGGCAGCTATTTTGTTTGTAGATCAACATCATCATTTCAAAGGAAGACCCGAAAATGTTGCGAAATATGCAAACGATCGATCTGTAACGAGCATTGTGTAACAATAAGGAAATGTTGTCATTGTAATTTGTAAATCGTCCTTATATGTAACAAACTATTTTTTTAGAGCAATAAACTTTTATATATTCCTTTTTTTTCTTATTTAGGTACTAGTTACTATATTTACAGATAATAATGTTATATACATGCATAAAAATAGGCTAAACCTATAGAAAATGTTTATAGGTACCATGGTACCTAGACTGTGCGTTTAACCTTTATTTTATACAAAAACTCAATTTTTTAAGTACTCTCACCAGAATCTCGCTTCATCTGTGACCAATCCCGCCCGACTGCGAAATTATAGTAATAATCACGTCAGACCGCGCACTATATAAGCGGAGCCGTGACGCGAGATCAATTATATTTCCGCTACGTCCCGAACGAACAATCAGTCCACTGCCGTCCTGAAGTAGCCAGCTACTTATCTAACCGCTTCCGTCCTGAGGTCCCCTGCAACCTACTGAACCGCGGCATTTATTTTACTACCACCTGCCAGTACACCTGAGTAAGTTATAAATTGTTTTATACTAATAATCCGACCAGTTTGAAAGATTTATTTTCTGCCTTTGGTAGATTATAAATCGATCTTGCCTGTAAATACATACGCAACTCTTACACTTCTTCGGAGCGTAAGCCCGCAGAAAGCAAACATCCCTTACACAAATCCTCATCTTTGCTTTTAGGAGTATTCCTGACCAGTACTGAGGTTTTCTGCGAGAATTATTCCCTAAGGCGTAGGCCTGTAGAGGTGTTCTTACCCCTAGGCTTGTGCAAAAGGCGTATAGCGTGTTCGATCTAGCCTTCCTCCTATCCAGCTCATGGTGCGTACGGCGCGTTGGGTTCGATATCCTTCCTCAAGGACACCTAATCACACGAACACGACCGATCCGCAGGCAAAAGATCAGATTTTATAATCATCCCGATCCTTGTTTCAATCAGATTTGTTTTGTAGAATAACCACTAAAGATCCCGTCCTAAAATATTGATATCCAATTGTCGATATCCTGAAATTAATATTGTCCAACCGCCGCTTCCCGAAAGAAAGTAAATTTTCTTTAAATAAAATCTACTTCCCAAAAGAAAGATTAAACCCTTTCAACTATAGTAAACTTGCAAATAGAAAATTCGAACCTAATTCTTTTAAAAAAGAATACCTATTCAAATCCCATTTAATAGAACACGTAAGCTCTCGTGTTTAAATTTTAATTTAAGAAATTGTCATATTTCTTAGACACTTCTCAACCGACTTCATGTACACCTGTCCAGTTACTTCTGTTGTATAAACAAACTACCTACTAGGGAATAAATTAATATCGTATTCGATAAATAAAAATTTTGATGCTAAAGAACAACAGCATTCGTGGCACAGTGACCTAGTTTAAATTTATTGTCCCTTTTGCCGCATACCGTTATCCGGCCATTGTGTACAAAATTCCTGGTAAAGAATGCAATAAAATAATGTAAAACTAACTGTTTGGAAATTCTCGATTAATTAATTTGCGGAACCAGAAATGATCTAATATCATCGCACATAGTAGTTGCACCTGCAACACAGGTCTGTGTGTATTCATTGTTTATTTACAGTGAGTCACCTTGAATGAAAGCGAGCTGCCTGTTGCCACCTTCGGAACGGAATTTTATTATCAATTATTGTAATAGTTTTTTTTTGTTTTATATTTTTTTAGGATTAAGTGTTATATATTTTAGCTTAAGTCACATATTCTAGCATTGTTAAAAAAATAGCTCTTGCTGTTGTCGATAAAATCAGAGCCTCCTCACAATATACCGACTTGAGAACTATGCCGGACCCACAGCATGTAGCCCTTAAATAACTAAACCATTGTAAAAAACTACGATAGGGTGTTACAAACTGCCCCAGATTGTACGAGGAAAAAAATTATCACGTTACGTTGTGACCTTTTAGACAATAAGTAATATCTAGCGCAACCTTTTTACCTTGACCTCTCTCTGGAGGTTCACCTTCGTTTTACCGAGGTAAACTTGCATGTTATATCCATAAGCAGTAACAGAATCACATAAAGACCAAATTTTGAATCCGTAATTAGCAGGTTTATACGCCATGTACTGTCTAAAAGGACAACGGCCTCTAAAAGGTACCAATTGCTCAACTACTGTTTGCAATACTACTAATTGCAACCAATTTATCCCACAAATCCAGTATAGGAGCTAATTTATTTGTGTGGCATCGTTGTGGTCGAATATTTTTATAGTCAAAGCGAATTACTCGTGCAATTACATGAGCTCGTTGTAGGGACATCGTTGCTCTGAATATTGGACAACCTACATTTCCATCCCACAGGCAGGCTGTTGCCTGTTCATGAGATTTATACATTCCAACTAGAAACAGTAGGCCAAAATATGCTTCTAGTTCAACTAATGTTAGTTCTTGAAACGTGTCGCCACAAAGTCTTTTGCCTTCTAAATGACCCTGCACACCTCTTATGGGTTTTTAGACCACAGTCAAATTTAATGAAATTTTAGTATGTTATAGACTAAAACTATCAGAACAATATTTGTTATTGGACCAACTTAATCTAATGGCTAGTTTTTGATATACAGGGCGTTAAAGTGGTAGTGCTTAATAAGCATTATGACTTTTCAGTGAGTTTTAGCATGGATATACACAAGTGTTACAATTACATATTATACTATTTAGTAATTTTTCATTATTCTGTACTTTCCATCATTCTATACATGGTGTTTTAATAAAAATTAGTGGTTAATACTATTAAAAATTGCAGATATAGCCATAAACCTGATACATATCTACACTTTCGATTGTTAATAACAACCAGTTAGTAAAAATGACAATGTCACCTGTAACTAAGTTTCCTTAAAGTCATTATTTAAGTTTGCATTAAAATGGCTTTTCGATTAAACTTTCAGTGTTATGTATGTAAAATAGTGGTGAAACCCAGACAAATGACCATTTTACGACAAAATGCCGACCAGAAGATAAATATTGCTCAGAGAAGACGACAGGAACTTTCACTTCCGCCAATGGACATAAATGGTAATACCAGACTATGTACAAATTGCAATCAAGGTATCATAGATGAAATTCAGGTCTATGAAAATGATCCAGATCCAACAATTATGAAGCTCCCTCTAAAGTATAGTGCTAATCATTGTTTAATATGCAATAATACTGCAAATATTCAACATTTATCAGGACAGGCAAGGACAAATATTTTTATGCGAAAGGGAGTATACATACCCCGTATTTGTAAGGTTTGTGCTGTCCATCTTGATGCGAATGGTTTATTACTTTTTCCATTAGAAAATGGTATAAGGTCCATTAAAAAGCCATACAATTTAAAAGGGGCAGAGTTGGATCATTTGTTGACAACAATACGAGAAAATAACACAAAAAATGAAACTTTTTCGTATGAAAACAATTTCAGTGATGAGGAGCTAAGTGCGCTGTCATCCTTAAACAGGGATCAATTTCGGGAATTGTTCAACCTTTGTGCGAATGTTAATATTTATGGAAGAAGGAGAGAAGTTAAAAAAAAAGATTTACTGTGCTTTTATGTAAATTACGTCAATGACTTTCAGACATGTTTTTAGCGGCGATGTTTTCTTGTGGTAGCAGACAGGGTGTCTCATTGGCAATTCGAAAAGTTAAGGAATCATTATCCAATAATTTTGTGCCCCAGAATTTAGGACCTCGTCACATAAACCGTAACCAATTTATTGCTGAACACGTTACCAGATTTGCAAATGAGTTATTTAATGAGGAACCTGAAAACCCAAAAGTCATTATTTGTATCGATGCCACTTATGTTAACATAGAGCGTAGCAAAAATTTTCAGACCCTCAGGTAGTCTCATTCAGATCACAAACATTGCCATCTTGTTAAGCCAGTGCTAGTTTTGCCCCAGATGGATATATTTTGGATGTTCATGGTCCATAATCTTCCGACCCAAGAAATAATGATGCGAGTATATAAGATACCAATATAATCAGGATCAAGAACTAAGACACTGGCTGCAACCTGGCGATGTTGTGATTGTGGACCGAAGCTACCGAGGTGCTCGGGAATTTTTAAATAATATTGGCATATTTGTGCAAATTCCACCAGCGCTAGAAGGTAGACGTTAATTGCCAACTGTAGAAGCCAACGCTAGCAGAATTATTACCAAGCAAAGGTGGGTAGTAGAAGCCCGAAACGGACACGTTCAGTCAATACTTAAAATTTTGCGTAACTGCTTTTCAATTGCTCAAATACCCAATTTGCGGACATTTTTCCGTGTTGCCTGTGCCCTGATAAACCGCTACCATCCACCATTACATATGGAAGAAGAAAATAAAGAACTAGCACAAGAAATGCTTCAAATGGTAAACGAACCTAATCATGTACAAGCTAGAGCGGAAAATGAAGGCTTGTTAAGGCTGCACGGCAGATGGGCACCTTTAGAACAAAACCAATTAGACAATTTTCTAGTTCTAAATATAGCTCAATTAAGACGCATAACTTACGGAACTTTCCAACTTAAACTAGTACCTTCTTACATACAGGATAACAGTCACCAACTGGGCAACCACTTTTTCGAAATTGATACGGCGTTCAACGAATTAAATCTCGTTCGGCTTAGAATTACATCTACACATAGCAATTAATTTAAATATAAAATAATAATTAGCTATAACCCTGTTCCTAATAATGATGCTGAACAAGAAGATGGTCCTATATTTGGCTACTATTGCCAATGCAAAACAGGAGCGCGAACTATAGGAATGTGTGCACATATAGCAGCAGTTATTTGGTTTTTGGGCTATGCAAGGCACAAAGAAGTTATTAGGCTACCGCAATCCAAAGTGCTAGCCGCTACTCAAGATGTTTTAAACAGACATGCTGCCGTCTAAATGTTCCGTTTCTTGTATATAAATCATGTAAATATTAGGTTGTTTATTTTATGTATAAGTTCCACTTTTTATCATATAAAAATCATATTTAATACTAATTTTTGTTGAAACACCCTGTATAAAATGTTAGAAAGCACAGAAGAACAAAAATTACAAAAGTATAATATGTAATGGTAACACTTGCGTATAACAATGTTAAAACCCACTGAACAACCATTATTCCTATTAGTCACTATTAATTTAACGCCCTGTATATCAAAAACTAGCCATTATATCAAGTTGGACAACAAATATTGTTCAGATAGTTTTAGTCTATAACATATTAAAATTTCATTAAATTTGACTGTGGTCTAAAAACCCATAAGAGGTGTGCAGGGCCCTTTGACATTTTCAAAATTGGGTTCACAATTTTGGGTGTGAAATATAAGAAGTACGCGGATTTTATATCAGTTATTCACGACGTAGCATGCCTTGTTGGCCCAGGAATCAACGAAATAATATTTTTGCTGATAACCTTCCCGATTGATGTGTTTTTTCTTTCAATACCATATTGCTATCTTTTGAAGTTACGTGATTATCCATATCAAAGGTTTCTCAAGTTCACTATCCGTAAGCACTCCTTCACTACAAATGTTAGGTATTTCTTATTAGAGTATAGCATCAAGTTTGATATTTACTACGAAACTAACACATAGATGCTCACTGGCTGCATTTATACGCGGAGTCACAAACAAGTCTCAACAGGAATAAACGTGTTTACCTGTACGCAAATAACGCATGCAATATGCGCAATAGTGTGGTAATATTATGTAAGTTATTTATATTTATGAAAATAAACGAAACTAATAAACTACATTCGTCTATGATAATAATCTGCTTCTCGTTCTTCTAATTTGAACCACAAAAATCACTGGGTCATATAGACCCAAACACAGTGAGTGTAACAAATGCATTAAAAAAACTAATTATAATTTTCTAATATCAATCTAGGTACACCGTTATTAGAGTAATGAAATAAAAGTCATGCAGTTGCAACGAAATATTTAGCCCTACTGTTCTTCTCGACAAGATCACACACTTGTGCTCCTTCCGGTCATAATGACCCGAATTCCTGAAATATGAATTAAAACCAAAATAAGAACAATTTTTATACATTTATTAACTTTATTTCCCTAATGCAATGTCTTTTATATGAAACCTGTAACTTACAATAAATTCAACCAAATTTAAATAAAAAAAATAAAACGGAATAATAATTGATATGATCTACTACTTCTTACAGTCTGGACAATAATAGGTCACGTGTTCTTTACACAAATATTTTTTACACATAATGCAGGTCATATTAGCTTTGTTATCACATTACAAGGGCAAAATTTGCAGCGTGCTCGTTTGTTTTTGTTGCTAGTTCCAGGAAGAGGTGCGGTAGAATTTTCCACCAATAGTTGTTGAATAGCTGTTACAATTGCAGCTGCTTGTTCGTTATGGGGAAGATATTTTCTGGACAAAATGTAAGGATTTACCAATTGTTTGCCCAGTTGTTACAAAAACAATCTTCTTTTGAACAAAACATTTTTATTCCAGGCTGGACTTATTTAGCGCCATAAGACGAAAGGTATACAGGCACTGGTATCTAAAATGTTGTAAAATAAGGTTATGGGCCATCGATTTGTTTTTCGTTTGCATGTGTATGCACCGATTAGCTGATCTAATGTATCAACTGCTCCTTTCGTAGAATTATAATCAAGTATAATTTGTGGTTTTTTGTCTTCTCTGTCGCTCATTTGTTTCTGGTTATGAAACGTACTCATTAGAATGACCGTCTTGTATTTTTTTTGGAATATAAGACACAACTGCGGTATCTTTAGTAAAATAAAATTCGGAACTATGCACAACGTTACTTACTTTCATGATAGGTAGCTCAGGCTTGCTTTTTCTGACAGTCCTTAACACAGTAAGATTTCTTTTGAGAAGCATTTCACCAAATTTATACCACGTAAAGAAATTGTCGCAAGTTGCATTCTGACCTCTTAGTCCATAAGTGAGGTCTAAAACTACTCTCAGCCGCTGATCCTTCTCGGGTTTTCCCCCAGGTGGTTTTCCCGTATATACTTGAACTTCTAAAGCATAAGGACTTGCACTATCACAAATCGTCCATATTTTGATGCCATATTTTGCTGGCTTGCTTGGTATATACTGCTTGAATAGACAACGACCTCTAAATTTAATCAGCTGCTTGCCCAGGATTGTACAATTTTGGTAGTATTTCAGCCCATTTGTCCCAAAATTCTTTAATATGAGCCAACTTATCTCGTAGCCTTCTTTCTTAACGATCTTCTTTATTATCAAATCGTAACACGCGTGGTATATAATAAAATCGTTTCAACGACATTGTTGCGTGAAAAAGAGGTCTGTCTGTGTCTGCATTCCACAAACTTCTGGTAGATTCATAATGCGATCTGTAAACTCCCCCTAACAGTAACAAACCTATGTACGCCTGCAACGTAATGTCATCTAACTCTTGCCACTTGTCACCGTACACTCTACGACCTTCGATGTTAGTCATTTTTAAAATTATATGTTCCAGAGAACTATTGAAAAATAGCTGAAATGTACATTTTACATCCTGGACTCGTGCATTTCTGTATCTAGTTGGACCTTGAGCGACATTTATGATATTTGCACTAGTTGTACGCCCTGATTGAGGAAATGGATCTAACATCCAAGTTATGGCATTATCTTTAGATTGAACCGATTGAGCAGGTGGCATCAATTGCGTAAATTTGTCCGTCCAGCATCGTCGAAAATATCATCGTCTGACTGTTCATAATCACTGATCTTCACTGATATGACCTTCCTCTTCAGAAGCTTCATCGTCACTAATATCACTCAAATTATCAATAAGTTTTTCTAAGTCTTCACCATTAAGATATTTTTTTGCCATTATTGCTATTTCAGAGGTTTAGAAGAACTAGTAGTACGTACAACAAACTGCACTTTACTCTGCAACGTAACAAACAAAACTGTCGGTTGCATACTGCGATATAATATTTATACCTGCTGCAAGTTGCAAGTCTGTTCCTGTTTCGACTTTCACACGCGGCTACAGACCTGCCGAAAATGCTGTAGTAACTCGTATAGGTAGGTACATTTGAACAAGCATGTGATGATGTGCATATTATCTATCTTCAAATTTCAATATAAAATAATTGGAAATACAAATTTATACGTCCTACTAATGTATTACAGCCCCGAGGAACAAAAAATAAGGAACAAAAATTTATTAGAACAAACAAGCCACCTCATTCTTCAATGGATTAGAAACAAAGTCATTAACTACGAAGTTTAGATATTAATAAATAAAAAAGTTATCTAAACAATAATTTGATTTCGGGTCATATAGAGCCGAAGGTAACAGCAGGGTTAAATAAATTAAGTAATTATACACATTAGAAGAATACGATTGGGTAATATTGACCGAACACAATAGGAGGGTTAAATGAATACATACACAAATTACGTCAAACCCACCAATGGAAGCGACCAACAGCTGGATACCGATATGTTTGTGTAAATTCAGGAACAAAGTAGTGTGTAAACACATGATTCAGGCATGTCTGGAGCAGCAGAAATTACTACATCATATCAAATTGATTACACAACATGTATTGCCAATACCATAAATCTCAATATTGCGAGAGAAACAAATCACTCGTTTATCGTTGGTAATTTGCAAACATTTTATTCATGCATTTGTCTTTAAGGTTCACTTCAAAAGGCGAAACACCTTAAAAGCGTATGTATGGATAAGTAAGTTGAAAGCTTGCACAACCACTTTTATTGTTTTCGTGTTTATTGAGCTCAACTCATTTTCACATTGTCTAGAGCTACGTAATTAAGTAGTTGTTAAACCTGTTATATATTTAATTAAGAAATGTATAAGGCGTGCAATTATATAGTATTATACACTATTTATCGTGATTTACCGAAGCTGTTTTACAACGAACATAAGAAGTAACAAAGGATATAGGACTTATAGGCAAAGTGGAAAAAGAACAAAAGTTGTGTGCCTCTTTTGTGTCACAGCGAGATATAGTGGATAAGTTACAATAATAACTCAAGCGTACATAACTCAACTTATGTAAGAGCCAAACTAGGCAAAAACAAGTAGCTTTACATAATTAAGTTAATATTAAGGTTAGGAATGACTTTCTAAACTTTGGACTGGTTAAGTACAGACACTAAAAAATGTCGAAAACCTTATAAAAAGGAAAGGAAGGGTTGTGCTTCTACGTGAATGTGCAAAAGTGTTCTTAAAGCTTACATTTTCTTTCATTTTCCGTTTTGGAAATGAAACAACTTCCATTTTAATAATAACCATTCGCCTGCAATGGCCGGCTTAGAGCTTTCTATTAAATTCTCTTCGATACTTTAGATTGAAGTGATTTATATAATCACACCAAAAGCGTTCTAAAGTTTGCAACGTTAGTAATTTCTTCAAGCAAAATTCGAAAGAGAATATAAGGTTTGTTATTTTAACAGTTTCTGACAATAAAAGCTCTATTTTGGTAAAAAACTTTAAAACTTTAAACCAAAACCAATAAATGTTTTAAAATTCCGCAACAAGTAGGCAGTATTTTTCTTATCTACGATTTTCTCCCCTTCATATCTTATTGTGCAAAACTTTTATAAAAACACACGAATGGGCTGAATATCAATAAATTTCTCGAAAATACTGAGTTGGAAAGTTTCAAGAGCATGAACGAAATTGTACGTATAATACGTAACATGAAACAGCTTTTCAGCAATTAATAACATTTATTTTTAATAGAAAACTGGATTCATTTGGTTACTTACCCTTAAAACGGTATTGGAAATTACCCTGTTTGAACACTACACTAAATCCCGTAATCAGCTTTTTATTGAGATATCACACAACAATTACGATTACAGACACACTCTTAGCAAAACATGCGAAGTCCTGAAAAATTAATAAGCGGGCTTTAATTAAATTAAAAAACTTTTTTTTACTCTCAATTACTTAACAAGCAACAAGTGCTTATTCTTGTTTCAAAATCTGTAAAACTTAATAAGGTTTCAAGCTGACTAAAGTAATTTGAAATTTCCTAGCAAAAATATTAATAAATTTGTTTTCTTTAATTAATGATTGAATTATAATTTTATTTAATTGATTTTGTTAATATGTAATTGGGGTCAGTATTACGACGACGTAAGCAGCAAACTATGGCACTATGTCAGTGTATCCGTACGAAGACGGAAAGCGTCGCGACGATGAATGAAACCAACATTCTGTGCATCTCTGTGCAATTTTCGGATTTTCGCGCACGCGTTATTACTTTTCTGTAATAAGTTTTTTTATTAAATTTTTTTTTGTATTAAATGAGATTAGTAAGGATATTGTATATTTGAGTAAGATTCTGAAAGTTCTATTATAGTAGTTTAGAACTGTAACCAAAGTGATATCAAAGACATTAATTAGTTTTTTAAGAAAGTGGAGTAATTAATTTCAGTGTGTTTAACTTGAACTTTTAAAGTGGATATTACTGTGATGCCTTTTCAAATATTAAAGGTTCAATTGGCTTTACTTAGTTGAATACTGCAAATCGCTTTGTTCTTACATATATTGCAATTTAGGATCGCCAGCTGAAAGAATCAGGCTTTCATTGAAAAGCACAGCCTTTATTTTTTACATGAGAAGATGACGTTATTGTACCTTCCATCCTGCGCATCTCATTTTTCGGTCATTGAATTCTTTTTTTAATTGACTTAATTTATATTTATATCAAGTTCCTTATACAACGTGTCCCAGATAACATTTCCAGCATGGGGACCTCGCTTGTTATAAAAGATACAGATTTGGTTAAATTAGATGAATTACTCCTAAGGATTAGTGAAATTATAGGACACTCTCCAGTTTCCAAATTTCCATGTATTTTAAGACTTACCTATGGCAAGAAAAAGAAAAATGTCAAATTTCTTTTTCTTGTAATATCTTTTTTGTTATATTAGACATATAAATTTTATTTGTACTTTCTTAAGATATTTTTTATGCAAAATTTGAATATCAATTTGGTTTTTTAGTTTCAACCCCTAAATTAAATTTTTCTTATGCAACGACAAGCGGGCTTTGAAATAATTGATTGTGTTTTTTATCCTCCTTACAATGATATAGCACATGTACTATCTACTTTTAAAAACAACAAAGAAAATTAAAAAAAATGTATTTATTGAAGACTGTAACAATAAGCAGGCCGTGAAACATAAAAACACAATCGAATTTAATGTCACTTAAAAATTATTCGTTCCAGAATATTTTTGTGTCAAACATGGCTTTATTTACTGATACTGAAAAGTTTGATATGTTGAGTTGTTACATCTTGTCTCATAAAAACAGTTTAGAAGCTGAACGGATGTACTTGAGGCTGTATCCTGAAAGAAGGCAGCCCAGTGCCCGTACGTACAGAAATTTGGTAATTAATTTTAGAGAATATGGTTCATTTTCAAAAGGTTCTGGAAATCCGAAATTACGAAATGAAGATGCAGAACTAAACGTATTACAATCAGTTATTGAAAATCCTTCAACATCTGTTAGAGAAATTGAACATAACACTGGTATTTCGAAAACTACATCACAAAGAATTTTAAAACGTCACAGGTATCATCCGCATAAGTGCACCATTCTGCAGGGACTTAGAGATGGATATCAGGGAAGAAGATTACAATTTTGCCAATGGTATGTTAATCAATGTGAGAATAACGATAATTTTCCAGCTACGATTTTGTGGTCTGACGAAAGCAGATTTACAAATAATGACCTTTTCAATCGACACAATGTTCACTTTTGGGACAGTAAAAATCCTCACGTTGTTAAGGGAAATCGGCATCAAGTGAGATGTGGTTTTAACGTCTGGTGTGGCATTTTAGGCGCTAAACTTATTGGGCCCATATTTTTTAACGAAACATTAAATAGTGAAAGGTATTTGAATTTACTGCAAACTGATTTAGAAAATAAACTTGATGATTTACCACTGATTGAGAATATTAATATCTGCTTCCAACAATATGGCGCCGCACCCCACAATTGAAACATCATCAGCGAATATCTTAATAATCGGTTTCCAAATTCATGGATTGGTAATTGAGGGCCGATTTTATGGCCACCCAGATCTCCAGACTTAACGCCCTTGGACTTTTTCCTTTGGGGCTACGTAAAAAATCGAGTGTACGTGCAAACATTTGAGAATGTGAAGCTGTTCTTGCAGCATTTGGTAGCATTAAACGCCAAAAACTACGCAGAGCAATTACGTGGACACTACGCAGGGCACAATTATGTTTAGAACGGAATGGTCAATTATTTGAACATCTTTTATAATTGGATAATTATCTCCAATACTATTACCTGCTTAACTCTGGTTGTTATCTATTATTTGTCGTTTTCTCATGTTTCACGGTCTACTTATTGTTAGAGTCTTTAATAAAATACATTTTTTTAAATTTTCTTTGTTGTTTTAAAAATAGATAGTACATGTGCTATATCATTGTAAAGAGGATAAAAAAACACGATCAATTATTTCAAAGCCTACTTGTCGTTCCATAAGAAAAATTTAATTTAGGGGTTGAAACTAAAAAAAGAAAGTGCAAAAAAATCCAAATTGATATTTAAATTCTGCATAAAAAATATCTCAAGAAAGTGCAAATAAAATTTATATGTCTAATATAACAAAAAAGATATTACAAGAAAAATAAATTTGACATTTTTCTTTTTCTTGTCATAAGTCTTAAAATTCATGGAAATTTGAGAGTAATTCATCTAATTTAACCAGATCCAATCTTTTATAATAAGCGAGATCCCCATACTGGAAATGTTATCTGGGACACGTTGTATATTTCGAGTGTGAAAGTAATTAACAATTTAATAGACGCTCATTCCTTTTCAATGCTTCTAGATGACTAATTGCAAATTAGTAGGTAGCTAATTAAGCCTAAATTATTGTATTAATGTTCTGATTACAGCTGAATTGTTCTGGTCAATCGTTTGACGTTAATTACAAAGCGATTGGCAATATCAGCATAATAAACTGTATTGCAATCATTCTGCTACAAAGAAAGCGCCTCGGCCCCTACTTAATCTCCCTGATGAGTGTCTGTTGCAGTCATGCACACAAATTACGGGATACTGTATTAATTATCAATATAATGAGATACATAAAGGTAAAGTTAGGCGTGGCAAAATTCTTGTACGACAGAGCGAAACCAACAGGTTCAAAACAAGAAGACCTGAACATAGAAAAAGAAAATATCGCTAAAACACGCAAATAAAATGGCTACCCCGATCTAACACTTAATCCAAACAGGGAAAGGGTAACTGGAAAAGAAGAACCTGAACATACATACCATGTATACAAGATATCTCAGACAAAATACGAACGATAGGTAGCAAATACAAGATACGCACTGCCTTCAAATCGACCAAAACCCTCAGGGCAATACTAAATAAAACCAAACCACACAATGAAGATTAGAATTCCAAGAACTGTGTATACAACCTACCATGAGAATTCCGCAGAGCATATATAGTAGAAAGCAGTAGATCACTCCGGTAGCATAGCTATGCCAGTTTCAGGCCACTTTGCCACATTTTCATGACCAAAGGTCATGCGACGTTGTCAGTTCATTGACCTTTCAAGGACAAAGTTCATTGACCATTTAAAGCTCACCGGAAAACTTTAAAGTCACGCTCCAGCGATTCTTGGACTCAAAGTTTATTGACGTTCTGACGTCTGTTAGTGAAAGTAGGTCAAGTGGTTCTTGTATTGAGTCAAGCACTTCGTAGGTCAAGGACATATTTGACTTAAGGTCAAGGTCAAGCTTTGGCGGTAAATTTAAAAATCTAGAAGTAGAATTTTCAAGGTGACCTGCAGGGGAGTATCGTATTGCAGTTCATAGGAGTATAAAAATAGAATCAGTTTATGGAAACAAGAATGACAGGTTGTTGTTTACGCGAAAATTAGACCAAGGTCAAATGGTACTTATATTAGATTGAGTCAAGGTCAAATACTTTTCTAAACTAAAAGTAGGTCATCGTGAGTGTTTGACAAATTGAAACTTATCCAAGCCAAGGTCACATTGTTCTTATACAAACCGAAGTGAGGTGTCTTGAGATCAGCCAATCAGTTGAAAACTTGTAATTATTTAACATAGAATTAGCAGGGTTAAACCAAACCACCTATTGCAAACTTTTTAAAATGTGTGTGTGGACTCGAGATATCGAAAAAGTATAAAGTAATTAATGTGTCAGTAACTAATACTAAGTATGGCGAACGTGTATTGATGGAAACAGCTGATTTTAAATGTATATTACCTTAACGCTTTTATGAGCATTTCAAGGAAGAAACTCGAACTGAAGAATGTAAAACAGTGCTAATCAGGAAAGATGTATTTATAAGTAGTTTGAGTGCAGTCGGGAAAACAACAAACATAGCATTCTGTTTTAATAGTGGTGCTACAACCCCACCATATGTAAATTACGAATGAATCTTTTCTTAAACAGTGTTTAGTCATAGTAAAATTGCGAGCAAGTAAAGTCGTTACAACCCAAGCAGCAATAAAATCATTCCTGGAACGATCCAAACTCAGAAGTTCACCGTTATATATGGATACCCACATAGTTACAATAACAAAATTAATAATAATAATTTAACATTGTGTTGTTGGTGCCGACAAAATAGTGATGGCAGTAGTAGTAATAAAATCGAAGAGAAACAAGATGATGATGGTCATTCTTCTTCTAACACTGACTGGCTATCATCTCAACATGAGAAAGAAGTGCATAAACAAGCAGCTAATGATTACTTAATCGGTTGTGTTTATTATTATAATCTATCGAATGATACTCATCATGCAAAACATGTAGAAACACTGTATGCTTAATGGAAATATTGTATTACTGTCATCCTGAATATCTAATGTATAGCATTAACTAAATAAAGAAATATTATTAACTATGATTTATTATGTTTATGTAATAATAATGGCTAAAATAATGAGTGAAATGTAAATTTATTGAAAGACCCTTTGTTTTGGTTAGTATAAGTACTGTTTATATATATATATATATATATATATATATATATATATATATATATGTATAGAAGAATAATAATGAATATTTTTTGCAAAATGTGTGCAATGAGTGTTGCGTGCGTGTAGGACTTGCAGTTAGTAATCAGTACACACGCACGCACCACGCACGCACGCACAGACGCACGACACGCACGCAACAAGCCGCACGCACGCACGCACGCACGCACGCACGCACGACACACGTACACGCACACAAAAACCACATGGGCGTCAAGCGCGTAACAGTTAAAGACAATATCTCCAAATGTAAAATTTGCCCAGAACTTACCAAAACTAACACGAAAAGAACAAATAGTTATAACAAGAACCCGTATTGGTCATACACGTTTAACGCATAGTCACCTTCTACTAGGAACACGTCCAAAAAAATGCTCTCATTGCGACGTAATTTTAACTATAAAACCTATATTAGAGGACTGTCTAAATTTACAAACATGCAGACAAAAGTATAATATTGAAAACATAAATATATTGTCCAATCCTAGCCACCACGAAAAGATATCATTTACCAAAGAATCTTTAATATATAAGGAAATATAAACAGAACTTACCTCTTAAGTGGAATGTGGAATGTAGAACCAAGTTTTTGTGCGAATGACCTAAGACGTTGACGCACAAAAAAAAATGCAAATAATAACACGCACCAATACGCACACGCCCACGCCCATACACACGTACTCGCACACGCACACGTACCAGCACACGCACACCCACATGCACATCGACACGTACAAGCACACGCACACCCATACGCATACGCACACGCACACGGACAGATTACACACACACACATACAGACGCAAAGCAAACCCACACACACACGCATGCAAGAACATAACGACCATTTATCGAAATTTTAAACTTATAACAATAAGTAACGACTTTCAAGATTTAGGAATAAAGTACAAATATAATTCACGTATATCGGACAGCACACCGCATAGCATCGACACGTACAAGCCAGCAACATACGAAGCACAACGGCACAAGCACATAAGCACAGCACAAGCACAACACAAGCATCAAGCACAAGCACGAAATTTAAAGCACAAGCATAAAACGCTCAAGCACAAGCACAAATAAGCACGATAGCACAGAACACATAGCACAAGCACAAAGCAAAGCACAAGCACAAGCACAAGCACAAGCAACACAAGCACAAGCACAAGCACAAGCACAAGCACAAGCACAAGCACAAGCACAAGCACAAGCACAAGCACAAGCACAAGCACAAGCACGCACAAGCACAAGCACACACAGCACGAGCACAGCACGCACAGCACGAGCACGAGCACGAGCACAGCACGAGCACGAGCACGAGCACGAGCAAAGCACAGCACAAGCACAAGCACAAGCACAAGCACAAGCACAAGCACAAGCACAAGCACAAGCACAAGCACAAGCACAAGCACAAGCACATGCGCAAGAGCAAGCGCAAGCACAAGCACAAGCACAAGCACAAGCACAAGCACAAGCACAAGCACAAGCACAAGCACAAGCACAAGCACAAGCACAAGCACAAGCACAAGCACGACTTACTCACGCACACACGCGCACATACACACACGCACATACACCAGAACACACAAACTAACACATTCGCACGCAATAAACAGAGTACCAATTATCAAAAATGTTCAATTTATAAAAATAAGTGACAGATTCCGTGATCTAAGAGTTAAGTACAACCATGATTCACATGTAATCCAAGAATCTCGTATATTAGAGGGTCATTGCAATACACACATACAACAAGGACTCTCGCACATATCCACAATCGACACGCACAAGAATACGCAAAGGCACACGTGCATGCTCATGCAGGTGCACACTCACACGTACACACAAGTTAGCACATGCTCACGTACACATAACTCAAACATACACACACTCGCGTACACGCGCAAATACAAAGACGAAGACGAAGTCGAAGCGAAGACGAAGACGAAGACGAAGACGAAGACGAAGACGAAGACGAAGACGAAGACGAAGACGAAGACGAAGACGAAGACGAAGACGAATACGAAGACGGAGACGGAGACGGAGACGGAGACGGAGACGGAGACGGAGACGGAGACGGAGACGAAGACGGGCACGGACGCGGACACGGACACGGACACGGACACGACACGGATACGGACACAGTTATAATCTATGCAGATTTTGATTTCCTAATACCAATGTAAATAGGTCATAACAATTAAATAAGTGGGATTTAATCTTCTTAAACGATGTTTTTGAAACATTATGAAAATGGGCGGCTGTGGCGTTATGCTTCAAGTAGTTATCTAAATATTGAGCATATGACACTTATTATTATTATGCTTATTATTAGAATCTTGCCTATTTTTATTATAAACATATGGCAAAAGAGGTAATTAACCTACAAGATAATTTATGTATGCAAATTTTTATTCCTATTTTCTCTGATTTCAGCTTGTAAGTTGCAAGGTTGGTTGTTAAACTATGCCAGATGTATGAAAATGGAAACTTTCACTATTATTATACACAATAAAATAATTATCTTTTTTGGGTTTTCTTAATTGTATATTTTTATATTATACGATCTAAACGTTTCGATAACACTTACATTTATCTTCGTCAGTAGTAATATCTATTAAAATTGTTAAGATGTTGAAAACAATTTTGTGAAAGTTGAAAAATTAAAACAAACATCAACCTGCTATTAATGTAACGGTTTGAGAAACGTGTAAATCCAATTAAAGAATTACACTTTAGTAAAGAATAACTAGGTCATTAAAAATTGAATATTGTTAAACTGTCTTAAAGATGACATCAGAATAACCTCTAAAAGTCGAAGGTTAACAATAAAAAATGTCAACCAAAAAACACATTTAACAAAATCTAATCAAATTATGATGTAAGTGTAAAGTTGTGAAAAACTTCAATTTGGAAATCATAGAAGCATTCACAAATATAAACATGACATCAATTAAAGTAATCCAATTAAATCTAACAATGAGTGCAAGTGTTAGTAACAATGAAAAGCATAATGAAGAACGTTTTATATAATTTTTTTAATTTTAACTTTAATTTCAACTACTTATGATAAATTGTAGTGCTGTGGTAATTTAACATATAATCGGTAAAGCATATGCTTCTAGGTCTAGGAAAAACACAGCAAAACCCACATATTCCCAAAGTCAAAATTAAAATCAAAGTCGAGACGTATCATTATGCCTTTTCTTAACTATAAGATGCCAAAACCTATTTAAACGGAGATTTTGTTCTGGTGTATTAAATTTATAAGGGTGTTTATGTATCTCATTCTTCACATTGTAAACGAACGTAATAATGAGTTTGTCTTGACAATGTTCCCATATTGTCAAATTGAATGTAATGATTTAGATTTTATAATGCATGGTCGGGTGCCGCATATGTCACTGGTTGACCTAATCTACAAAATCTTATATGTTCTTTACGTATTGTATCAAAGCTACGTTTTGTGGTTCCAATGTATACTTTTCCACATGAATAAGACAACTTATAAACTCCGGAAGATGATAACGGATTTGAAACATCTTTAGGAGATCTTAATGGAGTTAGATATAACACCGTTACTTGATCTTAAACGTAATGAAGATATAATAATATTAAAATCAGATAAATGTAGCAACTGCTATATCAAATATGAAACATTTTAACATTAAAATAGAATTTTTGGAACCAGAGACTTATCGTGAAATACCAAAAGCGTCAACAAGAAGGTTTTTGTTAGAAACTAAAGAACTTATTGCATTATCATGTATTCCTGAAGAAATAAAAAGGAAACTGATTAACTCTGAAGTTATTTCACCAAAACTATATTGCTTACCAAAAATCGATAAACCTAATATTCCTCTAAGGCCTATTGTTTGTGCAATTGGTTCTCCTACATATAATATTGGCAAACATCTTATAGTTTTATTACAACCTCATATAGGTAAAACACCCCATTACAATTAAAAATTCTGCCGACTTTGTTGAAAAAGTGCATAGCTTCAAAATTAAAGAGGGTGATATAATAGTTAGTTTTGATGTTGTTTCACTTTTTACAATAATCCCTCTAAAAGAAACTATTGATCATCTTTTTCCAAAGGATATAACCATTCTTTTTCAGCACTTTTTTACTACAACTTATTTTCAGTGGAATAATAAATTTTATTCACAATTAGTTTGTAACATACCGTTTTTCTAACCCTTTAAAGGTTGAAAAGTGAATTATTCAAACGGTCAGTAATAACAAAAAAAAGGAGACAGTAATGAGATACAACGATCAGTAATGGACCACTTTCCAACCTGTGGAGGAGCTACTATCGATTTAAACTATCAATGTCAAATTAACAACTTGTTAATTTTAATAGATGTTCAAGAGTATGCAACCATTCTTTCTCACCCGCGTAGATGGCGAGTAAATTATTGACAACAAGTAACGACAAAACCAATAGAAAAATAATAAGTATAACATTTATGGATTCTCATTAAAGTAAAAGTTAAAAGTCGCATTGTCACGACCGTCAATGTTAAACGAGAAGCGGTGATGAATGTGTTCCAAAATTTCTTGATTTGAGCTGTATAATGTTCCGTGTTCTTTAATTGTGAATAAAATCGTATACAAACCTTGGCGAAAATACCATTCCCCTGTCTAGAGAACTAGTTCACCTCGAGGTTACGCCCCTCGGTGAACTATACTTCTCTCGAATAGAACGCTTTCCGCCTCGTTATGTAATATACTATTATGAACAGATTGATGGTGTAGCAGTAGGTAGTCCCCTTAATCCTGTTATAGCTAACTTTTGCGTGAAAAAATTTGAAACATTAGCGTTACAAAATACACCAAAAAGTCCTTCAGTTTGGTGTAGACATATAGATGACACATTTGTTATTTGGAGACACAGAGAATGGGCATTGCATGCGTTTTTAGTTTTTATAAATGGTATACATCTTAGCATTCAGTTTACCATGCAAAAAGAAAGTAACCATTTCTTGACATATTAATATCTAAAAATAATATTTCACTCTCTTTTAAGGTTTACAGAAAGCCGACATGCACTAATAGAGACCTTCATAAATTATCCAAACATCATCCACGTCAAACAATTGGTATAATTAAATCTTTAGAAGATCGAGCAAAACCAATTTGTGATCCTGAATCCTAACAATATAATGGATATTCACTTACAGATATTAATAATGTTATTACACCTTCTAGACGCAACCTTAAAGAAAAACCAGTTCTTAATGTTTGTACAGCTTTTCTTCCTTTTACGGCTAATGTTACAGACAGAATTGAAAAAATCCTAATTATGTATGGCACCTGGACCAGCAGAAGCGGGATCGGTCTGCCTTGTTTCTTCATTCTGACGTTAACGTCGTGCATTTTAAGCTCCGAGGTAACGTCAGCCTCCGAGATTTCTACGGGTAGTCCCCGTAGAACCACCTTGAGCAAACGTTCCCTCTTTGCCTGATAGATATGGTACGGTGTCCCATGCCTATCTATATACCGCATTAGCCTGTCACGGTCCTGGGAAGTGGCAGGCTGTATCCGGTATCCCTCGGAAATTTCCTTCACACGTGTGAAGACGATCCTTCGGTGATCCAGTTCTCGGGAGGAAGTAACCCAGTTCTCCTTCTCGCGAAGGATTACTGGCGGAACCTTCCCCTGGCAGCAGGAAACTCTTCTACGTCCGAGCGGTCTATGGTCTCAGCTAGGGCCTCGAACGCGTTGATAACCGTTGTGGGCGAGGTTGGGCGGTCTCTCGAAGATTTCTTCGGCTTCTTCTTCTGCAGCCGGAACCCGTCGGACGGTGGGGATTCTTCTCCTGCAACAGCGCTGATAGGAGCTGCTGGAAGCGGTGTAGCAGCCATCTCTTCTTCCAATTCCTTGGGCTCCTTTTTCTTCTTCTGGATCTTCTTATGGACGTCTTCTTCGTTGAAGGGCCAGGACACGAAAGGGACTTTCTTCGCGATCTTGAAAAAGCCATCGGGTAGTGGGACGAACATGTTCTCATCGTAACGACTCCGAAGAGCGTACGGGTGCCTCTTACGGAACGGTGGCTCTCTACCTGTCATCATGAAAACGACGCAGGTAACAGAGCGTACGCACGTAAAGCCTTTTAACAAAGTACGTTTACAATGTTAAACGCGATGCTCACTGATCTGCTTACAGACAGCGAATTAATGATACATTGGATCCACAAAACATATTTTTGGTACAAGGGAATTCTGCGCTAGCTGACCACGCCCTAAATAATTTAAATCATGACATTCCATTTGACAATATGGAAATATTGTCAAGACAAACTCATTATTATGTTCGTTTACAACGTGAAGCTATTGCGATGTATAAACACCCTAATAATTTTAATAGATAGGAGTAAAACCTCCATTTAAATAGATACGTCTTGATTTTGATTTTAGTTTTGACCTTTGGTATATCTAGGTTTTTGCTGTGTTTTTCCTAGACCTTGAAGTAAATGCTTTACCAATTATGTTATTACCACAGCACTGTAATTTAACATAAGTAGTTGAAATTAAAATTAAAATTAAAAAATTATATAAAACGTTCTATATTATGCTTTTCATAGTTAATGCTATTTCTTTGTTATATTTAACTGGATTCTTTTAGTAGATGTCATGTTTATAATTGTGAAGGCTTTTATCATTTTCAAATTGAATTTTTTCAAAACTTTACAACTACATTATACTTTGATTCAATTTTATTAAACGTTTTTTGGCTGGCATTTTTCATTGGTAACCTTCGACCGTTAGAGGGTGTTCTGATTTGTCATCTTTAAGACATTTTAACACTATTTAATTTTTAATGATTTAGTTATTCTTTACTAAAGTTTACTTTATACGTTTCTCAAACTATTATATTAATAGCAGGCTGATGTTTATTTTAACTTTCACAAAATTGTTTCAACATCTTTAACAATTTTAATAGATATTACTACTGACAAAGATAACTGTAACTGTTATCGATACGTTTAGATTATATAATATAAAAAATACACCCTTAAAACAACCCAAAAAATAACATGACGTAATTTTATTGTCATATGTATTTTTATATTATGTACCAGTATAGTTATTTTATGTTATTTTTATTTTATACTTTTGATAATGGTTATTAATAAGAGAAAGATAATAAAGTTTATTTAAAAACATATTTATTAGCTGCGTAATCTATTTAAACTTAACCAGATACTTTAGCTGGTATTAATTTGCATTAACATTGTAAAATACGCGTGTCGACTACAGGTTGAAGTGATAAATATGAATAAACCAGAAATATTTTCAAAATATTCAATTCAATCTGCGAGAGACATTAATTATGTGCTCCACCGTTATGGAAAAGAATTAAAAATAAAGAATAATGCTATGGTTATGGACGTAGGATGTGGTCCCGCGAACTCGACCATCGATTTGTTGCTTCCATACCTTCCTAAAGATATTAGTAAGCTTGTGGGTACTGACATTTCTGCAGCTATGGTAGAATTTGCTGAAAAAGCGTACAAAAATATTCCGAATGTGTGTTTTTGTGAAATGGATATCCTTACCGAAGACTTACCAAAACAGTTTGTTGATACATTTGATAACATCTTTTCGTTCTATTGCCTACATTTTGTTAACGACCAAAGGTAAAGTTAATTTTTCTTAAATTAAGTATTAATGACACTTTTTTTTTTCAGAAAAGCCTTAAGAAATATATATAAATTGTTAAAACCTGGAGGAGAAATACTCATAACTTTTTTGGGAAACATCTGTTTGTTTGAGATTTATGAATTTATATGTAATAAAGCACCTAAGTTTAATGTATACATGCATGACTTTAAAAAAAAAATATTCTCAACACATAAACATAAACACCCAGAACGGAATTTTGAAAATATATTAAAAGAAGTCGGGTTTATTACTCTATCATGTATATCAAAGCAAAGGATGCAAATTTATTCTAAAGATGCTTGTATAAGTATGAAAATTTCGGTCTGTCCCCTAAATATTTATTAATTATGTTGTAGATGTCAGCATCTCCGCAAATGTATTTAATTTACCGAAAGACTTGGAAGAAGAGTTTGCCATGAAACATTTAGAATATCTGAGAGAACAAAAATTGGTCGACTCAGACGATGATGATAAAGAAAACTTTTATTGCCCGTATACTTTAGTCGTGGCACACGCCAGAAAACCAAGTTTTTGATTTCATACGTTGCCAATTTAAAACTGTAATAAACACTGTGATAATTAATTATGGTTTGTTTTTCAAAAGTAAGAATATTACCGTCTAACTACAAAATCATACTGATACGACACGATTGACCAATTTACGTTACATATAGCTTAGGGTTTCGTGGAGGATTCTAGTTTGCGTGTTTTTGACTATTGACTAGTGGTTGTTAGTAAGCTTTATGGTTTAAACTCTCAAGATTTCCCAAGAATCGTAATTCTCCTTACAAGTCGTGTTTCAAGCAAGGCCGTATAGTATAAGATAGTGAACACGTATACGCTCATAATTATTATTATGCGCGATCCTTCTAAAACGGTACTTTTTTACGCAATTCTAATGAATTCACCAGTTTTCCGTTCATATTCTTAGTAATATCATTCCCACTTTGCTTGTGTAATGTGGGTACATCACTCAAGCAAAAACTCTTGTATTCAATACCAGCTCAATAATGCAGCTAGAATATTATAGTAAATTGAATGATGTAGGTTGTTTCGTTATGGTAGGCCATCGGCGTTATCTTGAAAACTACTTGGCGTACAAATTTAGGAAAAAAAAATTTTTAAAGTGGCCATGAGAAAACCCTGAAAATTAATTTTAATTTTTCACTGTAAGGGTCAATGGAAAAATAAATACTAGAATTCTAATTTTCTCCGAAAACACTTTGGTAACATGATTACAAATCTTGGACAATTATGCATCATTTTGGTTTAAGGCTCAATAAAAATCTAGTGAAAGGGGGGGAAGCTAGTGGAAGTGCAATTATCTAAATCGCTGTAACTTCTAAACGTCTTATCCGATTTTAGTAAACTTAAGCTTGTTTGTTGAAAAAGAACGGCAAGTACTTTTAATTGTCGTGTCTTCCGGTATAAAATAGTTCCTACTAACATTGCTAGAAGCTGCAATTTGTATTATTAATATTTTTTTTACATCACCCCGAAAACTTAAATCATACCGTATAACTATGACATCATAATAGGAAAGTAAGTTAAATTTACAAGAAAAAAAGTAAAAATCGCGTTTCGATATTTTCCTTTATATCAGAGCTATTGTCAAAAGAATAATTTTTTTAACACCTTAATTGAAGGAATGATTATTTGTAAAATTCCGTGTTCAAACATTTCATGACAAAAAATATTTTTAACCTTTATGGCTGTGTAGGTTTGTCACTCATTATTCCTATCGTTCAAAAACTATTATAAAAATAATAACATTATCATGTAAAACTTTTAATGTGAGAATCCTAATACGGTATTTTAAAAAATAAATCCAGATAGCTGTGAAAGAAAGCCTATAGGTTTCCGTGGAGATAAATAAGTTGAAATAGTTATTGATTTAATTTTGATTGGTGTTGTGTTGAAAAAAGTTCCTCTGCATTCTTCTTTAATTTCTTTCCACCAAATAAAAATATAATAATAATAATAATAATAATAATAATAATAATAATAATAATAATAATTTTCATTTCATTTCATTTATTTGTTTCTCATACATACATTAGTTTTGCGGTCCTACTAAGTCGCAGACTTTTCAGTAGGTTCCGAACATATAACTATATATACATAATTAATTTACATTCTTTTTATTTCATAGGTAATGACGCTCGAGAGTGATAGTGCAGTCCTTAAGTTCATTTAAGTATACTTAACTTAACTAATAATACATACAGATGTGTTTTAAGTTAATTCTGTAATATTATACAATGTTAGCATTTCGTAGCATAGTTTTTAATTCATTGATGAATGCTGTTTTGTTTAAATGTTTGAAATCAAATGTTATTTGATTATACAATTTTGGTATCGTACACTTGAGCGTACGATCACCGTGCTTATTGTAAACTTTTGGTACAGTATATTTAATATGCCTTGTTTCGTAATTATGTTCTGATATGATCTTAAATTCGTCATTATCATAATGATTCACGATATTATATAATTTATAGTAACCTAAAGGGGTTAATGTGTCGATTTTTTGTAAAATTTCATTTTTATCCAAGTTTTTATATATCATTTTAATAATAATAATAATAGTAATAATAATAAGAGTAATAATAATAATAATAATAATAATAATTTTTTTTTTCTTTTTTTTTCTTTTCTTTTTTTTTTTAGGGGTGAAATGCAATTTACGCACAGTTTGTCGGACTCCAATAAATTGACTACCGACTAAAACACCCCCTGTACTCCTAGGCACTAACTTGGAACTGTTTAACACATTACTTCAAGTTAGGCCCCTTTGCCATGTTTTCCTTTGCTTCTCATGTGCCTATAAAGACAATTTAGCCATTTGCCATCCTGTTTCGATGTATACTGCATTATATACTCATCAATGGGATTGTTCTTTTGCTTTTTTTAAGGCTTCTTTAAAAGCCTTACACTTTCCTGTTCCAGACGCATGGATCGCTTCCAATCCTTCTAATCCGTTGTTTACACATAGTAAACAATGTTCTATAGTATGACACTCCTTAGCTCTGTGTCCAGATTTTAAACATTTGAAACAATTGTCTTTCCTATCTGGACCGTTACAGATTTTGGCTGTATGACCATATCCTAAACATTTAAAGCAGCGCAGTACGACAGCACGCCTACGGACTCTACATATTAACCAACCAATTCTGATCTTTCCTAATTCGATAATTTTTAATGCAGCTTTTTCGTCCATGTCTACAATAGCCACCTTTTGTCCTCTTAAATTCATAGGGATTACGCCCACTTTGAGTTCTGTTATATCGGGAATCTCTCTTCGAATAGCGCCCTTAACTTCAGATTTTCCTGTAAAACCATCCATGTCTTTTATTTCAACGGTGCACATACGATTCAGGCTACGTACAACAGCGTTTTCTCCTAAAACGTTCTTGATTACTTTACTAAAATCTTCTTTACTTTTGGTATCCGCTCCAAGTTCAATCAAGACCCCCCCCGAACGAGTTTTCTTGATACATTTTATATCCGCTTGTGATTCTTCAGGTTTTATTTTACTACGTATTACTCCAAGAATTTCCGCATACGATTTATCTGCAGTAGCTTTAATTAAAATTGCTTCTGGCTGTTTCCTTTTTCTGCGTTTCTCTCTTACGGTTGTTGAGTTCTCCATATTATTAGAATGTATTATGGTGGGCTGCGATTGAGATTTTCCACTATTTACATCATTTGGACTTGATTTTCTCGTGCGTTGAAGCTTTTTTGATATAACTTCTTTACAATTATCGCATTCTACTCCACTTACCTCTTTTGTTAATTCTGCTGGCTCTGAAATACTGGAGAGGCATTCTTCAGTATTATCAAATGCTGTAGATGTTCTCTCTCTAATTATAAAATCATCAATTGTAACTTGTGTTTCTTGTGTTCTTTTTTCCACTGTTTTCAAATCGCCTTGAAGACTAGCTATAACTTCAATCGATTCTTCAAGAAACCATACTCCTGTTTTAACATCCTGGCTGATGTTTCTTTGTCGATCGAAAGCTTTTTTTATTATTGAAATAATGTTTCTACACTTATCAAGTTCTTTTTTTATCTCCATGCTTTTACGTCAAGATGAAAATAAAAGAACTATAACTATTTAACTGTCTATATACTATAACTAAACTGAACGTTAAATAAATCACTAAAAAAAGTTTGATTTGTGCTAATTGTTTTTAGTAAACTTTATAAACTAAATGTTTTTTTTTGAGTAATATATATACAAAGAAAACTACATCTAAGCTTACTAAATTTCATTTTTTAACAAAACAAATATATTTCCTTATAGGTTTGAACTTTCAAGCAAAATACGGCGATGATGTCGGAATTGAAATTTACTAAATATCACTCAAACTATTACAAAATTTCAAGCTCTACGGTATTTATTATTCATATTTAGTATTTCTGACGCAGTTCCAAAATTAAAGTCTAGTTTTTTTGTATTCTTGCTAATATAATTACATATTTACCTTATTTCCATCCAAAATTAAATTTGACATATTTGACATTTATCAAAAAAACACCTCTTGAAAAGTTTTAAATTCCAAATTATACCTTTTCAGTAGTATTTATAGAAATTTTTATACATCAGTTCCAAAATAAGCCCTAAAATCCATAAACACCTAAAAATTCACTAAATTCAAGCACAACAAACGTATTAAAATGAAATATTTAAACGACAATCACAATGACGCACACGCGTAGTCAGCCACCATAATCAATAATAATAATAATAACAATAATAGTAATAATAATAAAAATAATAATAATAATAATAATAATAATTGAAATTGATTGAAATTGATTTATTAAACAAAAAATATACATTTTTAGGTCCAATCAAGTCTGCAATACTTCACGATTGGTGCCTGTCGTTTACATATTAACGTAAATAAGATATAATTTTGTTACTTATAAACAATATTACTTGCACTTTTAATTGTATAATACCCTTTTTACATAAATTTAAAACAAATACAGAAGATAAATGAAGAAATTAATATAAAGGCGACATTCTGTTTGTTTGAAGTGAAGCATACATTTTACATTTACCATTTTGAAAAAAATAGATTAAATGAACATGATATATTACGCAAAGAAACACAAACACAAAATTTTATACTAATATTAATATAAAAATACATAAGAAAAACATTTTACCCTGTATGGGTTTAATAATAATAATAATAATAATAGGGGAGTAAAGTCGGACCAGCACCTCCACGTGGTACTCCCCGGGTAACGCTAACGCTGGTCGCACGTCGTTTGTCTCTGTCCCTATGGTTGTATTGGTCCTATGTCATTTGTTTTATGTCTTGGAGAGTAAACTTCACTACCAAATCCGAAATCTAAGGTGTTATGCGACCCGTGCCGAGAGATGAATGGCTATGCGTAGTTAGCCGCTTACGGAGCCCTCGAGATACCTGGCTGTCTCTTGTTGTAATTAGTTAATCCTTGCCGCATTATGGGAGCACTGTTGCGGTCGACGTTTATTTCTTCCCTTACTCGTGGGAACTATATGAGTATTTCTATAAAATTATCAAATGAGGACCCATCCTCTAAAATGGGCGCGGTTAGGAAGGAATCGCGTAATAAAAGTCCTACAAGCATGGAAAAGGCGGAAGATCTTCCCCGGTTCCTCCTTGTAAAAGGAAAAGATGGCGATTTTGCAAAAATGTCACCATTTTTAATAGCAAAGGTGTTGAATGGATATTGCAGTGCTACAAAACGTACAAAGAAGAACAAAGATGGTAGTTTGCTTATCGAAACAGTTGGAAACCTACAGTCTAGAAAACTCCTTAGTATGACACGCATAGACAAAATAGAAATTAAGGTTACCCCTCATAACACGCTCAATTTTTCTAAAGGTGTCGTTAATTGTGCAGATTTTGGAAATTGTTCAGAAGATGAAATTTTGGAAGGACTAGCAGAAGAAAAAGTGATAGAAGTAAGAAATATATCTATCAAAAGGGAAGGAAAGGTGGAATACACCCTCTACGAGTAAGACCCTACATTCCTATACCACTGAGATGTTTTCGATGTTTGAAGTTCGGCCACACCGCTAAAGTTTGCACACAAGCGCAGGTGTGTGAATGCGGAGAGGTACCGCATGAAGGAGAAGAATGTAGGAAACTTACTTGTGTAAATTGTAAAGGTCAACATTCATCTCGATCGCGTGAATGCCCTGTGTATAAGCAAGAATTACTCGTACAGGAAATTAGAACGACTAAGAAGCTCACTTACTCTGAAGCTAAACAGGAAGCCAATCTTTCACCCGTAGTGGCAAGTAAACCCTTTGCTCAAGCTGCTGCTGGCTCTCCCAGTCTTATCGCCAAAAGCTACGAAAACCCGTCAGATATAATACAACAAATAAAAAATATAGTAAAGGAAATGGTTAAAGAAGTATTGACGGAAATAGTAAAGTCGAATGAACGTCTCCCCAAACTCTCAGAGCTTATAGAAACCACACAGATCGGATTGACTGAGAAAACTCAGTTTAACCCGACTGAAAAAGTAGGGAATTCAAAGAGTATACCAACAGATCAGAGTACAGAATCTTCGGCAAAAGAGAACAAACCAGCATTATTAAATTTTGTCGAAATGGATACAGATGCAAAATCAATGAAGCGAAACCTTCCTAACTCGCCAACAATATCATCAGAAGGGGAAGGTTTTGATCCTGGCTTTATTGATCCCAGAGAAAGAACACAAAGCAGAAAGAAAGGTTGGCCTAAGGGAAAACCTCGTAAGGTATCAAACTAGTCATGAATGCTATCTGTGATATACCCTAGTCATTATATTTACCTTATATATTAGTCTTAATTTTACTTATACTTATAGATTTATTTTATTTTATTTTTGTGTCTAGATTTTTATCCTAGTCATATTTATTTACTCTTATTTTATTGTTTGTCTACCAATCAATTGTCCGTTGTCTATTTTATTTAATGTTATTTATTAATAGTTTTAGTTATTCTATATATACTAAAAATGGCTTTATCAAATGATTACGAACATATTCTTCAGTGAAATTGCAATGGACTACAAGCACACTATTGCGAATTAAAAATGTTAATAGATACCTATAAACCTATTGTGATATGCCTTCAAGAAACCCATCTAAAAAATGATAACAAATTCTTAATACGAGGGTACGAGTCTATTAACAAAAACGACAGAATACATCAACGAGCTAGTGGTGGAGTGGCCGTATACATACGAAACGGAACGCCCTCCAATGCAATCAATGTGGATACTGAACACGAACTCGTCACAACTCAAATACAATACCCCACAACCATTACAATGTGCAATGCATACTTTCCCGTATTTGACTGGAACCTAGATGACCTAGAAACAATAACCGATCAGCTTCCACCACCGTGCCTATTTATGGGCGACTTCAACGCCCATTCTACTCTCTGGGGATCTACCCATAGAGATCCACGCGGTAAAATTGTTGAAAACCTAAATACAGGAGAACCAACGCATATAAACACAAAGTCAAACAGTTTTACTGCAATAGACTTGACATTAGCGCATAACAGTATCGCACTAAACTTTACATGGAAGGCTCTTAAAGATTATTATAATAGTGACCATTGCCCAATCCTCATATCAACAGGATTCCAAAAACGAGAAAACTCTATACCAAGAAAGTGGAAAATAGACAAAGGGAATTGGGAAGTCTATAAACAATCAATCTGCCAAATAAGACAAGATCTTGAAGATATTGATAAATGGGTGGAAGAATTTACAGAGACCATAATAAAAGCCGCAAAAGGAAGTATCCCACGTACCTCTGGCAAAATTAAAAGCCGATGTGTTCCCTGGTGGACAGAGGAGGTCAAAAAATCGGTTGCAGCTAAACGAAAAGTATTTAACATATTTAAAAGAGCTCCATCAACAGAAAACTTAATCAATTATAAAAAAGCCAGAGCAAACATGCGTAAAATTATATTACTCAGTAAAAGATCATCGTGGGAAAAATACGTTTCTACTATAACTCCACCACACCTCCATCTGAGGTGTGGAGAAAGGCGAAGAATATATTGAGAAAACCTACCGCTAATATATCTGAAGTAATAATACACGAAAACCAAAAATAACAGATATAACAGAACAAACGGAAGCTTTAGCTACACACTTTGAAAATGTCAGTAGCTCTAAATGTTTTGACGAACGATTCCTAAAGATAAAGAGGGATACAGAAACAGAATTACACTTTAATAGTGACAAACAAATAGAGTACAACAAACAATTCACTATGAAAGAACTTGAGCTTGCTTTAAAGTTCAAGAAAGATAAAGCCCCAGGGTCAGATAACATCACATACTCTATGCTTCAAAACCTCCCTACAACCGCGCAGAATACCCTGCTCAATATATATAATAAAATTTTCGATAAAGGATACTTTCCAAAAAAATGGCAAGAGTCTATCATAATTCCAATATTAAAACCAAACAAAAATATGACTAAACCAAGTAGTTACAGACCAATTTCTCTAACCAGCAATATAAGTAAGATATTGGAAACAATAGTAAACAGAAGGCTCATACTATATCTCGAATCACATGAATTGATATCGCCACATCAAACTGCGTTCAGAAAATCTCACAGTACAATGGATTACCTTGTCTATATAGAAAATTACGTAATTGAAGGCTTCAGGAAAACACAACACAGTGTAGCAATATCATTTGACTTAGAAAAAGCCTATGATACTATATGGCGGTCAAATATCATAAAACAATTATACGACTGGAACATACGCGGTAAGATGCCCAAACTTATTGTAAGCTTTTTATCAAACAGGCAATTTAAAGTTAGAATAGGCAGCACATTGTCAAAAATGCGTGTACTGGAAAACGGCATTCCTCAAGGTTTCGTCCTCAGCGTAACGCTATTCCTAATAGGAATTAACAAATTACTCTCAACCATCAAGGAACCTGTAAAAACATGTTTATACGCTGATGACCTGATAATATTGTTTCAAGAAAGCTGTATTGACAAAATTGAAGAAACGTTACAAGCAACAATGGACAAAGTAACCCAATATGCCGGAGAAAAGGGTTTTACGTTTTCTAAAGAAAAGACAAAAGCGATACACTTCTGCCGTCTAAGGACACCACACAAGGACCCAAATCTATACATCAACGGTGTAAAAATACCAATTTGCTCAAATTTAAAAGTACTAGGAATTACATTCGACCATAAGATGTACTTCAAAGATCATATCAAACTACTGGTAGATTCATGTAACAAACGCTTAAACATAATTCGTAGCCTCTGTAATCGTAACTGGGGTTCATCCAAAAAACAGCTACTTATGCTATATAAAGCCTTCATATTATCCGTAATAGACTATAGTTGCATAATCTATTCTTCAGCAAGGCCATCTACGTTAAGAATTCTAAATAGCACACACGCGTATGGAATAAGGCTGGCTACAGGGGCATACCGAACCAGTCCACACTCAGCCGTATTTATAGATGCAGGTATTCCGCCACTACACATCCGTAGCAGACAATTACTCCTTGCATACTACTCAAAAATTAATACCTTAGATAAACATATAAATCATGAAATCATTAAGAACCAAATATACAAAAACTACGAAGAAAGACCAACAATAATAAGACCGGCTCTGGTAAGAGCAGAAGAAATGATCAAAAAATACAAATTAGAATCAGTATGCAAGGAAATGGAGAGAACACAAGAAACACAAATGAAACTAAAAAAAAAATAAAAAGACAAATTAAAAGTGAAACAGAGAACATGTGGCAAACAGAATGGAACGAAACAAATACACAATTACAAAAAATCAAGAGAAACATACAACCTTGGAAAATTGACAGCCTATATACAAAACAATCAGAAACTACGTTAACGAGAATCCGAATAGGCCACACTAATATGACTCACTCACACATACTAGGCAGGAAAAGACAAAACATATGCGACGAATGTAACCGAGATTTAACGGTGAAGCAAGTATTATTAGAATGCAAAAAATATGAAGAAATTAAGCAAAAACTAGGACTCAAGAGTACAATGGTAGAGATATTCAGGGATGATGAAGAACATGTGAACCAACTACTACAATTTTTAAAAGAAACAGGACTAATCACAAAAATATAAAAATTAAAACCCGGTGAAATGGCAAATGACCATAGTAGTTATGCCAAACAAAAAAAAAAAAAAATAATAATAATAATAATATGCCCGACCATATACCGATATATCTTTGTTTTCACCAAAATATGGCAACAACTGTCTTCCCTACACGTTGGATTACAGAAAAAGCGAAATGGGATGAATTCACGGCGGACTTCTCTAGACTTCTAGCTTCTAGGGAAGAAGAACTATATATGACGAAATTCACAACCTTAATTTATCAAGCCACAGAGAAAAATATCCCTCGAACTTCCTCAAGAAGGAAAACGAAAATTGTTCCATGGTGGAACAACGAAGTAGCCGAGGCAGTTAAGGATAAAAAAAGAGCTTTTAAGTATTTTAGGCGTATTCCGACTGTTGAAAATTGTATCCGTTACAAAAAGTGTCGAGCTAAAGCACGGCGTTTTATATTCACCGCAAAAACTGATAGCTGGAAGGGGTATGTGTCAACTTTGACATCTACCACGCCTATAACCGAAATGTGGAGAAAGATAAAAAATATATCTGGACGATCACATGCCTTTATTCCCGTTGTCTTAACGGAAGATCAAACCTCCACAACCGATCCCTCCGAGATGGCGGAAATTATGGCGCAACATTACTCCAATGTTAGTAGTACATATGATTATAACACCGCTTTTAAAAATAAGAAAGTTTCACTCGAAGTGCCTATTGATTTTAATACGGCATTAGAAACTATATATAATTTACAATTCTCTATCCAAGAACTAGAATACGCTCTCTAGAAATGTAGAAACTCGTCCCCTGGACCCGACGATATTGTGTACGCGATGATTAAACATATCCCTATTGAAGGAAAAACGCAGCTTCTCGATATGTATAATAAACTCTGGGACGAAGGTAACTACCCAGATTATTGGAAGACCGCAACAGTTGTCCCCATCTTGAAGCCGCAGAAACCTCCCGATGTTCCCGAGAGTTATCGACCCATATCGATAAACTTCTTCAATGGGTAAGGTCCTGGAAAGTATGGTAAATTATAGACTAATGTGGTGCCTTGAAAGCCGAAACTTGTTGTCTCCGTTTCAGTTAGGGTTTAGAAAAGATCGCTCGACACTTGACAATCTGGTAGCTCTGGAATACATCATACAAAGAAGTTTCTCCAAGCGAGAACATGTCGTGGCTGTATTTTTCGACATAGCAAAGGCTTACGATACGACGTGGCGTTATAACATCATCAAAACAATGGCAGAGTTGGGAATAGAAGGAAAGCTAATTAAATTCGTGGACAGTTTTTTATCGCATCGTAAAATACGCGTACGAATAGGAAATACTTACTCACAATCGTACGAGGTAGAGAATGGTATACCCCAAGGATCGGATCTGAGCGTTACGTTATTTATCATAGCCATTAATGAATTGCTTGGAAAGTTGGACGACTCAGTGGGAAAAGCAATGTACGTTGACGATCTTTGCATATACAAATCCTCGCAGTCGCTGATTGAAATAAACAATGTACTCCAGACCTCCATAGATCGCTTGACGGAAACGGCAACTAACATCAGATTCCATTTTTTTGCTTCGAAAACGGTGGCTGTTTACTTCTGTCGACTGAGGTCATGCCAAGATAGCCCTTCCCTTCGAATGGAAGGAATCTCGATTCGCTTGGTTGAGGAATACAGATTCCTAGGTGTTGTTCTCGATAAAAGGTTGTCATGGAAGAGACATATATAAGTCTTAGCAACACGGTGCAAGAAATTCCTGAACATTGTGAGATGCATCTCAAGCATAAATTGGGGAAGCGACAAGGACATTTTACTTACGATGTGTCGTAGCACGATACTTTCGAAAATCGATTATGGTTCAGTCGTTTATTCTTCTACCAGAAAGTCATGGCTATCCCCACTAGAATCTCTCCATTATACAGCGCTGAAGTTAGCACTAGGTGCATTCCGTACGAGCCCCAGATATTCCGTCTACTGGGAAGCCGGTTTCGAACCGTTATTGTATCGCTTCGAAAGACTCGTAATGAATTATTACACGAGTACTTTATCAAATCCTTGTGACCCCAATTATGACTTGCTGCTCAACTGCAATCTCAGTGCGTTTAGTAACAGGACCTCAATCACTCGTTCTTGCACGGTCCGTTGTAAGGAAATACTAGATAAGTATAACTTATCTGCGATCCCCGTCATACGGAGCCAACTGTATGAAGTCACGCCTTGGTGCAGTAAACGTCCGGTATTCGATACGCCCCTAGGAACCTACAAGAAAATTGAAACGTCCAATATACAGTATCAACAAAGGTATCGTGAGTTACGGAATACTTACCTAGAGTACCGATTTATCTACACTGACGGCTCTAAGACACCTAATGGTGTCGGTTGCGCCTTTTCGTGTGATGGCATTAACCACCTTTTCTCACTCCATACTAAGGTGAGCATATTTACCGCGGAATTAATGGCCATAAAGCATGCCTTGCTTTTCGTGGAAAATTATTATCACGACCGATTAATCGTCTGTACCGATTCTCGCAGCGCAGTCGAAGTCCTAAGTAACGACTTCAGCGAGGATGGGCTGGTACAAGAAATCAGATCACATGTTGACTTTTTACTGACGAGGCAAGTTCACATGGTGATAGCCTAGATCCCTAGTAACGTAGGAGTTACAGGCAACTGCGAAGTCGACATTCTCGCCAAGGTCGCAGCACAAAGCGTGGATTTAGATAGCTCACCGCTTCGCTTGGAAGATGCTAAACAGATATATAAAGACGGTATACTGCAACACTGGTGCATGGAGTGGGAAAGCACAAACAGTCATCTGAAAGAGATCAAACCGAAAGTGGGAAAATGGTTGTACCCCAAAAATATGAGAAGGCGTGACCAAGTCATTGTAAGCAGGCTAAGAATTGGGCACACTAACATCCGCAGCCTCCACCTAGTGACAAGAGGCCCTAAACCGCGTTGTGATACGTGCAACGTTGAATTAAATGTCAAGCATATTTTGCTAATGTGTCCTGTATATCTCCACGCTAGAAGAACATTCAATCTACCGGATAATATAGATAAATTGCTTGCAGGAGAAGAATACGATTCGAAGCCTTATAGGATTCTTAAAGGAAACAGGACTGTACTCAAAATTATGACAAAATAGAAACATGTATTTAGAAATATATCGAGTGAAATACGGCTGATCACCTTAGCAGTTTAGCCGTAGCAAACATAAAAAAAATAAATAATAATAATAATAATAATAATAATAAAAATTCACGGTTGTATACGAAAAACTTGCGCAAATGTACACTGAACTAATTAAAAATTCAGACAGTTTGCCTCAATTTCTCATTGAAGGTGTTACGTACCTTATATCTAAAACTGAAGCCTATACAAACGTCCCTTCAAAGTATCGACCAATAACGTGTCTACCAACAATATACAAGACCTTAACATGTATCATCACTACCAAGATATATTCTCATCTGCACATTAATAACCTCTTAGACGAGGAGAAAAAATGATACAGAAAGTCTAGCAGTAGATGTAAAGGACAAATTACATTAGATTAGATTATTTCAGGCGATGCAAAACAACACAAATGTGACCTATACGTGGCATATATTGACTATGAGAAGGCATAGCATTCCACACACATGGCTGGCGGAAGCTCTTGAAATATATCAAATGTAACCCCACGTAAGAAAATTCCTAAACGCGGCAATGACTAAATGACAAACAAACCTAATGCTGAAAACACCACAAAACAACATTCAAGCAGGAACAATAAATATTAAACTCGGTCTTCTCCAAGGAGATGCTTTAAGTGCACTTTGGTTCTGTCTAGCTTTAAAACCACTCACAAGCCTGCTCAACAAACTAAGAAAAGAGTACACACTAACAAACAGAGAGCTGCGAATAAGACATCTTTTATACATGGACGACATTAAACTGTTCGCACCAACGAAGAAACATTTAGACAGTTTGCTATAAACGGTAGAAAAGTTTAGTGCGGACATTAATATGAACTTTGGTCTATCTAAATGTAAAATAAACGCGATGCGAAAAGGAAGATGGGAGCAAATAGAAGCCTATCAAGGGAAACAATAGGATTTATTCGAATGCATGAATAAAGATGGGGTGTATAAATATCTAAGGTTTGCTCAGGCGCAGGAAATTAAACATAAATATATTAAAGAATCTATTACCATAAAATATATCAATAGAATTGAAGCCATATTTCGAACGTAACAGATCCCTAGAAATAAATATAAATATAACTTCGGCATAATAAAATGGACAAAAACTGAACTCCAAAACTTAGCAGGTAAAACTAGAGCTTTAGCAACAAAGTATCGGAACCACCATCCTAAGTCTTGCAAAAAACGTTTCCAAATTCCAAGGGCAGCGGGAGCGAGAGGTTTCCGAGAACTCATGTCACATAAACTAAACCATATCCACCGTCTAATAATACAAGCGGATAAAAACATCACACCATTAAATCTAGCGGATAAAAATTCGAAAACGGACGACATACCATCAAATGAAGCGTTGATAGAACAATGGAAGTCAAAACCTCTTCACGACAGGTACCCCACTACACTGGAAAGCAGACATCTAAATATTGATTAAACACACAAGTGGTTAACATCCGGAAATATATTTAGCGAAACAGAAGGTAGTATGATGGCAATCCAGGACCAGGTCATGCGCACAAAGCACTACAGAAAAACACGTTCTGAAAGAGACCGAAATAGGCAGCACCTGCAGAATGTGTAAAGAAAAACCCGAAACGATTGACCAAATTATAAATAGCTGCTCACAAATGGCTTCCTCTAGCTAAACGGCACGACATAATAATGTAGCAAGGATTGCGCACCAAGAAATATACTGCACAATGGACAACATACAATCAAAAAAACCGCACTACCTATATGTACCTCCACCTGTAATAGAAACGAAAGACTACAAATTATACTGAACACCCAAATTCATACAGACAAGACGATAACAAATAACATACCGGACATAACCTACACAAACAAGAAAAACAGAACAACATACATTATAGATATAGCAGTACCACTAACCAACAATATAGGAAAAAAGTATAAAGAAAAATTGAATTCCACTAGCTGACGAAATAAGGAGAATATGGAAACAAGACAAAGTATTTGTCGTACTACTAATGATAGTACGACATGTACTAAAAGATGACCTCCTATAATAAAAAATGAAAAGTAAAGGGATCTAATCAACTAGTTGGTTGCCTACCAAATTTAAAAATTATACTCACCTTGTACTGATTTGCATTATGCTATGCCGACATGCAATATTATACCTCCTATGCATATAGTAGAGCGAAAAATCATAATAATAATAATTCCGGTCTCAAGTCTAGAAAGGAGGCGCTTTAAAAATGCTAAATGGGCAGAATTTAAGAAGAAATTGACACCGATAAACCGCAACCAAGATACTGACTCATTAGTGCAAAATCTAAATCTGTCAATAAGTCAAGCAGTGCAGAGCGCCATTCCCAAACCAAAAAACATAACGAACAGGACACCAGTTCCCTGGTGGAACTAGGACATCGGGAAGGCAATAAACGAAAGAAAAAAAGCGCTAAAAATTTTTTCTCGCGTTCAACACAAGAAAATTTAATAAACCTTGAACGCCTTAAAGCAGTTGCTCAGTTTATGACCATAAAAGCTCAAAAAACCTCATGACAAAAGTACATTAATGAAATAGATGATCAAACATCACCATCAGAAATGTGGAAAAAAATGAACGCCATATCAGGGAAAAGAAAAAACGCAGCGCAGCCATAGCTACTAAATAACGGACAGTTGATAACTAACCATTCACCAGTAGTCGAATACTTTGCAGATTACGATCACAGAGTAAGCAGTGCGAGCAGTTATGACCCCAGCATTCAGTGCTGGTAAGCAACGATCAGAAATTCCCCTAGAGTTTGGCGAGAAACAAGAAGAGTCATTTCACGAACCTATAACAATGGACAAACTCAAATCGGAAATAAAAGAAATGAAAAACTCGGCAGGAGGAATTGACAACATCCCAAATATAATTATTGAGAATATCTCGCAAGTGATGTTAGAAGATTTGCTTTTTGTTTGTACAAAAATATGGAATGAGGAATACTATCCATCGTTGTGGGAATCTTCTATCATTGTACCAGTTATTAAACGAAGACAACAAAGACACATTAATTCCGGAGCGCTAATGGCCCATATCTTTAATGTGCTGTCAGAAAGAAACCTTAGAAAAGTTAATCAATAAAATGCTAGTACAATTAATACGCAGTAATGGCAAAGGTACATGAATGGGGAATCAGGGGAAATATGGGTGAGTTCTAATTTCTAAGCAACAGGAACTTTAGGGTCCGAATAGGAAACGCCATTTCAGCCACGTAGCCTAGAAAATGGCATTCCACAAGGGTTGCCTATAAGCGTTACCCTATTTAGTATCGCGATAAGTGATATCAAGATACTGGACAAGTCTACTGGAAGGTCTAGTACATTTGGAGCTGCGCACAACTCTGTAATGCAAACAGCAGTTAATTCCATAGCAGATCAATCCGCTAAGGTAGGTTTCAAACTCTCGACCACCAAAACCGTTTGCTTACATTTCTGTAAGCCAAAAACACCACATTACCTACCAAACTTAACCCTCAAAGGCCAAGAAATTAAAAGAGTTCAAACATGCAAATTTTTAGGGATAACATTATACGCGTCGTTGCTTTGGTTCAACCACATTGGTAACATGATGAATGGGGTTCGAAAAGTGGTAAACATAATAAAGTGCTTGGCAAATACAAAATGGGGGGCGGACGAGAAATTCTCATTCGCCAATACAAAACATTAATATTAACCAGAATATGTTACGGTTCTATCGTCTACATATCAGCATGCAACACAAGGTTAAAAAAACTTGATAGCATTCAAAACGTCAGCCTCAGGTACGCAATGGGCGCTATTCAAACAAGCGCTGCAAGTAGCTTAAGTGCAGAAGCTGGACCTTTACCGTTAAAATGCCAAAGGAAATGGAAGTTAATTAAAAACGCCTCCAAAATATGTACTAAAGAGAGACATTTTAATTACCCTTTGATCTGGAAAGACAGTAACGTTGACACGTCAAAGGCGCTAATATACTATCAAGTTACACAAAACAAGCGAATTACTGAACATCACAGACAATGAAATCAAAGGTGTCACGAAAATAAAAGAAAAAATCTGGAACACATGGCAAAACGAATGGTTAGATGAGAACAAAACACAAAAACTACACCTTCCTAACGTAAGGGCCAAAAATAGATATACAGGAATGACAAGAAAAGGCAGCGTGGTAATAACTAGATTAAGGATAGGACACACGCAGCTAACACACTCACACCTCATAGGAAACGAAGAACGGATAACATGTCAAAAATGCAAAGTACCAATCACAATAAAACATATATTCGATGAGTGTCCGAAAACACTAGTTATCAAACGCAGACTTGAGTACAATTTCTATCTCGAAAGTGCCCTTCAAACAAATCAAAAAGGAACATTAATGCAGGTAATAAGTTTCTAATAAATATGTACAATAATATTTAATAACGTGATAAGATACGAGAAAATCGGCAAATAACCCAAGAGGTTGACGCCGGGAAAAAAAGATAATAATAATTGTTTTATTGTTCCAACAGATAAACCATACAAGAGACAAAATTAAATTTAATTCATTAAGATAGAGAGTAAATGAAAATGAACAGTTGAAAAAAAAATTACATGATTAACATAACCAATGGGAAAACTACTACATACAGCAGGATAATGTTAATACACACAAATAACAAACATTGTTTATGCAAAAAAATATAATTAAACAGTAATAATGATAATCCCACTGTCTACAATCAAACAAGGTTATCTAACATATATTTCAAAGTTGTATTGAAAATGTCAATAAAGTTTGATATACCGGGTGTCTAGAATCTATCCACGTTCTATGGCTATCTTTGTTATTATAAGAGATACAGAGTTGGTTAAATTAGCAAAGTTGGGCAGAATTACATGATAATTTAGCATTATTGCCAACTTTCTAAAATATCTGAAAATAACTAAAAATCGCCTAAATCTTCAATCGGCTATATATTTTTTAATATTCCAAATACAAAAAGTTATAAGAGAGACTTTTGATAGCTATTATTACGCAATCTAAACCGTCAGCGTTTATATAATTTTGGGCATTAACTGCAAGTACCACGCCACCACCCCTTGAAACATTTAGTTCTTTAAAATTACGGTCACAACGAATTACAGTAAAATGTACGGAAATAATTCGGAGCTATTTACACTTCAATTTAGCCAGATTTCAGTTAATCATATAATACTATACGGACAAACAGTAACTTCACTTAAAAATGATCGCATTTTAGTGTTAAGACCGCAAACATTTTGATAATCGCAGCTTAGGGCGAGACCTAGTTTTTTGTGTTATTAAGGGAAACAGTTTTTGGAATACCTTGAACGTACTTAATAGTAATATCTTTCCCACTTTGCTGCTTTTTAGACAAACTAGCTCGTAGATCGTTAAGGTACTTACGCTGTGCCGGAGTCTGATCAGATGAAATACCGATATCTTTGAAGTTAGAGGTAAGTTTAAATTTGTTTTTTAGTATATTTCTTGCCTCAGTGTTGTTTTGTAATATGCTCTTTACTGAGAGATTTTTACCAGAAATTGGTTTACCTATACGAAAACATTGTATTGTAGAATCGTCCACATTTAATGTGGACCAATGCCTAGGCTTGCAGTATGCTTGATATGTATGTCGAATGTTTTCAAAATGCACCTGCTGCGCAACGAAAATATGCTACCAGATATCCTAAACGAAGACACTATATTAGAAGAATATCTAGACGACTGGAAATAAGTTTAAGACAAACGGGAAATGCACAACCTATTTCACTTCCAATCAGAAGACGTCCGGTAAGGAATGAGGAAAATATAAACATTCTTGGTTACATGAAAGCGGCTCTGCATTTAAGCACAAGAGACGTATCTATAGACCTAGTGTACCGGCCTGGTGAGCTAATTTACTTTTATGAGCAGGATTTCCGCGGCTATATCTCAACTCGAGAATGTGCGAGGGTTCTTTTAAATAAGGCTGATCGTTTCAACCTGATACTTCACTCAAACCAATAAACAAGAAACACTCTGAGACATATTTTATCCTATGTCTTTTATATAGCTAAATATATACACACATAACTCAGCATACATGAATAAACAAAGTCTGAAAATATTTTGATTACGTCCCTGTCTGGTAGAACACAGTAGGAAATTTGACAGTACAATGACACCACAGGCTATCCTACTAATCTGAAATTCCTTGAATACAAGGAATTAGCAAATATGTAGGTGATGGTTTTATAATAGGTCATTACAAGTTCCTGTTGAAGTATGTATACACACTCATACACATTTTCCGTATCTGTATATATGGAGCAATTCTTCAACTAACAATAATCATTGTCGTTATCTAGCTAAATTGACTCAATTTAAGCGGTGGGGGCAAAACGTACGTATTACCCTTGGTTTATGAACCCGTGAGGTCACTTCTACTACATTAGATGCGCAAAGTGGACCACCAGAACAGGTAGAATGTAAAAGACTGGTACGAGATTTTAGAGCATAGAATTTTCGGGTCGGTTAATTTTAAACGCTATCTAAATCTAATTAGCGAATCTTAGTTAACCCTCCTATTGTTTTCGGGTTAATATGACCCAATCGCGTTCTTCTAATGTGCACCATTCATTAATTTATTTAAATATTTCGTTGCTATTGCATGACTTATTTCATTACTCTAATAACCGTGTACCTGGATTGATATTAGAAATTATTTTTTGTTAAATGCATTTGTTACTCACTGTGTTTGGGTCTATATGACTCGGTGATTTGTGTGGTTCAAACAAAAAGAGAGAAGAGGCCACGTATTTCATTCCCTCCCTAAGGGGGACGGCGTGATGGTTGAGCTTTCCGAGCTCCATCAGCCACAATCATTTCCAGCATACATACATACCTTACGTGTGTATTCATGGTGGGATTAAGAATGGGTATTCTTAGGATAGGATCGGAAGGAACCGAGTTAGGGTTTTGAGGGGAAAAATACTACCCCAGCATTCGCCTAAGCAGCCGCACATGGTGTGCATATACGCAGTGACCATGCCGCTACATGTGTATAAGGAAAACCTCTGAAAAAGCATCAGACAAGGTAGACGGTAACGGGAATCGAACTCATTACCTCCCGAATGCTAATCAGGTCGTGTCACCACTACGCTACTAGCTCGGTAAATTAAAAGAACGAGAAGCAGATTATTACCATAGACGAATGTATTTTATTAGTTTTGTTTTATTTTCATAAATATAAATAACTTACATAACACTGCCACATTATTGCGCAATATTGCGCTTATTGCACCAGTGAGCATAAATGTGTGTTAGTTTCGTAGTAAATATCATACTTAACGCTATTCTCTGATAAGAAATACCTAACAATAGAAATTTATTATTGAAAATGTGTAGTGAGTGCTTACGGATAGTGAACTTGAGAAACCTTTGTGTGTTTCTAATAGTGATTCTAATGCTTCTGAAGAAGAATACCATTTGTCCGAAACCGAGATATATAATAGAAAATCGGATGATGAAGTGGAAGCTACGATTTCAGATGAAGCTGATACGGATAATCACGCAACTTCAAAATATTCAATACAGTATGAAGTGAAAATCTGGAAGGTTACCTGCAGCAAATATTATTTCGTTGATTCCTGGGCCAACAAGGTATGCTACGTCGTGAATAATGGATATAAAATTGGCGTACTTCTTATATTTCACACCCAAAATTGTAAACCTAATTCTGAAAATGTCAAATTTAGAAGACAAAAGGTTTTGTGGCGACACGTTTCAAGAACTAGCATTATTTGAACTAGAATCATATTTTGGCCTACTGTTTTTAGCTGGAATGTACAAATCTCATGGAGAGGCAACAGCTAGTCTGTGGGATGGAAATGTAGTCGTCAAATATTCAGAGCAACAATGTCCCTGCCACGATTTCATGTAATTGACGATAAAAACTCGACCCCAACAACGCCAAACTGATAAATTGTCTCTCATACGGGTCTTGTGAGATGAATGGCTTGCAATTATACCTAAGCTTTATGTTCACGAAAATGTAACAGTAGATGAGCAACTGGTACCTTTTAGAGGCCGTTGTCCTTTTAGACAGCACGTCGAGAATAGACCCGCTAAATACGGAGTCAAGATTTGGACTTTACAAGATCCTGTGACTGCTTATGCATATAACATACATAACCTCAGGAAAAAAGAAGGTGAACCTCTAGAGAGAGGTCAAGGTAAAAGAGTTGTGCTAGACCTTACTTATGGTCTTAAGGGTCACAACGTAACGTGTGACAATTTTTTCACCTGGTACGATCTGAGGCAGGTGCTATTGAAAAGAAAAGTAACCATTCTTGGCACTATTCTCAAAAATAAGCCTGAATTGCCAGCCGCATTGGCCTGCAACAGGAAAGAAGTCCTTTCTTCAAAATTTTACTTTACAAAGGACACGTCGATAGTTTCCTACATTCTGAAATGGAATAAAAATGTTACGCTCATGAGTACCATGCACCACGATAACGGAGCGTGTAATTAAGATCATAAAAAGCTGTTTGTGATTTTAGATTACAACAAAACTAAAGGTACCTTAGACACGTTTGACCAGGTAAGAATAACACACACATGCAGATGGCAAACTAAAAGATGGCCAAAGGCTATCTTTTACAATATCATGGACGTTTCAGCTTACGCTTATGCTCTGTGGTGTAGCAACTCCAACTTGGAATACTATAAAACTTACAAAACGGCGACTATTTCTTGAATAACTGCGTAATTCCTTGATCACGCCACTATTGCATGAAGGAAAACATCCCCCTCAAAGTATTCCTATAGCTGAAATGGTTATAAAGTCGCGTTCTTCAACCAGAAATGCCGAAGTAAGGGAACAATCAACCACAACTAAGCGTAATAGATGTAACTTTTGCCTCTCTTCGAATGATAATAAAACTAGTATGGTATGTTGTAATTGCTCAAAATACCTATGTAAATCTCATGTATATTACTACTGTCCAGACAGTAACACAGAAGTGTATATACCTAACTACTGCGTTTTTCAGATGTTCTTCACATAACATTTATAATGTGTAATAAAAACAAAATAACGTAATAAAATGTAATAAATAATAAATACTACATCTTGTTTATTATTATTATTTACTGTTATATCAATTTAACGACAACTGTAAAGTCCCGGGTCATGACCCGAACACAATAAGTGAAACCAAAGTGTTAGCACAATAGAAGGGAAACTTTGTAGAAAATGGCTTGCTTATCCTTTTAGAAAGTATTCCTCTTCACCTAAGGACATTCATGTGGTATCAACATGACGGATGCCTAGCACACTTTTCGCAAAGTATCCATGATTTTTTAAATGTTACGTACCCAAACCGTTGAATTGGAAGAAGTAGTTTGCTTCCATGGCCACCTAGATCACCGGATTTAATTGTGATAGACTTTTGCTTATCGGGAAGAATAAAATGCATTGTTTATAAAACACGACGACCACGAGATAACGTGATTGGGTGAAGTGAAGGCGCCATAAGTTCAATTTCAGGAGCAGAAAATGAAACAGCTATTTCTAGTTCCAGAACAAGAATTATTAGTGGTATGTTGTAAAACGGAGGTCATTTAGAACATTTAATAAAGCCTTGAAATTGATTCCTAAGCATATTTCCAATACTATTCTATTACTTCTTATGGTCCGTTAGCCCTCTCCAAGTTTGGCCTTTTGCATAAATTGGACTAGTCCTTAATGCGAAGGTAGGCACGGAATATGACAAAGTACATCATTATTACTAATGCAACCTACACGAATACGATAGTATAACAACAACAAATTCTCCAATTAAAGTGTTAATAAATTATATTTTTGTCAATAACTCTGAAATGAACGAAGGTATCGAAGTGTGGTTTCACTTTTTTCATGCACATTTAATCTACTTTCGGATTATGGTGTCCATAGTTATACCGTTTGATTTAAGTTTTGTGTGAAAATAAAAAAAATCTGTCAATACAAAATGCATTTTATTAGGAACTATTGTGTACCAGTAGATATGGCAATTATAACTATTAACTTTCCTCTCGAAACTAGTTTAAGTTTACGAAAATCGGAAAAGTTCTTTAGAAATTACAGCGAGTAGCCCTCCACCGGCTTCCCCTACTACTCTGAATGTCGCTAAGGTAAGGTACCTTAAACCAAAATGATGCAGAATCGTCTAACCTTTCTAACAATGTTACCCAAGGTGTACCTTAATTTACGAATTTTTGGAGAAAATTAGAATTTTAATATTTATTTTTCAATTGCTCCCCCTCGTATAGTGTTTTAAATAGTAAACATAGTAGTTTCTTTTCAAGGCAATAATAATACATAAGCAATGCATTACGATACCGGAATATGTATTTTAAATAGTAGGCTGTGCAAAACAGTATAGGCGGCTTTGACAAATAAAAATTACATCTGATGAGCAATCTGTCAGTATTACGGTATTTTGTTATAAAAACGATACTTTTAACGCAAGGCATATCCGCATTAACATATTGGTTAATCTATAGTGTCGCGCATTATTTCGAAATTTAAACAAGCTGACTCGGTAGAATTCAGTTTTAAAAAGAGACACAAGAAATTGATATTCGAAAACAAAGATAAGTCTTTAGATGTAGTGTCAGATGTTACAGAAAATAAAATAACATCCTTGTTAAAGATTTAAACTTGAACCGCTGTATCGATTAGTGGCATTAATGTACCTATTTGGTATACTCATTAATTTTTTAACTATTATTATTTACTGAATACGATAATCGTAATTGTTATCAAAAAGTATAGAGCTTACTTCTGCTATTGTTTTAAATAATTCCTCTGTGGTTCGCAACACGATAGAACCTTGTGGTGCTTCATGTCATCTAAATGGAGTGATTTACGGAATTTATTTACAACATTTTCATGGCGTGAATATTGTTGTAAGCCGTCCTTTCCTCTTCTTCGGTTATAACTATACCTGAAATGTTGTTTGAACAACAAATCCAACCTTTTTGTGGATTTATTTACATCAAACTCGTGTTACAATGATTTTGGAAATGATGTGCCCCTAGTCGCCTCATACACTGCGAAACGAAATCATTTTCGGTACAAGCTCCTATAATCGATCATCATTACTCTTGATCTGAATAAGGCTATTAGACCAGAAGGTAGTCCACCTATTGTCTTAAAGAAATGTTCTCCTGAACTAGTACCAGTCCTATCTATGCTCTATTCGATTCCTATGTCTTCTAGGGAACTTCCTCCATCATGGATGTTAGCAAATGTTCAACCTGTTATCCAAAAAGGCGGTAAGACCGATTTCTCCAACATTTACCATCACTTCCATTTTGTCTAAAATCATGGAAAAATCCATCAATCAGCAACATTCCTCTTTACTTGGCACTAACAGTCTACCTAGTCACCACCAATATGGTTTTGGGCAGAAGCAATCTTATCCGTTAGCTCTTTGCTTAGCCTCTCTGGGAGAAATATAGTATCTTCTTCTGTTTCTACCGCTACCTTTCTACGGAATGTAGTGTTTATAGTTTTAGTATCTTTAGCCGATTTTTATAATCGATAACCATATCAGAAATATTTTAATGCAGGCTTAAAATTACCTGCGCCTACTAAATTTAGGTGTTGTACAAGATCCATATTGAAGAGTGTAATATTAGTAACTGAAGTTATGTACCGATTGCAATTAGTACTTATATCGAATTTTTATCAATATATTGAGAGTGTGATTTCCAGTGTCATTGTTCTATAACAAAATAGTTGAATTGAAATCATTGTCTTCCTTAATAGGAATCATATAGTTTACATATAAATTTTGAATAGCGTTGATAACAAAGCGGATATGTCTGCGGCTGATAACCTTATTTTCATACATTGTAGTATCTGTTAATATTTTATTTATAATTGAAAACCATATTTTATCAAAATACTTATCTTTTTTGGGGTTTTTTAATGGTGTATTTAAATTATACAATCTAAACGTTTCGATAACACTAACAGTTATCTTCGTCAGTAGTAATATTTCTAAAAATTGTTAAAGATGTTGTAAACAATTTTGTCAAAGTTGAAAAATTAAAACATAAACATCAGCCTGCTAGTAATACAACAGTTTGAGAAACGTATAAAGCCAACTATAAAAATTAAATTTCAAATTTTAGTAAAGAATAACTAGGTCATTAAAATTAAATATTGTTAAACTGCTTAAAGATGACAAACCAGAACACTCTTACGACGAAAGCTAACAATGAAATTTGTCAGCCAAAAGACATTTAACAAAATTTAATCGAGTTATGATGTAAGTGTAAAGTTGTGAAAAACTTCAATTTGAAAATGATGGAAACATTACAAATCAAACATCATCAAATACAAATAACAGTTAAATCTAACAAGAGATATCTTTATCAAATGGAATGTTATTAACAATGAAAAGCACAATGTAACGTTTTTGTAATTTAATTTAATTTAATTTCAATACTTACGTTAAATTATAGTTGCTTGATGTAATTTAACATATAATTGGTAAGCATTTACTCAGGTCTAGGAAACAGCAAAAATCCTAGACATACCAAAGCTAAAATTAAAATCAAAATTAAGACGTATCATTATGTCCTTTTTAATTATAAGATGCCAAATCCTATTTAAACGGAGATTTCCTTCCTGTCTATTAAAATTATTAGAGTGTTTATATATTTCAATAGCTTCACGTTGCAAACGAACATAATAATGAGTTTGTCTTGACAATATTTCCATATTGTCAAATTGAATGTCATGATTTAGACTATTCAGGGCATGGTCAGCCACAGCAGACCTCTCTGGTTGACCTAATCTACAATATCTCATATGTTCTTTGCGTCTTGTGTTAAAGCTACGTTTTGTTGTTTCGATGTAGACTTTTCCACATGAACAAGATAACTTATACACTCCAGAAGATGATAAAGGGTTTGACTACAAGAAAAATTAAAGAACATTTAAGATCACCTAAAGAGGCGTCAAACCCTTTATCATCTTCTCATTATTGTTCGTTTGAAACGTGAAGCTATTGAAATATTTAAACACCCTAATAATTTTAATAGACAACAAGAAAATCTCCGTTTAAATAGGTTTTGGCGTCTTATAATTAAAAAAGAGCATAATGATACGTCTTAATTTTGATTTTAATTTTAGCTTTGGTATGTCTAGGTTTTTCTGTGTTTTCCTAGACCTTGAAGTAAATGTTACCAATTATATGTTAAATTACACAGCACTATAATTTAACATAAGTAGTTGAAATTAAATTAATATTAAAATTACAAAAACGTTTTACATTGTTTTCATTGTTAATAACACTTCCATTTATTGATAAAGATATCTCTTTGTTAGATTTAACTGGGTTATTTTATTTGATGTGATGTTTGGATTTGTGAATGCTTCTATCATTTTCAAATAGAAGTTTTTCTCAACTTTACACTTACATCATAACTCGATTAAATTTTGTTAAATGTGTTTTTGGCTGACAAATTCCATTGTTAGCTTTTGTCGTATGGAGTGTTTTGGTTTGTCATCTTTAAGGCAGTTTAACAATATTTAATTTTTACAGAATACTTTAATTAAACATTATTTTCAGCTATCTTATTACTTTAAAAACAATAATAAAATTTGTATTTTAATTGTAAAATGTAATTACAAATTATAGTGTACATTAGCAATTATATTTTAGATCTCGCGCCGTATATTGATTACTGCAACCAAATGAAAGGCTACTTACTCATTAACTAACGTTAGCTTCAATATTTACGCTTATATCACACTTTTTACGTTTCACATCTAAAATCCTGTTAGCTCAGTTGGTTATATCGACATGTACAGATTCATAACTTTACTTACTCGAGTCTGAATCCCGATGCAAACAATTCTTTCAGGCTTTATCCTACAATCGAAAGTTCCACTTCAACAGCGACAAACAAGATGTCTGCAAGGCCCCGCAGATTTCGACTTCTCAACAACGCGGCACCGGAAACCAACACACCAGAAGCCGTTGAAAACCTCTAAAGAAGCCCTCAGAAGCCGGTGAAGAACCTGCTGGAAGCCGCCGAAGACGTCCAGAGGCTGCTGAACAATTCCCATATGGTGACCACGTCTCTCATTGGACAGTTACTGGGCCAACCTCATTGCTAAACTCAACAGGGGGCGGGGTCAATTCTGGCATCCCATTGCATTGACGTAATTTCTCCTTCCGGTAGGAGCCAGGCTCTCTTTTCCCTTTGGCCCCCCAACCACAAGCTTCCGTTGGGGGCGGGGCTTAAGTGCTCGCTCACGTCGCTGATTGGTGTGACGTCACTTACTGCGCCAGGATGAACATAGCCTAACTACTGGATATAATATCAATTTATTCATATATCGTGGTTTTACCTCTGTAGCCCGAAGACGAGCTCTATGTGGGAATTTAAAACGATCTGGTTAAATTATAATTCTTTTAAGAAACAGTACTGAATTACCGTAGTTTAAGCCTGAAATAGAGATTCTAATTACAACGAAGTTAAAAGAAGCCGAGAAAACTTACCAAATTGTATGTACATGTAATATTTTACTACATCCGTATCAATAACGATTATATTACTTTACAAAGTAAGGAAATATTATGTACGGAAATTTCCCTATAAAAGTGATGATTAACATCAACGAACCAGCAAAAAGAGAGATTTTTTTAAAATTTATGTACTTCACAGCAATGGCTGCTTGGAAAAGGAAGCACACCTCAGGAAGAAGTTTTTAACCCAAAATGTTCCTATCAAAAATTATTGTTGCCAAAATCAAATTTGAATCTATTTCAATAAAAAATTGTTTGTTATATATACTTATTTAAGATTATCGACATACACACGCACACTAACGCTTACACGCACACGCACACGCACACGCACACGCACGCGCACGCGCACACGCACGCGCACACGCACTCGCACAACCACACGCACACGCACACGCAAACGCACACGCAAACGCACACGCACACGCACACGCACACGCACACACACACACAAAACACACACACACACGCATGTACGCACGCCCAGACTCACTCACACATCATGACTGATCGTGGCCAAACTTTGTCGAACGTTGTAAAATGTGCTAATCAGTCGATTTAGTAATAGTGAAATAAACCTACATGTGTATGTGTAGGTTGTGACGTTCGGCTACAAAGCAAATTTCTGGTAGCTCTTCTGAGCATTGAGACCTCCAAGGAGGTGGTTCAAACTACTTCACTATTTTGTAGACAAGATGATTCTTAGGACACATTCAAATTAAATAGTTTTTATTCGAACTAATAATATAAAATAAAAATGATACTAACCGTTAATAACAAATAAAATAAAAGACTCCCGGTAAAGATTAAAAAATAAAATAAAATATAATTCTGGTAACTCTTCCAGATCGGGATGGCTCTGGTAGGTTTAGGTGTCGCCGTCTGCTTGCTCTCTATTTACACTGGTGCAATTTAATTATAAATGAAATCAAGAAAATGTAAATTGGGCCAGTTATTTCTTATGTCTATTATGTGTGTGTTTGTCTGCAAAAGGATTGGTTCATTACATACCAGGTAAGTCTAATTTTGTAAATCTTTAGTTAGAAGTGACATGTGTTGGACCAGGATGTGTGACACGTTTTAATTTGCAAAATAGGGGTTGTATATACAGGGTGGATAATCAGGGATGTCCAGGTAGGTTTATGTTAACGTTAGGGAATTAATCTAGTAGAATGTGTGTGATAGTTTAAATTATAACCTTCTTTAAATTACTTTTATCTTTTGTTGAAGAGAAAGGTAATTACTGTTATGTGCTAATACGGCAACTACGCACAACGTGCCTGAGACAATTCTATTCCTCGAGCTAGGTGCTAAATGCAGCGAATCACGTTTGGTAAGTGTGACTGCGACAAGGGTAGTTATAGGTAAGGGAGTGGATTACAAGTGTCTTGTGGACGTGGGTGGATGCGTTATGCCAGGGTGGGTACTGTATGTGAGTGTGAGGGTAAGAATGAGTATGGGAATATGTAGGTGAATGTTGGGGCAGGTATATAGTCAGTAAGTATGTTTGTATCTGATCTGGTAAATAAGTGTAAATAAGTCAGGATAACCCAAAGTAAGTAGAATAAGTGCGTTTGTGCACATGGGCATCTGGTATATGATATATATATATATATATATATATATATATATATATATATATATATATATATATATATATATATATATATTAGACCGGTCCATGTTTTTAATTTTTTTTGTTTGGTCTCACGCTCCTAAACTGTTCTACTTCATTAAAAAGTAATATATACCAAGTTTTGTAATATTATTTTAATATTAAGTGGACCCTCATGAGAGATGAAATATCTAAAGAAACTATGAAAAATTAAAAAAATCAGTTTTTGAAAATAGGTTTTGGAAATGAACAACAATGATATGAATGAACAATGAACATTTTCTTTATTGAATTTAATGTATAATTTACAAGTAATACAAGATATACATTGTAATTAAAGTAAGAATAGTTTATAAATTAATTTTGATTATAGTTCAAAATGATGTAGCCATGGTTGTTTTGCTAACATCTGGGAAACGTTTAAGGTAAGATGCTACAACTTGGATTATATACTTTTTCTGTTCTTCATTTTTTGTTAATTTACTATTATGCTCCTGAATTATCTTAATCCCTCTTTCGGCTGCATTGTTAACGACTTTTATTTTCTTAACGATCTCAAGACAATGTTTGTACTGTTCAGTTATTCCCCATGTTTGTGGATCTTGTTCTAGCAAATTTGAAGATAGATTGAACCTTTCAAAAAAACGTTTTGAATGTAAGATACTCCTAACGCCGATTTCTATTTTATTACCCTCTCCAGATAATCCATCACTTTGTAATGCATCAACCATATTTATTTTAACATTTGCGGGAATATTTTCACCAAAAAACGTTAATGCAGAAGCTTCTGCAGATAAGTACCACGTATGATTTTTAAATTTAAGTATTGCGGCGTCCGCAATTTCACGATTAATTTCCTTGAAAAGAGAAACCGAAGATCATAATAAGCTATATATATATATATATATATATATATATATATATATATATATATAGGGAAAATTGAAGAGTGGGAAACAAGGTAACAACTGATAACATTTTTAAATAATCTGAGTGCAGTTGTGGAAGTAACTAGGAAATAAGGTTTGGTAGGAATTATTTCTAGGAAAGGAAAATTATGTATAAGGATATTCAAGATCATTACAAGGTTAGAAGATAAAAAAGGTCATGTTATCCGTCACGACCGATGAGTATACATATCATATGGTTGTGTTAACATCGTGTGGTAAGTACTTTAACCAATACTGATTGTTTTCCATTTTTTTCAATGGGGTTAGTGCCTGAATGTTCATCTTTGGTTTAAATAAATTAGAAAATGCCAAAGAAGTTGTCTCTCAAAAGGCGAAAGCAGTAATCATAATGAGGGACTTAGGACATGCTCAGAACCGCTTCGCTGAAAAGGTTACCAAGAATAAAACCGAGGAATTATCCACGTGTAACGTCCTAACAACCACTTCATTATCTTCAGATTAACGCTTTCAGTGCATGACTGTAATGATTATCCAGAAGACAGAATATAAGGTGGTAACAGTGTCAGAAATGTTCCTTTGGGTAATATGAAGTTTGAGACGATATTGGAGATTTAAATTGTAGTACATTTCTTCCCAGATTTAAAGTTACTAAAGTACCCTTGGTCTCAATTTTAAATTGAGAAGAATGAAGACTGATGCTTAGGCCACACGGTCTACAGGAAACCTACGCACACGGACAGATACGTCAACGCCAATCGCATCATCATCCAAATCAACTGAAATCTGTCATCAAGACGCTAATCAATCCATCAAAGAAATTAGCAGACGCCGATAAAATCATAGAAGAGATGACAAAAATAAGAGTCTTTGATTAGAAATGCATTCCACTACCACGACATATAAAGGACTTCGAGGCCTTCATGTAGAGAAGACAAAGAACCAGCTGATTCTACAACTGCAACGGCCTACTTACCATACATCAATGGGACAACGGACTAGATTAACGGTATTCTTAAAAAACATAAAATCGATACAACTTTCACGGCGTATCGAAGAATTCATTCGATCTTGAGATGTCCTAAGGATAAGAAAATTTAAGTATTGCGGCGTCCGCAATTTCACGATTAATTTCCTTGAAAAGAGAAACAGAAGATCATGATAAGCTCTCTATATATATATATATATATATATATATATATATATATATATATATATATATATATATATATATATATATATATAGGGAAAATTATTGAAGAGTGGGAAACAAGGTAACAACTGATAGCATTTTTAAATAATCTGAGTGCAGTTGTGGAAGTAACTAGGAAATAAGGTTTGGTAGGAATTATTTCTAGGAAAGGAAAATTATGTATAAGGATAATCAAGATCATTACAAGGTTAGAAGATAAAAAAGGTCATGTTATCCGTCACGACCGATGCGTATACATATCATATGGTTGTGTTAACGTCGTGTGGTAAGTACTTTAACCAATACTGATTGTTTTCCATTTTCTTGCAATGGGGTTAGTGCCTGAACGTTCATCTTTGGTTTAAATAAATTAAAAAATGCCAAAGAAGTTTTATCTCAAAAGGCGAAAGCAGTAATCATAATGAGGGACTTAGGACATGCTCAGAACCGCTTCGCTGGAAAGGAAGAGATGACAAAAATAAGAGTCTTTGATTAGAAATGCATTCCACCACCACCACATATAAAGGACTTTGAGCCCTTCATGTAGAGAAGACAAAGAACCAGCTGATTCTACAACTGCAACGGCCTACTTACCATACATCAATGGGACAACGGACTAGATTAACGGTATTCTTAAAAAACATAAAATCGATACAACTTTCACGGCGTATCGAAAAATTCATTCGATCTTGAGATGTCCTAAGGATAAGATCTCGTTGGAGAGTCAAGGAATGTATGAGATACCATGTGGAGGCTGAGGGCTACCGTATATTGGACAGACCAACAAAACAATCAGCGCAACGATAGTAGAACACAAAAACGCGGTTAATAAAGTTCAAGCGACATCACCCTTGGCCCACAACAGGACATAAAATTAAATTTGACGACGCAAAAACTTTGGCAAGCATCGAGCACTGTACAGGTAGAATTATCAGAGAATCCATAGAGATTGAGAAACACTCACATAATCTCAACACAAGAGATGATGCTCTGAGTCTACCATCAATATGGAAAACATCATTAATCCCTAGGCAACTGAAATCCACAACACCTGAAACATAATCAACAACAGAAGAAGTGAAAAGAGGGAGGCAAACAGTGAAATCAGTAAAAGCAGCGAAATCAGTGAAAGCAGTGAAATCAATGAAAGCAGAGAAATCAGTGACCGAAAGCAATAGGGTACATAAGCAGTAGCAGTGAAACACCTGCGAAACCAGCAGTACACATATATGCATGTATATATATATATATATATATATATATATATATATATATATATATATATATATATATATTATTCGCTTGTTGTCTGACTAGCATTAGGTACTACTAAGTGCGCTACCACCTGTCCTAACATGAGAAGCATAACTTAAATGACACTAGATCTGATATGTGTAGGGTGGCTTCATGTAGGGAGAGGATGTGTTGATTAGATGGTTGCTCTCCAGTAGGTGATCGAAAAGTGTTTAAGTGTAAAAAGGAAGCTGTACTAGCATTAGGTACTACTAAGTGCGCTAACACCTGTTCTGATATGAGCAGTATAATGACACTACTATAGATGTGTACCTATGAAGACTTAACATAACGATAACAGAGACCCATAAACTCTATACTTCAAGATTTTGCATTCATGTAAAAATACTAAGTGCATTTATATATTTTTATACATTTTGCATTCTTAAAGACTAATTGTTTATAGCTTAGAAGTCGCTTGAAAGTTTTTTTTCAAACTTTTCTTTACTTACCCGATCTTTGCATTGATGTAACATGTTCTTAAAATTACAACTTCTGTGTGATACAGTTCCAAGTAAGTTATTTTCGTTATCATTATATGATACACTTAGTCTATCTATAATACAGTTTCTTTTTATTCGCCGTTAAACGTTGTCAAACGTACAGCTCTAATGTCGGATACTTCCGATGGTGTTTTGATTTGGCGGTATTACATGTGCGACACTGCCATATATTCGTTTCAGACATGCTTCAATAAAATTAAAGATCCGAATGATTATGCACTGAAAGGTACCTTTGAGGACTATAATGTCAACTAAGGTCCTCAAAGATACTTATAAATATATTGAAGTAACTCATATATAGGTAATTCCACTAAAACACCGATTCACGCTATAAATTTATTTATCCAGTTCCAAGAAATTATTCATGCTACTATTTCGTATGTCCTTATTTACATAAATTAATGACCCGAAACTGAACTTACATAAAATTTCCTATAGTACGTGCTGGTTGGAGAATACCTTTGAGAAAATCTACCGTAATATTGAAAAATATTTGGTAAGTCATAACAATATGTAAACTGTTGAGGTTTTGATTTAAAAACCTTCGCTTTTTTTAAATTTTTTTCCTAAATGAAGTTATCTGGGTTTTTTTGTATGTTTCCAAACAGCTTTCCCTTCAAAACTATGATATGCCAAATGTAGCCTATCTCTAATGCAGTCGTATGTCCGATACCGTTGCGTAAACGGCAGAGGTGCCATTCTCTAATAGAAGTCCCACTTGACAATAATTGATTTTATTGTTCCACCGGGTAAGTCCACACTGTTTCTTGTTCTTATACCTTTCGCCTATACCTGCCCGCATTATGTGAATAGAAGCGAAAACCTCACTTTATTTTTTTTCGTACTAAGTAATTTATAATTTCCTTACTTATTTTTACACTTCACGGTGATGATAATGTTGACGGTGACGGCGATCGTGAAGGTTAATGTAGTGATACGGTTAACTGTGTGTTAAATAGCAATGATTGGGTGGGATTGGGAGTGAATGTGCAAAGAGAGTTGTTTGTACAATGGCGATGTCGATGTGAAATAAGCGTGTTGATACCAACTGTGTTGTAGGGTAAGAAAACATGTAAAACGAAGTTCGAAGGTAATGTGATCGCAGTTAGTATGAGATATCTGAGAAGTGTGTAACATAATATGATATAACATTCACGCCATTCCCTAGCAGGGTTGGCAAATCAATCTCTGCCTAGTTTATTTAGTAACCTTTTTCTATGCTTCCGCAAGATTCATACATTGTTTCTGACATGACCTTTTATTTTTAAGACTTCTTACCTTTCTTTCTTTTATCATGCATTCAATTGCATTCAGTTTCGTTTTACGTGGCCTACCCGGCCCGACCTTACCTCTAATTTCACCCACATAAATCTGCTTTGTTAACCTTGCGTTGCCCATTCTTTCGATATAACCAAACCAGTGTAGTGTACTACTTTTATACCTATCTTTCATCGTCTTTTCTTCCCCACATTCCTTCACTATACACCCATTCTTCACCTTATCCCTTGTCGTTTTACCCCATGCGATTCTCAGAAATATCATGCTCACGGTGTTTATTATTATTTACTTTTGAACCTTTCTTGACTACCCATGCCTCTCTTCCATACATCACTGACGGGACAAACATCCCATTATAGATTGCTCGTTTCGAAGCTACGCTCATGCTTTCTTTTTTCATTATTGTCCATATAGTTTCAATCATTTTCTTTGTAGCATCGATACATCGTCCAATCTCGCCATCCATTGCACCACCTGCAGTGATCATTCTACCCAGATTTACCAACTCGTGCACTTGTTGCACAATTTCATCATGCAGGGTAAATACTCTCCTGTTCACCTTCCAGATTGAACACTACTACCTTTGTTTTGTCGACGTTTGCCTTTAGGTCCATTCTCTCACAGACAATATAAATCGTCCTTAGAGCAGTTTGTAGCTTATCCTTATTCTCGCTAAATAATACTGTTTCATCTGCATACACCAGAACTCGTTTACGTCACCAACCATTACACCATTTGTATTACATGCTTGCCTAACACACTTATCCATGTATGCATTGAACAACCACGGTGACTTCACAGAACCATTCCGCACCCCTGCTCAATATTAAAGTATTCACTCACATCTCCTCTGACCCTAACACATGCATGGCTACCGTTGTATACTGCCCTTATTCCATTTATTAGACCTTTGTTTACGTCATATTCATTTAATATTTCCCACAGATTATCCCCATTCACTTTGTCATATGCTTTCTCCAGATCTACAAACGCACAGTACAGCTTCCTTTTTACACTTAAATACTTTTCGATCACCTACTGGAGAGCAACCATCTGATCAACACATCCTCTCCCTGGCATGAAGACACCCTACATATACCAGATCTTAGTTTCTGTAGTTTTTCGTACTCTATCAATCAGTACTCTTCTAAATACTTTACCAGTTACACTGAACAAACATATTCCTTAGTCGTTAACACATGTATCCATGTGTACATTGATGAACCATGGTGACATAAGACAGGCTTGTCACACTCCTTGGTCAACATTAAAGTATTCAGTCGCACCTTCCTTTACGTAACACAAGTCCTGCTACTGTTATATGCTGCCCTTATTCCGTTTATTAGACCTATACTTACGCTGTATTCATTTAATATTTCCCACATCTTCTCCCTATTAACTCGGTTATACGCTTTCTCCAGATTTACAAACGTAAAGTTCGTTTTTTAGACATAAACGTTCTTCGATCACCTGCTTAGGGCAAGAACCTAATCCACACATCCTCTCTCAGGCATGAAGCCACCCTGCACATACGAAAACTTAGTTTGAGTAGTTTCACACGCTCTATCAATCAGTACTCCTTCTAATACTTTACCGGGTACACTGAGCAGACTTACTCCTCTGTCGTGTTTGCAATCACGCTGGTCAATTGCTACGGTGTCTAGAATTATCACGGAAGGCGGTGCTAATGTAGAAGGAAGGAAATCTCAATTTCCGAGTCCCGGAAAAAAACGTGCACGTGAATCTTTATATATAACTTTCATAAAACGGAGGGCGCGAGAGTGAATGTAAATGCCTTGCGTAATAAACTTATGGCGGATTTGGATTGGAAGGATCACCGTTAAGGTATAACATTAAAAGCGGCTGCTAAAGTATAAACACTAAAACTGGGCCAACTTATAATATTAAAACAAAAGCGATGTTGTAATAAATTGATAGTAATTGATCGAATAATTTTAATTAATAAAAGTAATTACCAAATAATAATCGCTACTGCCGTCGGCTCATCGGTAGATTGAGATAGGGGAGGGTTCAAATATACGGAGTTTAATTAACTTACCTGAAATACTGCATGCTTTCCATCAGCTTAATTATTTCCACTTATACTTAATTAATAAGAAAAATATGTAATATAAAAACAATAAAATGATACCTCGGACGCCAAGCTATTTTTAAATATATGTTACGTTATTGGAACAGCTAAACCAAGTTTATTAATAATAATACAACAATACTCAAAATGAAAATAAAATTACAAAGCACACTAAAGTTTGTTTAATATCCAGTTGTAATGGAAAAGTCTTAAATCTGTTCTTTAATTACTAAAAAATCATACCTTTAAACAGTTATGTATATGTACTAATTACCACTGGTGACACATGAAACGGAACGGTCAACAGGAGGAAATAATTATAGCATCATTGAGGTGCAATCTCCAGATTTAAGGTTACCAGCCACACCCCGATGGAATTATCTTGATAATTTATTCTTAATAATTTGAATCCATAATAATCAATGCATTACTTTGACGTTTTTAGTATGTAAAAAATTGCGATTTATGATGTAAACCAAGTAAAATAACGTAGTTAAAAAAATGGTACTTTAAAAGTAAAAATTAAATATTAATTCCATTACATAAGTAAGTGAGCAAAAAGTAAAAAAAGGAAAAAAAACAAAGTGCCAAATAAGTAAAAGTGGGTACTTAAAAGTGAGTACTTAAAAGATAAGTACTTAAGAGGTAAGTACTTAAAAGGTAAGTACTTAAAAGTGAGTACTTAAAAGGTAAGTACTTAAGAGGTAAGTACTTAAAAGGTAAGTACTTAAAAGTGAGTACTTAAAAGGTAAGTACTTAAAAGGTGCCTAAAAAAAGCAAAGGCTTTAGTTTTAAATATAATGAGAAAAAAAATAACCACCAAAGTCTGATGGCACCAAATATAAAAAATTAGGTAAAAATCATGCTTATTGCTGTAACATTCAGCATTAAGTGAATTAAAAAAAAAAGCTTTCAGAATAACTCAAGTGTATTCCCCCTAAAAGTTTTCTTGCGTTGCGCGGATACATTAACATCAATCCAATTTTTTAAGAAAGGGAACTATAACTATATGAAATATTACACCCAAAAGATTTGTTCTAGGAAATGCAAATTAAATTGCCATTCTCAATTCTACATATTAATAATTAAAAACTTTTCTAATATTACGCCAAATATATGAACGATTCTTAAATTAATGTACTTTTTAATACAACCACAAAAAAAGGTTGTTACAAAGGTATATTTTCACGGAACTTGGTTTAAAGTAGCGTACAACTGAAAACACCAGAAAAATAGAAAGGAACGACATTCTAGCACTGAGGATTTCCTACTTGTAACGAATAAAGTATTACCGGGAATTAAAATGCCCCATTGTGTATGTAGATGAAACGCATGTCCACAGTGAACACACTCATTCAAAATCATGGAGTAACGGTATTGAAAATGGGATAAAGTGTATCGTATCTAAAGAACCAAGAATGATTGTGGTGCATACGGGTGGTGAAATGGTTGCGGTATGGTTTTTAAATCTGGGTCAAAATGTGAAGATTACTATAGCGATATGAGCTCGACAAACTATGAAAAATGGTTGTAGTAGAAGGTTGTTTCGAAATTGCCCCCAAATTCAGCCTTATCACAATGTTCAAGTTAACCGAACTCCAATCAGTATTTCTAAAAGAGAAGAAATGGTGAAGCGGTTGGTTGACAAAAAATTATCATTAATTCCGCAAACGCTCAAACCGCAATTATACGATACTATTAGACAATACAAAAAACAGTATATTCCGTACAAATTGAATGACCTATTACACAAAGAGAGTCATACTTTACTTAGACTTCCACCTTACCATCCAGATTTAAATTCAACAGAATTAATTTGGGCACAAATAAAAAACAACATCGCAAAAAGAAACATGACGCTTAATTTTAACGAAGTTTACTGGAAAAAGAAATTTCCAATGTTACGCAGGACCATTAGCGAAATTGTTGCAAGAAGATTATTGAAAATGATGACAATTACTTAAAAAACGAACTGCTTCTTGATATTCAAACGGAATATATAGTCAAAACTTGGTAGTAAAAAACAGATCCGACGAAGACTTCAGTGATAGTATATTATTATATAGTGTAAATATTTTAAATATTTCTACACACTATGTATATACATTAATAAATTAATCAAATAGCATAAAATTTGAATTGTGACCAACTATTATTTACGCCGCCACTAGCGATTTTAAGCTATTGCACTTGACGATCGTTCCCGGATACAATGACGGATACCGCACGACTCGAATCATCTCTGGTTGGGTGAATTGTAATCGTTCTTAACTTACATTTAGTGTCTACATATTGTAATGAACTTCGGACTAACAAATTCGGGACCGACATTGTCCTGTTTATATTTGCATATTACTAATCTATTACAAACCATGTCCCTTCTGATAGAAGCCTTACTTGACATTTATTTTATTTTTTCGACCGGGAAACGTTCAGTTTCTTACACTCAATTAATTACATAGTCTCACACTACACGTCGTTAGAATTAAAAACTCCTATGTGGTATATCACCGATGCAGCTTATATTTGGAACAATTACATACTTGATGAAGTCCTACTGCTGTGCTGTTGTGAGCCCAAAACGACATCTTCGAAACAATATATCTTCGATGAAATTTTTCCTTGCGCTTTGTTATATAGCGTATGTGGTTTATCTCTAATGGAGTGAATTCCGTCAAGGAGTGTTAAAATTGCTCTAATACAGTATACCTCTGTTTCAGTTTCCCTGTGAATACTACACATCCGACGCAGTCATTTCTCGATGCTATTAAGCGTCGTTAATATTACAGATCCGATGTGGCCATCACTGGTATAATTTCGATTTGGAACTATTACATACCTGATGCAGTCACGCTTCGATATAACTAGTGGAGTCGTTGAATGATACCTTTGGTTCCATGTATTATTTGACATGTAAGCAACTTGTACAGTATGTAAACGGAAGAGGATACCATTAAGGTTAAAATTTTAAGACCTTACCTTTCATTATAGTATCTTCCTTAAAGGCAAATTATAAGTGGGATTTGCTTGCGTCTCCTCCACAGAGTCCTTTCGGTAGTATCCCATGTAGCTTACTGTAACGACTAATTAAAATTACAACTGTAATGCAATCAGATTGCCACTGGAGTTTTGATTTGCTACTATCATTATTTTTGATTTTCTCTGTTTAGGTTACCCACTCCGCATGTCATGGCATCTCGCGCTTCGACCAGCCGGGTTTTTAATTAACCACACGACATTACGTACCTGTGATCTCTCTCTTCAAAGTTCTTTTCAACTTTGTTTGGGTCTACTTTTGTTCTCAATATCGTATTTAGATTAAACGTATCGCCTGATTGATGCTGGAATCTACAGTTACTCTCTATTTGTGGTTCGACCTCCTTCAAGATTGAATGTTTCTGAGTGCGACCTTTCCAGGTGTGAGTCGTATACGCCACATTTCTAGAGCAGACCTCTGAGTTTGTGTAATTTGGCGATAGGGTTTTACTTGCAGACGGATTGCCTTGCTCCGTGCCCAACCCCTTAAAAGATAAATGCTGTAGAAGCTCTTTTAGGACGGACGATTGTAGTTTTACTGGTTCCGCACCCTCACTCTCGCATAATTCGAGATTTCATAGGAAGCGTGTCGCGAATTATCGCCCCTCTCTAGTACGATTCACCTATCAAGGTATGGTGGATACATATTTAATGATGTGCCTTTCACAGGTTAACCCTCATAAAGCTTGTTAGGACTTTTAGTTCCTTCAAGCACAAGTCAATAGTAGTTACGTTACAATGCTTAAATAGTGGCAAAAAAAAACCTGACCGTTGTAAAATTATTTTCCTTAGGGGGAAAAGCTATTGCACAGACATTGTTCGTAAATCGCTTTTTCCGGCTGTGAAGTTCTTGTACTAATGCAGCAAATACACTGTTTCTTGTTATAGACAAAAAGCAGAGAAGAGATTTAATAGTTTAATGTACTATATTTTTCCGTCTAATACAGTTCATATGTTAGTAAGGCAAAATAATGCACAAAGTAAGTAGATATACTAAATACAGTCACCGCTAGATCACTGCTACAAACGCATAAGACCATTATATGCAAATAAGAGCTCATAACAAACTTCAGTAGATGTACATATCCATAATTTGATTGGTTATGCGGTGAGAATAAAGTAAGGCGAATACGCTCAAGGTTAAGCTTACCTAAACAACAGATTACTTATCTTGTACTGTTCAGTGATGATTCATATCCGAGGACTCCAAAGGACACATTTTATAAAGTATACTCCCCTACTTTGGTTTTGGAGTGGGGATTGTCCTCAAAGGTGCTCATTTTTCGTGTGGACCTTTGAAGACTGTTCCTCAAAGGTCTCATGTTGTCCTCAAAGAAAGGATATATATATATATATATATATATATATATATATATATATATATATATATATATATATATATATATATATATATATATATATATATATATATATATATATATATATATATATATATATATATATATATATATATATATATATATATATATTAATGTTTAAATAAACATTTTCTTGAAAACGGTGTAAATAAATGTACAAATCAGTTCAACGTTTCGGGGACGTCCTTTGTTCCCTTTGCCAAGAATTTATTTTGATAATTACAGAAATTAAAATAAGGTAACTATTTTTAACAAGTACAGAATATGAAACAAGGTACTGGTGACTAATTTAAATTTAATCTGGACGAGTGTGTTTGATATCGGGTAGTTGGTCTAGTACATGATGTAGAAGGTGTAGGAGTGGGGACGTCAGCAATAGTTGCAGCATAGGTGTTTGAAATTTCTAGAAGATTTGGAGTTGGTTGAAATCTCGAATCAACTTGTTTAATGATATTCTTCCAAATTTGTGGCATTCTAGAAGTGTCATCCGGTTTATTTAGGATGTTCGGTCTTCTTTCAATTTTAACTGCTTCTCTAATAATTCTTTCTTGTAAGGTATATAGATGTGCAATTAAACGGGTATTGTTGGTGTTAATTTGATGTCCTGTGTCTAAATGATGTGCAGTTAAAGACGATGTGGATTATATTGTTTAATTGCTAGTGTGTGTTCATCGGCTTTCGCATATAATATTCTATTCGTTTGTCCGATATAAGTTCCTCGATAGTTGTTGCGCGGTATATCACACACTCCTTGCTTTTCGTTGGGAATTTTGTCTTTGGGGTTTCTTAAAAGTTGGGAAAAAGTTCAGTGTGGTTTCAATACCGGTCTAAAGTCGTTTATGGGAAATTTTTTTGCTATCTTGTCTGTCATTCCTTTTATATAAGGTAGAATAACGGGAATCTTGCTTTCATTATTTAAGAAGTTATTATTTCTTGGTTTTCTTACTTCTTTGGTAATTATCAATATTTCGTGATCTTTGTATCCATTTTGAAGTAATAAGTTGTTAATAGTCTTTATCTCTTCCGTTTTAGAATTTTTGTCAGATAAGTGGTAAGAGTGATATATCAAATACTTCATAACGCAACGTAACTGACCAAGATGGTGATGCGAAAGAGAGTTCAAGTATCTGTTTGTATGAGTTGGTTTTCAATAAACTTTGTGTGTAAATTTACCATTAGGAAGTCTGGTTATCAGGGTGTCTAAGAAAAGGGAGTGAATTATTTTCTTCAACTTCCATAGTAAATTTGATGTTGTCATGAATTTTGTTAATATGTCCTAGAAAAATGTTCAAGTTTCCTTTTCCATAGGGCCACACTTCAAATGTGTCGTCAACATGAGGAAACCAGCATTTAGGTTTTAAATCCGCAGAATTTAAAGCAGTAGTTTCAAAATGTTTCATATATACATTCGCAAAAGCTGGAGAGAGTTGCCAACCCATAGACGCTCCTTGGATTTGCCTTTATAATTGTCCTTTGTGTGTAAAATAGGTTGAGTGCATGCAGTGGTTTATCAATTTGAGTATCTCTTGGTTTTTTGAGTGTTTTTATTCTAGAACTTTCATCTTGTCTTCAATAGGTATTTTGGTGAAAGTAACGTTACGTCTAAACTAACTAAAAGGTCATTTGGAGCCAAGAGTACATTTTTGAGTTTGTGTAGAAAATCCTAAGACTTTTTGGCGTATGATGCAGGATTTTCACAAATCGGTTGAATAATTTTTGCTAGATAAGGAGCACGGTCCTGAGTCGGAGAATTCAATGCACTGACGATAGGGCGTGACGCCTTATGTATTTTTGGAGTGCGTATATTTTGGGGATTAGACTCTTCTCTCATGGAATTAGCTTCTGTTTTGTTTCTTGTCTAATTTTGTAGAATTAATGATAGGTTTTGTTGTTTTTTCTAGGTAAGTGGTGGGATTGTACTGATTTTCTCATATTCTGAAAAAGTTAACAGTTCAGACATCTTGTGGTGATAGTCTTCAGAGTTGACAACGACAGTAGCGTTTCTTTTGCAGCAAGTAGTGTCAATCTTTGGTCGTCATTTTTGATCTGGTTTAAGGCATTGTTTGGTGATATTCTGTTTGGGAAGTTTGCACTTCTTAAGAACGTTGAGCCTAATTTCGTCAGCGACCACAGATACTGTATCCTTTAAGGCGTACTCTAAGTTGGTGATGTTTTCTAAGGGAATCCGTCTAGGAGTGACGGCAAAATTTCAGTGACAAAGAATTTAATAAGAAAAATCTGAATGAAAGGGTTTAATTTTGCCCTCACTCCTTAACAGATCGTTAACAACGTGGAGTACGCCTTAAAGGATACAGAATCTGCGGTCGCTGACAAAATTATGGTCAATGTAGCACAAATTCTTAAGAACTGCAAACTTCTCAAACAGAATATCACCAAACCAGACCGCCTTTAATCCTTCAAAATAATAAATTTTTCTACATCTTGAAACGAATTTCCTTAGCTTATTGTTTACTCTCAGTACACACGCCATTGCTTTAAGCTACTTAATCAAATACTACTAATAATAGTAGCTTTATATTAAAGATAGGGAGAGTTATACCTCCCCAATTAACGTTTTAGAGATTACTTTTGGATTAATTAAAACATACAGACTTCAGTTTAATCCGACAATATTTGTCCCCCGGATATTTCATTATGTGGTAAGAGTTATCAATAACCGAAATATATTTAGTTAGAAAAACATGTTTACTTGATTTAATATCTTTTTAAAGCTAATCAAATAAATAAATATTTTACATAATGTTGATGTCAATAAAATAAACTATTAAATAGCGTTATCACTAGACTCAGAGGTAGTCGAACTCCCAATAGAAAATAACAATGAACCAACCAGAGCTATATTTAAAATATGCCGTTCAGTCTCCAAGAGACATTAATTATGTCCTCAATCGTTATGGAAAAGAAATAAAAATAAGAAGTAATGCTACGGTTATGGACGTTGGATGTGGACCAGGTAACTCAACCATTGATTTACATTCATATCTCCCTGAGGACATCAATAGACTTACGGGTACTGACATTTCACCAGCTATGATAAAATTTGCTCAGAAAAAGTACAAAAGTATACCGAAAGTATCTTTTTATGAAATGGATATTCTTCAGGAAAACATACCAACACAGTTTTCTGAAGCATTCGATAATATCTTTTCGTTCTATTGTCTACACTTCGTTAACGACCAAAGGTAAATCTTATGTTTGGCAATTTTGCTACACTAACAACACTTTTCTAGCAAAGCCTTAAGAAATATCTACAAATTGTTAAAACCTGGAGGAGAAATACTTATAACTTTTTTGGGAAACATTTGTATGTTTGAAATTTATGAATACATAAGTAAAATACCTAAGTTTAACCCATATATTCGTGGTTTTGAAAAAAAAATGTATACCACACATAAATATATACATCCAGAATACCATTTTGAAAATTTATTAAAAGAAGTTGGATTTATTACTCAATCATGCATATCGAAGCAAAGGATACAAGTTTATTCAGAAGATGCTTGGATAAGTATGAAAAATTCAAAAAACAAATTGAGTATTTAATAATTGGTATTGTAGATATCAGCATATCTGCGAATATATTTAATTTACCTAAAGACATGGAGGAAGAGTTTGCCACGAAACACTTAGAATACATGAGAAAACAAAAATTGGTCGACTCAGATGATGATGATAAGGAAAACTTTTATTGTCCGTATACTTTAGTAATAGCACATGCCAGAAAGCCAAATGTTTAAATTTACATTACTGTATTGTTATGTCAAAGTTGTAGAACAAGTACTGTTATAACTAAAAATGTTTAGTTAATCAAAGTTATTATTCACATTAGAATTTTTTGTCCAAATTTTATTACAGTGCTTAAGGTTGCCTGGTCGACTTTAGTTGGTAAGACTTGATTCTATAGTAAATCTTATCGTTTAGGCTGTCGAAGGTTTACTAACATTGGAACCGACGCTTAATAAACCAAAGTTGGATAATTGTGGACAACAAAGGTTAATTTTCTATTTGAGAATGTATTAAAATAGGGAATATTAGCTAAACGTAGTGTAAAAGAGATTAACGGCTCTTTAATACTGCACATGTGTTGGGTGAACTGGGGCGTTTATCTGCCAGAGGTTTTCATTTTACATCGTCTACTCACTTCCATTCTATCGAAAATCATAGAAAATTTAGCAACCATCCACTACTTTCGTTCATAGAACCCAATAAACTCCTCAGCGACCACTAGTGTTAGTTCAGGCTGAGTTGTACAACGTATGACCTTTCATATGTCACATAACTTTGGAATAACACATTAGAAAGGTCTAAAGAACAGTCGTAGCAGCTTTCGGCCAGGTCTGCCTACTTGCCAAGCTCACCTCGTTCGGGGTATCCGTTACGCTCATCAATTGGACCTCGAGCTTTCTTAACAAAAGACATACATGTGTTGGAGCCGATGGCTTCTTTTCGAAAGAAACTACTATTAACTTACGCATACCTCAGGGATCAGTGATATCTCCCACACTTTTCCTGCTATACATAAATAATCTAATTTCATCACCAACTAACTCGATCCATACCTTTGCAGACGACAGTACTCTAACTTGTAATTCTTCTAAGTCTAGTCAAGACGTTAAAGTGAAAATGGCAGCCTCAATCAGAGACTTAGAACGTATCCTTGAATACGGATGAAATAATCGACTCACGTTCAACGTCGATAAAACCCAGTGTTGCCTTATATCCGCCAAGAAAAACCGATAAACATGAATGGCTTAGATCTCAAGTTTTAAAACTCTATTTATATGTCAGAGATGTCCGTATCATCGAACCTCTCATGGGTCGACCACCTTTTGTGTGCCAGCAAAGCAGCTGCCCGTAAACTAAGCTTTATATACAGATCTAAACAATACTTCACATTGCAATAACTCATTTCATTGTATAAGGCGCAAATTAGAACTTTTCTGGAATTCAATTCTCACCTCTGGGTCAGTGCTCCCCAATACGCCCTTGATATGGTAAACTGCATCCAAAAAAGAGCTATAAGACTTATAAAGGACGCCTCTCTAACTTTTGACCTACTGTCTCTTGATAGAGCAATAGTTTCGGTTTTTACCGTGTTCTGTCGATATTATAGTGGCAAGTGTGTCGTCGACATATACTCCTTCGTAGGCTGCCTTCGCTAGGAACAGTTTGCCCATTCTTACTTTAATTACGCACTCAAAATTCCATATTGTCACACTAAACCGGCGAATCTATATTTTTCCACACGGCCACCGAATTGTGAAATGTACTACCATATTCCTGTTTTTCTTCAAACTTTGATTGAGGTAAATTTAAGGTATCCGTTCATAAACACTTCTCGGCAGCCTAACAGTATTCCTAACCTCTTACCAGTGTTCAATAGTACTTTAGGCCAATCTTAGCCTGTTCGGAAATACTATTATTAAAAGAAATCAGTCTTTATTTCGCGTTTGAATTTTATCCTGTTTCTGTTTATAGTTGGAATGAACATGAATATTTGTGCTTTGTCATGGTTTTTAATGCTTCCATTTGGATATTGACTATTGAAAAACTGTGAGATAATAGATTGTGTTGTGAGGTTATGTATCGTATCGTGTAAGGTTATGTGTCATGTGTCACATCCGACTCTAACTTGCAACTAATTTTCATTTACGATAAAATTAAAACTGAAACCACTATGGACTATAGGTGGTATTGTTATCAGCGTTTTGCTTTTTTGTAGTTTTGTCTTACATAATCCCGTTTTATCGGTACTAGTTGTTCAGTCTTTTAAATACGTTTTCGCTTGTACTTTGTGCGATACGGTATATTTTCCATTTGATTTTCGATTTTCACAATCATCAACTGTCAGAACGTTTCCTTGTAAATTACTCCAAACTAATATTGAGGTTAAAATGAAGATAACTTGGTAGATCAATAATAATTGACCATAGTTCTAGGATTAGAAACAATGATGAGGGTCAAATGTCTACAATTTGGTAGTGTGGCATATAGAGAATCTTTCTATACAAGAGTATCACAATTCTACTATTCAGCAAATGTCAAACTACCTTAACTGGTTTATTACTTAAGTAAGTACTGTACTGCACTTATGTATTGTACAATTTTTTTTATTTTGGTATGTTTATATATTTAAAACGTTTCCTATAGGGTAGGTTATTAGGTCACAGGTGTGAGTGTTGCCTATTTGTATGGAAAGAAAGGAACTTTATATACATCTTTATTTATTCCAAAACAGTAGTAACAATTCTTAAGTATTTTATGGTTAATCATTACTAAATAAATTATTTCAAACTGACACAAATAAGGCACTGGTGAACTTCCCGCCACGAATGGCTCTAGATTGAGAGAAATACTGAAAATAACCGATTAAAGCACGTGTTCAGTTTGTGCGGTGATATGTTAATTATTAATTATTACATAAATTGCTGGTGGTGTTAAATTAGGTGAAGTAATTTATATACACAAAATGGAGTTATTATCAAATAAACGGTAAACTATGGTTTTGTTTATACTGAATGTAAATTATAATCAATGTAAATTCTTGTGTTTTCTTATGACTGGGGTTTGTATCTCGATAGTGCAGTTGGTTAGCGCAGTACTATACTTACGTTGCGAAGTACAGGTCGTAGGTTCAAATCCTACTCGAGAGAAACTTTCTATTTATATAATTAATAAAATCAATAATAATTTATAATCAGAGTAAATTTTAATATTATAAATAAACTTAATAGTTGTAGAGATTAGGATGAACAAATGTATACTTCGTAGTAATTATGGTCGCTAACTAATGGAATGTTAAATAATATTAATTGCACGTGTAAAATATGGTCCTAAGTATAAATCGTTATAAATAGGATTTTCAATGAAGTTTTATGAGATTTATGAGACTGACAGTTAGAACAGAGGCGTCGAAATTGGGAAAAAGTTTTGATTTGATTAAAATAAATGTGAGTAATGACAAGGTAGGTGGATGTAATTACATGGTAGGTGGATGTTGGTATGCGGATTTAAATGCGATAAGGCTAATGGGGACAGTGGTGGTGTAATGGCGAAATGATATAATTTTGTTTGTTTAATTTTATTTATATTTTGGATGGGGGAGAGAGAGGAAACTGGATTGCTATCAATGGTGTTCCCTTATGGCGAAGAGAGGCCAACTCGGGGTAAAAGTATCTTGGAGTTCGAGTGAAAAGAGAAAGGGATGTTGTCCTTCACGAAAAAAGGTCTCTGAAGGAGGATGTAGTTCGCAGCGTGTACTTTCTTTACCTTTGGGGTCGAAACCCATGCTAGTAAAAAAGTACCCTAAGGTGTCCTTACGTATTCTTCGGATACTTACACAAATAAATGTGTCAGAAATGGTTTTTCTGCTTACTAGTTGAGGGATAGGACAGTAACGATACAGAACTCGATTACAGGCAGGACTTGCAAAATAATTAACAAATGCGCATTTCAGGATGCGGAGTAAGTAAGGCTGGCCAGGATTAATGAGAACTGGTGCATGTAATATGTATGAGAATGACCTGTGAAAACGAAAATGAAGTAAAATAGCAGGTATGAATCACATGTGTGTCAGGTATAAACGCAGTAATGAACGTATAAAAGGATAAACGTGTGCGGGCGGAATTATTTATTTAATATTATTATTTACTAGGAACAACGTGAAGGGAGTGGGAAAAGCGCGCGCATCTGACTGAATTTATAAAAAAGACAGGGGTGTAGTTGCGCGGGAGTACCTAAGAAGTATGTTTTGATAGGAACTATTTTCTAGGATAGGAAAAATTAATTGTAAGGATTTTTGGAATCATGTCAGTACATAATTTATTAGTACGTAAGACTAGTTTATGACTTTACATTGGTTTATAGATATCTTACGAAACCTTACGTCGAACACGTGAGAGAAAAAATGATTATTGCCGATACCAGTCAGACCGCAATTGAAATTTTGGGGACCTTTAGAATCAGTAAGTGGATAGACCAAAGAAAATTCCTAGAAACGAGGTTAAAATTAAACCTCATTGTAGATTTAGGAATTTTTGTTAAAGTTGCTTTCCTTGATAGTTTTGTTGCAATAATATGATGAAGAAAGGAATTATAATGAGCAACAAGCCTTTAATTTTAAAAATGATGAATTCTTTGGTTAATATAATATTTTATCATATTCTTGACAACTTCATTACTAGAAGTTCGATTGTGGACGAATACATTTATTTGTAAAACTATATTTTGTCTTATTTGCATTTACAGAGTACTTTTATGAAAGCGAATAGTCGTCACTTTAAATTCAGTATTCATGATAGATTGGGGTTATTGAATTATTTAATAAACGAATATTTCGTGCATATACCCACCTGTTTCATACCTATTTTGATATCAATATGATAATGCTAGTTTATTATGAAGTTTAGTAAACAAATATATCCGTTTTGAACACAAACCGATTCTTTTGAAGTCACTGCCTACTGTATATGAAATCTTCTTATTACTTTAAAAATTAGAAACAGGGAACTACAAAATTAAGGCTAACGTAGATCCAAATAAAAATCGACGTCAAAATAATAATAATATGTAGTCATCTTCAAAGAAAAAATCCGAAATATAAACCACATCCACTGCACATATAGTAAGCAGTGACATCAAAATAACCGGTGATGTCAAATAAAAGGAACAAATGTACATAGAAATCAACAAATGTCCAAGCAGGTAGTATTTCCCAAATTGTAGGCAGGTTTTTTATAGACACAATGAATTTTGAAGAGAAATAGCTCATCCTAGGGCTTCATTATCAGGACAAGTTCTACCACAAAATTTCAGATCCCTTAGCGGGTTTATCTCCTGGCAGGCCTGTGTTTAGTATTAGCTCCACAGCTGCCGTAATAAACCGTTTTGAAAACACCGAAAGCAACAACTATGTACGTTCTTGTAAATTAAAAAGGCGATGTCGAGAGGCAGGCCCTCCTCTCCGAAGACGAAAATTTTCAGTAGCTTGTGGTGATTACCAGTATTGAGGTAAGTGCATCTACCAGTCAGAGAGCTATTTAGGCAGAAACTGTAAATCTAAAGTTTACAGTTCAAAAGTATCTCATGGAAGCTAGCTGCCAAAGTTTCAAGAAACGGTGTTACCAGAAGCTGAGGACAATAGAAATTTCTGATAAACATTAAGATCACTGAAGAGTGTTCTTTCGGAGTCACTGGCGCTCACAATCGGCAGAATGATCGAATTTGGGCACTCCAAGATAGTCACATAACTAGGAATCCGCTTCACCAGAACCCTCAATTGGCCCCCCGATGTAAAAAGGATTAGAAACCGCGCTAACCACTGGGCGCTCTCCGGGGTAGAATCAGAGGTTGCCACCCTAAACCACTTCAACACGCCTACAAAACATACATCCGCCCTGTTATGGATTTCCGAGCACGCATATACACCAATATAAACCCCAATTACCTTTCCTCTATCGCCTCTTGTGGACGCCGAATTTTTAGACTCATACACAGGTTACCCCTCAGGTACTCTAGTGACCTCACAACACAACACGCATACATGCCACCAATCACACACAGAATCCAAACACTTCAGGAAGAATTTTCGGCGATACTATCCCAACCAAAGAAATCCTTAGCACTCCCTACAACTACCGTTTTTCCCAATTCCCACGAAGGAAACCTAAATTAAAATTCAAGCATCCCCCCGCGATCCTTAAATTACTCCCTGACGACCACCCCGAGTAGATAGAAGAATCCCTAGATAACATATTATATGCCCTCCGCATCCCTTCGTCTATTCGATGACGACCTAGCATGATACCGGACAACGAATCGGATTAACCACCCTAAGCAGGCTACATCCCACTAAGCAACACGCACACTTAATGCAATTAACACCGCAATCAAATAAACCTAAATCTTTTTTCTTTTGTTCTTTTTTATATACCAAAAATAACCACACCTAATGATTGTACGCTATACAACAACACAAAACATCGTAATACCAACAAGAATGGATTGACCTGGGCTTAAGAGGAGAAGGACTGCTGCACAGTCTACGACAAGGATATATATATATATATATATATATATATATATATATATATATATATATATATATATATATATATATATATATATATACAGTGCGGATGGTAAGTCTTACACCCCTTTAATCTCCGTTACTGAAGATAAAATTGAAAAACGCTCGGACACGTCAATTTTTATTTCAAACGAGGTGTTTTTTAACAAAAAAAAATTGTCACCCCTTTCACCCCCTCCCCTTGACAGCTACCTCCTCCATTTTTTTAAATAGCAAGGGGGGTCGTGCGATACAACGTTGGAAAAGATTTTAAAAGTAGAATTCAAAAATTATCGTTTTTAATTTTTTTAAATAAAAATAAACAAACAAATAATATTAAATTAAATCTTCAAAAATAAATGAACTGGACAAATTATTCTAATTAACAACTTAATTACTGCAGGAGGTGTTCAAATGTTCTCCATTTGCTTCCTGGCAGAAGTAGATTCGTTGTTTGGTTTTCCTCCCTAATACTTTATTTTAAGCTCAGCTGTCTGCTGGTTAATAACAATCTATTCCTTTAAGATCCTCAACAATACCAAATCAAATACACTGGTTTTACTTTCATATGGGACAATCTATTAACAAAGTTTATTTAATTTTTATTCTTACTTATTGCCGAATGAATACTTTGTAGGTAAAAAAGTATCATTGTTAGAAAACTTTTTTTTAAACAATCTAGTTGGCGTGTCCAGTTTTTGACAAGTATTGTCAAAAATAACAAACATTTAGCACTATTGAGTCTAAACAATATTGACAACAGAAAAGCGTAATTATTAACAATTGGTGAGTTTTGGTGGTACCCTGTAAATTTTTGTATTCCAAACAGACAAAATGGTACAACCTCGTGGTTTAGTGGAAAAATGTGAAGCCGTTCTAATATTTAGTGAATCTGGCCGTCTCTTTCATGAAGCAGTAAGAATATTTAATGAAAGTTTTCCGGATCGTCCAATTGATCGACATTACTACAGACTACTCATCAACAAATTATTGGAAACTGGTTCTGTCGAAAACAAAAAACGGGTTGGTAGAAATAAGACTTCTGAGGAAAAACAAGTAGATATTGTATCCCAATTTGTAGTAAATCCATCTAGTTCAAGCAGAAATGTTGGTCGCGAATGCGAAGTAAGTCACTCGACCGTTTTAAGCACTTTAAAGAAGCAAAAATTTCACCCATATAAAATAAAAATGGTGCATAAATTAACAGAGGATGATCCAGATCGACGAATGCAATATTGTGAAATTATGGATAATAATATTACACAAGATCCAAATTACTTACAACATATTTGTTTTTTCGATGAAGCTACATTTTATTTAAACGGTCATGTACATCGACAAAACATAAGATATTGGTCTGACGAAAATCCTCGATTGTTTCGAGAGTGCCACACACAATACCCAACTAAATTAAATGTTTGGGCAGGTATACTAGGGAATCACATTATAGGCCCTTTTTTTATCGAAGGTAACTTAACGGGGGATAGCTACCTTAACCTATTGGAAACACAAATAATCCCTACAATTAATGATGTGGTTAGAACCAACCCAGGTGAATTCACTCAAGGTATTATTTTTCAACAAGATGGAGCTACGCCACATTACGCTGCTCGAGTGGAAATTTTTTTAACAATTTATATCCGAGGAGATAGATTGGGCGTCGTGGGTTCATTGAGTGGCCACCTAGGTCACCAGATATGACTCCTATGGATTTTTTCCTATGGGGTTACCTTAAATACAAAGTGTATGCGAGCCAGTTGATGACACTTGAACTTCGTCAAAAAATATTCGAAGAATGCAACAGAACTGATATGCAGACCCGCAGAGCCTACAAAGGGTTAGGGAGGAAACCAAACAAAGAATCTACTTCTGCCAGGAAGTAAATGGAGAACATTTTGAACACCTCCTGCAGTAATTCAGTTGTTAATTAGAATAATTTGAAGATTTAATTTAATATTATTTGTTTGTTTATTTTTATTTGTATTTTTATTTAAAAAAATTAAAAATGATAATTTTTGAATACTACTTTTAAAATCTTTTCCAACGATGTATCGCATGTTACACGTCCAAACCGCACTAGGCGTCGTGTATGCTTACTAATGTAAGCGGGTTGCCAAGCCAGCTAACAGGGAGATGGGCGTGGTCGAAATAATAAGTAAAATGTATGATTAATACGCTCAAACACCTTACACCGATATTCAAACAGCTCAGTCCGGGAAAATATGTCTCTAGGCGCCACCACAATCGAAACTTTGCTAAAATAATTGTCTTAAGCTCGGTGTTAATTAACCCTACTTGATTGTGGAAAGTAGGATTGTGCTTACTCAGTAAACTTTCACACGAGGGTTCTAAAACAAACACTCGTCCCAAACAATTCAACTCAAACTCAAATATATTTAGTACTACCTAGGTTATTAGAAACTTTTTGAATACACCTCGTATACCAAAATTTCCAAAACAAAATTTATCACTCAACTTTAACTGCATTCACGTAACCAACAGTTATATTTTCTACGTATCCCTCGTATACATATAAAGTTAAATTTCTACTTACTAATGAATAAAATAGCTCTTCATTCAATGATCGATAATTAATTTTTAAAATTCCTAACCAAAAGAAAGTCAATGTCATCGGCTTAATAATTGTTACTCCAATATAATAGTGATAAAGTGCTGCAAAACAGTCAAACGAGAATAATCCTTGAAGGTTTAATATTCCTAACGTGAACGATATCTTTTAAATTTAATTTAATTTTTTTATAATACTTGATCGTATCTGACATTCGTAAATTCGTAAGTTCTCAAAACTCATCTCTCTTAGTTATACTTAGTGAAATTTTAATTAACAGCTGATCCGTCATTAGTGTACTGCGTTAATGAACCTAACATGAAAATTTTTGCAATCAACCTGGCAAATATAACCTTTCAGGTTGTTCATTGATCTTGAATCCAAAATATGCAAAGTTTACATTTTAAACTGTCAAAAAAAAACTAGGTCACCAATTAAGTAAACGTCACAAATGTATCTCATAACTGGCTAAATAAACAAAATAAAATTAACGATAAATATATATTGTCCTACACCAAAATAATAAACAAATGTTTACATACACAACAGCGTGGTTGAAAATACAAATTTGCGTTTCTTCAAAAATTCTTAATACTAAAACAACCAATACAACATACCTCGAGACCGATTATCTTTTCACTTCAACACTAATTAATTAACTAAACATTACGCAAATTACAACTAAACAAAAAGATAATCGTGCTTTACTAAATTTTCAAGGTTCTTAAATATAATTCTTACTTAAAATTTGTCCATTAATTAATCCTACGCTTTTCTTTCTTCTTTCTTCCCGTAAATCAATTATTTGTAGTCCATTTGTATTCCTTAAATTGCCTGAGTGCACATAATAAATCCTTCACAATTCCACAAACACTTATTCCTTTCTGTAATCGCAAATAGTCTAACTATACGAAGTTATTACTCCAATAACGTAATAATCTATACACATTTGGTTGCCTCTTAAAACGTTTCTCACAACCTTTCGGACAATTTAGTCCTTCCTTAACACAAATAAACTTTTAATGTCACATAAAATTACCTTAACATTCGATTAATTTACTATGAATATTTCATTTACTTAAAGGTGGTCCCATAAATAATTTTAACTAAATATCGTTACAAGAACACGCGCTGCACTCAACACTTTAATGTAACTAACTCACGTCAATCTCCGACTTTCCTATTTACACCTTAAGCCATCCATCTTTCAACATGTCCAACTTCTCGCTATATTCGCCAATGGTATTCATTCAAAATTTCTTAGTCCCGACTGCTGCTACTCTCTGTACAACCACGCTCATAACTACAATACATCGCCATGTTTGTTTTTACTTACAAATTTTACAATCACTGTATGGAGAAGCCATTTTTCGTCATCACATTCATTCAGTAGCCACTCTGGACCATTACACAACTTTCAACGTTTATTTCTCGCACGCGCTCGATCTCCTTCCGCAACATTTGCAAAAATAAGTACAGTCTAAGGTCTCAAATCCTATATACTTACATGTATTCTCAAAACAAATTGCACAACATTACGAAAACTTTCTATAATTCACAATTAACGTACCAAATCTTTCTCTACATATTTTCTAAAACATTCTACACTTATACATTTACATCTTCTGGCAAAGATTACTTCTCTATCTTCCAACATTCCATTCTTTACAGTAGCAAAACAGAAGCAAACATTATCGTCCCATCGACAAATTTCTCTTCACATTTACATTCATCAGAATCCATTTATTCCAACACCAACATTCAAATACACGTATCTACACACTGAATAATGTTTCTCCTAAATTCCAGTGGCGTATCACCCACCCACATACATTATACATATACACAAAATTTTTTTTTCTAGTTCAAACTCAATACATCCGTACTCAAAACACGTAATACACGTCATTATAACATCCTACATACATGGTGCGTCATCGCAACCTGACACGCACAACCCCCCTTGCTATTTAAAAATGGAGAGGGTAGCTGTCAAGGGGTGGTGGTGAAAGGGGTGACAATGTTATTTTGTTAAAAAACAACTCGTTTGAAATAAAAATTGACGTGTCCGAGCGTTTTATAATTTTGTCTTCAGTAACGAAGATTAAAGGGGGGGTAAAACTTATCATCCGCACTGAGGAACTGCGCCAGCGAATTGAAGACGCTTTCAATGAAGTAGTACAAGAGCAAAGACTAAATCGTGTAGTATTTTCACTTATGAGAAGACTGCAACGGTGTATACAGGAAAATGGAGGACACTTTGAGAATTGAAATATCATTATCGGTAATTTATTCAAATTTTCTGTTAAATCTGTTTATAATCATTTATTTCAATAATATTCTACTGACTTCTGAGAATTGTAATAACACCAATAATTGAGAATTGAAATGTGAAATAGAAAAATACAAATAAAAATAAACAAACAAATAATATTAAATTAAATCTTCAAATTATTCTAATAAACAACTGAATTACTGCAGGAGGTGTTCAAAATGTTCTCCATTTACTTCCTGGCAGAAGTAGATTCTCTGTTTGGTTTCCTCCCTAACCCTTTGTTCTGTTGCATTCTTCGAATATTTTTTGACGAAGTTCGTCAAGTGTCATCAACTGGCTCGCATACACTTTGGATTTAAGGTAACCCCATAGGAAAAAATCCATAGGTGCCATATCTGGTGACCTAAGTAGCCACTAAATTAACCCACGACGCCCAATCCATCTCCTCGGATATAAATTGTTTAAAAAATTTCGAACTCGAGCAGCGTAATGTGGCATAGCTCCATTTTGTTGAAAAACAATACCTTGAGTGAATTCACCTGGGTTGGTTCTAACCACATCATTAATTGCAGGGATTATTTGTGTTTCCAATAGGTTAAGGTAGCTATCCCCCGTTAAGTTACCTTCGATAAAAAAAGGACCTATAATGTGATTCCCTAGTATACCTGCCCAAACATTTAATTTAGTTGGGTATTGTGTGTGGCACTCTCGAAACAATCGAGGATTTTCGTCAGACCAATATCTTATGTTTTGTCGATGTACATGGCCGTTTAAATAAAATGTAGCTTCATCGGAAAAACAAATATGATCTGGATCATCCTCTGTAAATTCATGCACCATTTTTATTTTCTATGGGTGAAATTTTTGCTTCTTTAAAGTGCTTAAAACGGTCAAGTGACTTACTTCGCATTCGCGACCAACATTTCTGCTTGAACTAGATGGATTTACTACAAATTGGGATACAATATCTACTTGTGTTTCCTCAGAAGTCTTATTTCTACCAACCCGTTTTTTGTTTTCGACAGAACCAGTTTCAAAAAATTTGTTGATGAGTAGTCTATAGTAATGTCGATCAATCGGACGATTCGGAAAACGTTCATTAAATATTTTTACTGCTTCATGAAAGTTACGGCCAGCTTCACTAAATATTATAACGGCTTCACATTTTTCCACCAAACCACGAGGTCGTACCATTTTGTCGCTGATAGGAACTTTTTTGTTGGCATTACTATCCTGCATCAGCTCCCTAATTTTGACCACCTACTTTAGAATCACCATATATATATATATATATATATATATATATATATATATATATATATATATATATATATATATATATATATATATATATATATAAGCTAATAATAAGTAAAATACTATCCATAAGCATAGGCATACTAAAACAAAAAAAAAAGGTAGCCAATTTTTAACATGTGATGAGCTATCTGTAGTAGGTATACATCATCTATGATAATATCAACAGTTTGGATGTTGGTTGTATAGAGTTTAGGTGGTTTATAAATTACTCGCCTCTATTCTTTATGCATCCAAGATTAAGTTGGTAAGATTGTGGGGTCACTTCTGAACGAATAGGGGACAATAGGGAATTTCTGAACATTAGCATCACTCCATAGTGTTCTTGCGGACTCACTGACGCTCACAATCGCCAGAATGGCCGAATTTGGGCCTTAAACAATCCTTATGCTGTTAGCAACAACAGTGATCAGTGGAGTTCTAGATTCAATGTGTGACGGGGCATTATGGGGTAGCACATCATTAGCGCATTCTATATTGACGGTAGGTTAAATTCAAGAGAGCATAATGAATAATGTTCCATCACCAAATGATTCCTCCGATAAGAAAAGTGGCCAATGTGGACAATGTGTACAACATGAACGACGCCGCCTCAAGCCACTTAGCCCGATTAAACGTGGATTTTATAAACCAGTATTTTCCTCAACACTGGAAAGGAAATTGGACAAATAAGGTGGTCTTACGTTCAGCAGATTAGATCTATGTGGTATATTTCTCTGGGGATATAGGTACACATGATCATTTTTACGTCAAAAATCTTAGTTATTCCTCTTATGTCATGATAACACTCGGAGGTAGTTTGAGGATCATCTCGGGTATTGTACCGCTGCAGAAAGGCAACTTTTTGAACACCTTTAAGCTATTGCTACGGTTGCCTTTGATATTGCTCTTATTGTTGTGCTTGTTATCCTTCCTGTTTTTTTTTATTTGTTTATTCTGCCCTTCATTTAAAATAATTAAATATACGTTTAGTAATTAATAAAATGACATCAATAGATCACGAATACTCAATTTAAAGCGATAACACGAGTATTCGCTTTAATAAAAGTACCCCATAAAAAATACTTCGTCCAGAGTCGAACTTCAATGCATGATAAGTATTGGATTAACCAATGGTCACAATTTTAAAAATTGAGCGCGCATTTCCCATCTCAATTACAGGGTTCTAGTGTTCTGAGATACCATATACGAGGGGAAACATTCTGGCACCACGAAATGGTGCTACTACGTACATAACTGTCACAACATATATATATATATATATATATATATATATATATACATAATGTACTGTTATAATATTGAATTTATAAATTAAAAAGTAGTACTAATGTTTTTTGCTTAGAATGAAATGTTAAATAGTTCAAATAAAGAATTTATGACGAATAATTGTAATTAGCCAGTTTTTTAATATTTAGTTATTTGTAAAATATTAATTCAAATTTAGTTTAATTTGGATTAAAAAAAAATGTAAGTGGTATAATAAAAAAAGAAGAGGAGAGAGATACAAAAAAATTTGTCGAAATACAAGCGGTAAACCGCAGATAAAGAAAAATTGCATAAAAATAACCTTTATAAGAAAAACTCACAACCGTCCAAAAGTTTGGCTTCTTTTTGAATGCACAGTTCCCTTCTGCTGCCACCGAAAGCCTCGATGACGAGTGTCGCCAAACGCTTACTTAAACGATCGAAGTAAGGGCGGAAACTTTGAAACTATAGATTTCCAAAATCCTGTTTTCAGGAAAACTATTCATAATAGAGAAAAATACCTGGAATATCACCTTTTTAGTACTACAAACTCAATAACCTACCATTGCGGTAAAATATTGTAGAGAACTGAAAAATAATAACAATTTTCCTGTTACCTCCCTATTTCCAAGGTTGCCCTGGACACCTGGTTAGTCATCCTTTAACTATCAGTACTTAGTTAGATTCACAAATTTTCTGTTCAAAACTTCAGTAATGTCAGTCTCTTCTTGGTAATATACCACAGGTCCTTAGAGTGACCCACTTAGAACTACCACTTCGCCATATAGCCCGAGTAAGTACTTTTTTTATTCAATACCGCCAATAATACTAACATATCAATATTATCACAAAGCAACTTGAAAGATCAAACTTATCGTGCATTTGTACCACTTCAACAGGCAGAAATTGCACCCAAAGCTTATTTGAGGATTACACAAAATGATCTAACACATAACGTAAAATGTAATATAAAATAGTCTTATAGGTATAGTGAATGCAATATATGGATAACGCGATAATATTTTTCAGTATAATACAATAATACATATAGTAAATAAACAAATATATATATAACATCTGATGTGGAACAACACAAGATCTTCCAAGTTACAAACCGGAAAACGAAAGAAATGAAATAATTTCAATAACAAAGTATCAAATTTTTGGACAGATTATGCAACCATTTTACCTTCCAATCTACACATATAGAGGCGTCGCCAGCTAGGGGCAGAATACACCCTTATTACGCTTCTGTGTATCCCGAGAAGTAAACACTTTGATTTATGTATTGACCCAATTTCATAAGTAAGAGTTTCTCGATCAGCGAAGACCGGCCCGGGTATAAATATCTCGTGCAGATTTGGGAATGTTCATAGCGAGATACTTGACGCGCTCTATGTGCCAGAGGGTGCTCTGCATGCATTCTGCGTAGATGAACTGAGGACAACATCGCCAAAAGTGTTTTGTGCGTTGAAAGAATTCCGTAAACATGTACATAAGAAAATTTTGTGGTAAGTAAAGTACCTAAATTAATATATTACATGCACTCAAGAATCGAGGCGAAATGACTGAAATCACTGCCATATATTATATTTTCGGCATTGAAAATTAGCCTAAATCGTCTGATATCATAATCTATGAGGTCTCTTTACGGAAACAAGAATTATTTTCTTTCATATATACTTAGTTTACTAGCTAGAAACGATTTGATCCACAGCATAGTTATTTGGCTTGGCATTGTAATTATTACATTTAAATTTAAACCCGATATTAGAACCATATATCCAAATTCTCAGATCTCTCCTGCCCTGTTGTTAATTAATAGCTAAATACTCTTCTGTCCGGCATAGCTTCTAATTCGAAGAATTTGGAGACTCTCTAATCACTGACAACTTTAAGACCATAAGAAGCTTACTATATTATTTCCTATTTGTGATATAAATGCTAAAATATTCAACTTATATGTAATGCGATATTTATATTAGTACTAACAAATAAACACAACATCTCAATAAATAAACTTAAAATAATATTATATTCTAACAGGCTGAAGAAGGCCGTTGTCCATTTTTACAGGTATCACGGTTTATCTGTCGATTAAATAATTAACGTTACAATAGCAACTCCTTCGGAATTTCAATTAGTATTAAATTACTACTGTTTACGCAAATCAATTAGATAATTTATTTACACCTCTTAATCTGATCGGTTTTATTATAATTTCTTTTACTTTAAAAAATGATCCAAGCACTCGTAAATATAAAGGGTCCTTATATGATTCTATTGTTAGAAATTTACACAATGGACTGATTGCAGTTAATGCTTCGAGAATATATATATATATATATATATATATATATATATATATATATATATATATATATATATATATATATATATATATATACATATATATATATATATATATATATATATATATATATATATATATATATATATCAGTTACTGGTCATGAAGTTTCATTGCTCTCTGCCTTTAAAAATTGAGTTAAGAATACTGCACTTATTCGTTTCTTAGTTTGGTTTCTGGGATTATTATAATTATTCTGTTTATTTATACAACAGAAGTGATCTGATAAGCAAATTTTAGAGATGTACGCGATGCTTGTTTTTAACGCGTTTAAGAAATATGCTAATTTCGTAAGGGAAACTGGTATGCGAGAGCTTTTTACGTGCTTTATTGGATTAATGCTTCTGTCTCTTACTGGAAAAGCGTATATACACGAAAATCTCTTTAAAAGGAACTAGGTCGGGATTTCTACGTTTGAATTAAATAATAATTTAAGGAATTTAATCTCTCTTTCTGGAAGTAGATTTATTGTTTGAAAAAAACAATTTATGTTTTATCTGGAAGCGGCGGGTCTTGTGTTATTAATCATTCTGGATACAGACAAATGAATTTCTCTATGAAGGACGGGATTTATAACGGTTCTATATAAACTCTGACTGAAACGGAGATTTGGGACGTGTAAGTGTGGATGTTGTGTTTTAGGAAGGATTATCTAATTCAACGAACCATGCGTAAAATAAAAAAAATGCTAGATCAAATAGGCCTACGCCTTTAGGACAAACACAGGTAAAAGAATCACCTCTAAAGGCCTACGCCTTCCGTTAGGAAACCTCAGTACTTTTCAGGAATACTCCTAAAAGTAAAGAGGAGAATTCCCTGTACAAGATGTTTGTTTTCCGCGGGCTAGCGCTCTAGGGAAGTGGGAGTGTTATGTATGAGTTTTAGAGACAAGATTGATTTATAATCTACCAAAGGCAGAAAAGAAATCTTTCCACCAGGAAACGGGTCGGGTAATTGTGATAAAACAAATTATAAGATGGGCAGGTAAAAGTAAAAATAAACGCGGAGGTTCAGTAGGTCGTTTAAGACCTCATGGCGGTAGTGGTAAGATAGCTGGCTTCAGGTCGGAACGGGCAAGAAATAACCTCGCGTCGTGGTTCCACTAATATAGTCCGTGCTCTAACGTGATTGGATAATGGCATAATTCGCGATTGGACGGGATTGGACTAGAAATGAAGTGGTATTGTGGTGGGGATTATTGCATCTAAATCTTAAACGATTCCTTGATTACGGAAGAAAGGGTAAAATTTAATTATTTTAGGAGCATTTTTCTATAGCATAAATGTACAATTAAATAATTAGGTTGCAAATTTTTGTACAGACTTCTGGATATTTACAAGGTGTAGAAGGTTATGCAATCAACTTTTTTCAGTAGTGCTAAATCGACATATTAGCTCATTCAGAACGGATCACGTTCGTATTTAAAATGTTTATTTAAGCTTGTTTTCATTTCGCTTGGAGCTGATTACATTTTGGGCGAAATCCAGCGGCGGTATATTAGGAACTGTTTCTGGTTTTTATTAATTATTTCTGAACAGTATATTTTAAAGGTATAAAAATACAAATATATGGACCTTAATTTACATAGATTATGTTCTACATAATTTTTTGATACGACGCGTAATTTAGCCGCAAAAGCATTTCTAAGGTAGAACTTAGGTGTTAGTCAAATTTTCTCAATATATAAATAATAATTAATTTTATAAGAAAATGTGTAGACATATCTTTTAAGGAAAATTTAATTTGAGAATTTTCTTTCAAATGTTTCTTAATATAAAGCAAAATAAGTAAAAAAATTAAATAAATATGTTTGAAAATGCTATGGAATTTTTTTTAAGTTAGTAGCCAGATGTCTATTAACCTCTTTCTGACATGAAGTTTTAAACGTCTCTTTGGTGTAGATTATTGTTTTTTTTACAATGTTGCCTATTTTGGTAATTAACTTATTATAAAGGAAGTTGGATAATTAAAAAAATTATTTCATTTCTTTTCATTTTCATTTTGTTGGTTGGAAGGTAGTGCGTTGTTAGTCACCAGATATTTTTATTACGCTGATAACGAAAATTGATAACATTGTAAAACAAAAACAATAATCCGTCAGACAGAGGTTTAGAATTTCGCCAGATATTTTTTTGTTAGAATGCTCATGCTTTGTGTTAGTAATTACTTATTATTTTATATATATATATATATATATATATATATATATATATATATATATATATATATATATATATATATATAATGTCACCCTCCGTAGTTTGGGGGCGTAAGGCGTGACGTGCCATTATGGCATTTTTAGGATCGTAGGGGTAGTTGGTTGGTAGAGTTGGTACAAAGTCAGTAAAAGTAAGCGTAAAAAATAAAGTAATATAATAAAGGTAAATCTTACATGATATTGCTGCTGGCCATCTTAGAAACTCTTATGACTATTTTCACAACTGATGGTTAACAATTAATGATCGATACCCAGTGGTACAAATAACAATGATTATACTAATTGTAGTTACATATACATTCTGCCCATACATGATCCAGTCCTACTATTTATAGGAGGATGAATTGTGACGTTCTTCCTGTAGACCCAAGGCCTAACGATAATGAAACAGGCTGCGTGTGTCAGGGTCTTGGGAAATCATTATCCGTTATTAGGGAAAATACGGCGAGGACATCTACTGATAGTGACTTATTTAATTATTCAATTATTTTCTCTAGAAAGCTGATGTAACTTCGCTTAAGTTGTGGATAATGATTAATACTTACATAATGAGTAATTACACGTTATAAATATTGGATATTGATATAAAAAGTGACGATTGAGATCACTGTTGTGACAATATATATATATATATATATATATATATATATATATATATATATATATATATATATATATATACATATCTTGTTGTGGACTGTTCAGGAGTCAGGTAGAAGTTAATAGACATGTAGATGCTCGCGTAAAAACAAAATACAAAAGCGGTGTTCCCTTCTATAAGCATTTCAACAATACAGATTAAACATTTTCAATCATATCTAATTAATCTTTAATGCATTTTGGATTCGTGTGCTAAAACTTATATGAAACTAGATTATCTTTAAAAAATACGTCCTCCCGTTTTTTTATAGAATTAATCGTTATCCAGATACTGGAAAATCTTGAACAAACTTAAATTCCACCTCAGGAATTTTTGTGCGGCGAAATTACGTCTCGTATTAAAAAATTGCATAAAACACTGTTAATTGATATGTTCAAATAAATATGTATAAATAAGCAGGGATTATACAACCAAAACGTCTTCTAGGAGGTGGTCTCTACAAGTATTTCTCAACATACTTGATTTAGCATCAGTAAATTCATGACCAATTTACAATTTGTGTTCTAACGAAACCATAAGCCGTCGAAAATATATTTTGAAACTCGCCGATGAACTCAGGAGTGAGTACGTACGTAGAAGAAGATCCAGTACATACCAACAAGATGGTTGGCAATCTATAAACAAGCGAAGGTAATTCCAAACTAAAAAATGAGTCAATAAATCAAAAGACAATTCTGTAAAAAAAGTGTGTGGGAGATGCGTTGGCATTATACCTAAAGAAATTATATGTTCAGGATGTATTGTGTATCAGCATCTTCAAGATAAAAACTTTTTAGAGTTTAGGTTTATTCTTTTTCCTTCATAATGTAATTCTAAACTTTGGCCAATTTGACCGGTATCGTATTTATAGGTACATAAATTATGCCGTATTTCTGGTGTTAAAACTGATAAAGAAATGGTTTTATCAATAGGTGCAAGTGTTATTTAACAATGAAAAGCACAATGCAGTACATTCTACGTAATTTTAAATTTTAATTTTAATTTCTACTCGTTATGTTAAATTATAGTGCTGTGGTAATTCACATAAACGTGTTAAATAAATTATTTTAAGGTCTAGGAAAAAACACCCAGGCATACCAAAAGTTAAAATAAAAAATTAGGATACCATTATGTCTTCTTTCTATTATAAGATGCCAAAACCTATGCAAACGGAAGTTTTCTTCGTGCACATTGAAGTCATTATGGTGTTTATTATCTCAATAGCTCCACGTTGTAAACAAACATAATAATGAGTTTGTCTTAACAATATTTCCATATTATGAAATTGAATGTCACCATTTAAGTTACTCATAGTATGGTCAGCTACTGCACAGGTGTCTGATAAACCTAATCTATACAATTTCATATGTTCCGTACGTCTTGTACCAAAGCTACGCTTTGTGGTTCCAATGTATACTTTTCCACATGAATTTACACACTTCGGAAGATGATAATGGGTTTGAAAAATCTTTAGGCGACCTTAAATGTCCTTTAATTTTTCTTGTAGGCTAAAAAGATTCCTAATGACATAGTTAATTAGGATTTTTTCAATTCTATTTGTAACATTAGTTATAAAAGGAAGAAAAGCTGTGCCAACATTAAAAACTGGTTTTCATTTATGGGTATGCCTGGTAGGTGTAATAACATTATTAATATTATGTGTTTCATAACTGTGTTTCCATGTTGGTTGAGTTGATCGGCCTACTTCCACAGTTTCTTGTCTGATTCGTTCTTTGTCTTACGCTTCGGTAGCTCTCCTTGCGATTAGTGACATTTTTCGGCTGTGTATCGGATTTTTGATGCTGAGCCCGGTTGGGTATTGCGTTGTTATCACGGGCTTTGCAGTGGAAGGTTAGGTGGTTCTCCTCTAGTGCTAGCTTGTTCATTAATGTTTCAAGTTTACTGGAAAGTTGTTTTACTTTAGGGTCGTACCGAGTTACTAGTTATGTTTTATAGGTGTTTGATAACTGTGGTTACATATTGATTGGGTTAATCAGCCTATTTCCACAGTTTTCCAAACTGTGAAATAGGCCAATCAACTCAACCAATAAAACTATAGAAATAGGCCGATCAACTTAACCAATATGAAACCATAGCTACAAAACACACACACACACACACACACACACACACACACACACACACAAAAATATATATATATATATATATATATATATATATATATATATATATATATATATAATACAGAAATAGTAACTCGGTACGGCCCTGAAGTAAAACAACTACCTAACCTTCCTCTGTAAACCCCGTGATAACAACGTAATACCCACCGGGCTCAACATTAGAACTACGATACACAATCGAAAAACTGTGGAAATAGGCCGATCAACTCAATAAACACTATTAATATCAATAAATGGATACTCATTACCTTGTAAGGATTTTGTTAAATATTTATGTTCTTGTTTCAAAAATTCAGGTTCACAAATGGTTTTGTTCTATCCACTAAAGGTTTAATTAACCAAATTTTTTGATGTGGATGGTGGTTGGCTAATTTATGAAGGTATCTATTAGTGTGTGTTGGCTTTCTGTAAACCTTAAAGGATAGTGAATTATTATTTTCAGATATTACTATGTCAAGAAATGGTAAACTTCCATTAGATTCTTTTTTTGTGGTAAAGTGGATGGTAGGGTGTTACCATTTATAAAAACCTGTTCATTAAATTTACTATTCCACTGTAAATAAGTTGTAGTAAAACAGTACCAAAAAAGAATGGTTATATTCTTTGGAAAAATATACACAATACATTCAATAGTTTCTTTTAAAGAGGCTTTTGTAAAAAGTGAAACAACGTCAAAACTTACCGTTGTATCACCTTCTTCAATTTAGAAATTATGTATTTTTTAAATAAAGCCGGAATAATTTTTAATATAATGGGGTGTTTTACCTATATAAGGTTGTAATAGAAATGTAAGATGTTTTGCAAGATTGTATGTAGTAGAACCAATTGCACTAACAATAGGCATTAAAGGAATATTAGGATTTGGTAAACCACATCGTTTCAATGAAACTTTAGAGTTAGTTTCTTTTTTATTTCTCGCGAAATACATGATAGTTTAACAGGTGCTTTAGTTTTTAAAAGAAACTTTTTTGTAGGATCTTTTGGTAATGGTTATAGTTGTTCATATTTAATGTAACAGTTGCATTACCTTTATCAAATTTTAATATGATTATACTCGCATTACGTTTAACATCAAATAAAGCACGTCGTTAACGAAAGGATAAGTTCTTTTTGGAGGTTTTGTCTTACGTAATATGTTGATGGTGCTATATATAATTTCATTAGGAGCGTAATATAGATTTGACACAAAACTTAAAGAAGATATGAGATTTTGTAGATTAGCTTAACCAGAGAAGTCTGCAACAGCTGACCATGCCTGGAATAATGTAAATCATGGCGTTCAATTTGATATTATAGAAACATTTTCATAACAAACTCATTACTATGTTCGTTAACAACGTGAAGCTATTGAGAAATATAGCACCCTAATAATTGTAATAGACAAGAAGAAAATCTCCGTTTAAATACGTTTTGGCATTCTATAATTAAAAAAAGGCATAATGATACGTCTTGATTTTGATTTTAATTTTGACGTTTAGTATGTCTAGGTTTTTTGCTGTGTTTTTCCTAGACCTTGAAGCAAATGCTTTACCAATTATATGAGTAGAAGGGGGACACTTGCGCTGCCATCTTGGATTTTCTGGGGAAAACCCACCTTTCACTTTTTTATATGCCCACGTGTAGGACGTGTTTTTTCACCCTTATTTTTTTACACACCCACGTGTGAGACCGTATTTTCAACACTTTTTTATCCCTAATTATTTTTTATACACCTACATGTGAGACCGTATTTTCTACCCTATGGTTTCTTTTCGAGGGTTAACCCTAATTAGAGCCTTTTTGACAGTAATTTTGCACATGCTCACGTGAGGGCTGGGGGCTGGACCTGGAGATAGGTCTTGGAGTTGGTCTTAGGGTTATTTTTGATGGTCATCTAATTAAGGTCCTTTTGGCTATATTAAGAGCAGTGCCCCTGGAGGTTAGGCAAACGCACACGCATACAATGTTGGAAATTGCATAATTAATAAGATATTATTATTAAAATTATCGATCCTATTGCTTTAAAATGGTCATATGCTATTGGATGATTTTTTATCTATACGAGAAAACGTTGTATTTCTAATAAGGAGGTTCTCGTAAGACACGTGCAGGGCTTCGCAACTTGTTCTCGGGCCTTCGCCCCCAGGCCGGAGATGGTATGGGAACCTAACCTTATAAGACAAGTGTAGAGCTTAGCCCCTATCGTGGCACCATTGGTGCAATTGTATGTGGTTCTAACTTAATCTTACAGCTGTAGGCCTTCGCCCCGTCATAAAAATTGTATTCTAATAAGGAGGTTCTTGTAAGACAGGACTTGTATCAGGGTCTGCGCCTTGGCCCCTTTGAGTAAAAATTAATTTTAGTGCCATCTAGTGGCGTATAGACTAATGAACATTTTCTATAATAGAAGCTGACAATGCACACCTCTCTCTTGCTCTATCTTGTTTCTCTCTCACCCCTCTCTCTTTCGGCTCTTTCACACACACACACACACACACACACACACACACACACACAAACAAATCAATCAAATCAATTAATTAATCGATCTAAAACAAATCACGCTCGATCACCAGATCAATCTTAATCAATCGATCAACCGAAATTATGTCTTACAGTTTGCGGAAACCAGATTACAGTTCAAACTGAATACATTAAAGTCTAATTAAATATGACGTGAAATAATAAATAATTTCTACCCTAATGCAATGATGCTTCATGTATAGGCAGATTCACTAAACAGTCACACCTATACATTCGGAACATTATATCTGATTTATTTGCATGTTCAATTACATACACACAAAATTGTTTCATTGTAACGTGTTCATTAACAGTTGTAAAAACCCATTAAAAAGACTGGAAAGTAATAATTACTTATATATAACATAGAGTTAAATTAAATTAACATGTTTTTAAGAATATCAAACTGATATAATGGAAATAAAAGGCAAAAGGTTTTAATGGTTTATTATTATACGCAAATTAACAATAACTACAAGTTTAAAATCCACGAATACGTACCAGCTATTTGAGAGTTGATCTTATGACGTCATCCTATAAGAGTAATAATACATTTTAAAAATCTTTATCGACATTTTTGTTAGCAATATCAGGTAAAAAACATATATTAAAAATAATACGCTTACCTTTAGAAGTGTTTTTTCCTTCAGCTGTACCATACGTTGAACTGAAATATTTTTTATACAACGTGCCCACATATAATCACACTAAACACGATTTGTGAAATGGTTGGATATAAACTGGCTATTACATTCCGATCATTAACTAATTTAGAAAGTAATACACAAAACCTGAATACTGCTACTCGTATTTTCCCTTTCTCTTAAAAATAATTAATAACAAATCGGTTTGAAAAATATTCATATTGTACATACGGACACACAAATTGTTTTTTATAAAAAAAAAACCACATTAAGAGTTGGAATGTGTGCAATATACGGTTTTAAATTGACCATGTATTTTCCCATATTATTTTTTTATTAGAGTTTTTAAATTTTTATTACCGTGATTGTTATTAAAATTATCACATCTCTATTAGTGGTCATTTTGATATAAAAAGGGATGCCTAAAATTTACCATTGCATTTTCAATTTTGGTAAAACATAATCTCGCTTTGAGGAAACGACCTTCAAAACAATCAATCAAACCGGATATATAAGAATGCTTTACTTATATCCATTTAAATAGCGAAATAAGTAAATTCACGATGTATCTGAAAATGACTTCTATTAAAAAAAGGTTGTGCTTTTTTAAAAAACCTTAGATTATTATAAAACAAGACCGAACGTCCTAGTCGTTATTGAAAATGCTCAACCATCTGTGCACAGTACACATTGCAATAAAATATATAATTCAGCTTATTACTTTAAAATAAATGTGTAATTAAGAGCTGGTTGGTATACATCAGAATGTTATTTGTTAACATGCAATTTAAACACGCGTTGAATAAGCGGTCTTGCTCGCTTATATGTTTTATTTACACAGACCTTTTTAGATTTTTATGTCAAGGGCCCGCGACAAGGGGAAAGACCCGAGCGCAAGTTACTAGGAACTGTATGTAGTTTTGAAAATATACAGCTACATGGAACTATGATCAATCTCTATTACAGAAAAAAGCGCCTGTTAGCTCATACACCACTAGATGGCGCCACAAACAAGCTCAAACTTCCAGCCAACCCGACACGATAGACGTGAGAGACGAAAGGGACAGGAGAAACGCGTGGATCGGAGAGACGAAAGCCAAGTTTAAGTTCCAACGCTTTTGTTTTTGTATTACATCCAATAAGATTGATAGAAACTGGCCTCTTAAATATACAAATTATAAATAAACCCTAAAGTCCATTCCGAAAACAAGATTATTAATAACAAATTGAAAGAAACTTAGCGTTTAAAAAATATATTTAAACAATACATTATTTATTTATTTAACTTAATTACATTCTTATCAGTCTTCTCCTTTTTACGACTGTAATTCGTCACTATCGTCATGGTCTTGAGATTCGTCCTTTCCCTCTATATCATCAGTCTTCTTCTGTGAATCATCATTATCATCATGAGCGTGAGATACATTCAGCTTATCCACTTCATTGTTATCATTATCAGCTTGAACCGTTATATTGTAGTAGTTTACTAACAAATCCCTGAAATCTCTAATGTCCTGTAATGTTGGTTCATAAACAGGAGAATACATTATAATAATAATGCTTACTCGCTGGAGACTATATACACAGGTAAAATTTTGCGATGCAATGCTTTCATATAGGTACGAATCGCATTAACCGTACTATAGTTAGTGCGACCCAACTCCTCGACACCCGAAGATGACCGATTCTATCCCAACATTGTTGAGTACTTACACCAATTCCTCCAATATAATTTAAATAAAATCAAATAAACAAGTTTTACAACACTTTTGTTTTTTACACGAAAAATAGGTAACATTTCTATACACAAATTACAATTCTCTCTTTATGTCTAATAGGCGTATGCTTTAGTACATCCGATTTAATTTTAATTTTATAGTTTAAATCTATACTTTGTTCTTCCAATTCTCTTTCTAGTCAATAATTAGATATACATAACGTATCCAGATCGTTGAAATGTAATACGTTATGTAATTTATTTCTCGTGGTTTTCGGGTTAACACCTATTATAACTAATTCTGTCCCATCGGATAATCGTTCCAATTTCCTACAGTCTCTAGACTTTATAGTACGTTTAATTTTTACATAGAAGCTTCGTTAATTTATCCATGTCTTGTCGAAGGAAATTAACATTTTTCGTATTTTCTGAAGTTTTTTACAGGCCCCACAACATCTATCTATCATAGCAAGAGGATTCCATTAAATGTGGTATTTCCATTAGTTTAAACGTCTCGTCTTTTCTCTCTCGTGCGCTTCTTGTCTCTCTCGCCTCTCTCTCTCTCTCTCTCACTCTCTTTCTGTCTCTAAATAGGGGAGACAAAACACGTCCTACACGTGGGTATATAAAAAAGTGAAAGGTGGGTTTTCCCCAGAAAATCCAAGACGGCGGCGCAAGTGTCCCCCTTCTATTTATATGTATATTACCACAGCTCTATAATTTAACGTAAGAGTCCAAATTAAAACTAAAGTTAAAAGTTACGCAAACGTATTACATTATGCTTTTTATTATGAAATAACACCCTTATTAACAAAACTATTTCTGTTAGACCTAACAGGATTATTTTAATTGATGTCATATTTCTATTTGCGAATGTTTTTATCAATTTCGAATTAAACTGTTTCACAACTTTATACTTACTTCATAACTTGATTAAACTTTGCTAAATTTGTTCTTTGGTTATGACATCTTGCACCGTTAGCCTTCGACCGTTGGGTGGCGTCCTAGTTTGTCATCTTCAAGGGAGTTCAACAATATTTACTTTATTAATCATCTAGTTATTCTTTACTAAAATTGAACTTCATAGTTGCCTTTATACGTTTATCAAACTGTTACATTTTTTTATCTGTTGAGCTATGCTTAAAAAAAGTTAAACATCTAAAAGAAAATTTAATTCTACATAAAAAAGATGGTTTTGTTCAGGTCGCCTAACTTTACCGGTTTCTTAGTTATTTGCATTTAAAGGTTTCAATGTATTTTGCTGATTTTCCTTAAATTATGAAATTGCTATTTCTTTTCTAAGTAAGATTGGCCGTGAGAGTGAATTTAATTGGCCACCGAGAAGTTCAGGCTCAAACCCCTGGACCTCTCACTATGGACAAGCTCGAAGGATGTGGTGTATCGTGAAGGAATTAATTCTCCTGATAAGTTGCGGCAGAAAATACATGCTAATGCATTTAAAAATAATAGTTTCATTGTGTTTAATGTTCAGAGAGATTTAGGAGAATGTATAATAAAATGTATTGAGGTAGATGATTGGACCCTTCCAGCATTTAATTTACAGTTTTTTATTATTACCATTATCAATAATTGTTATTGCTCTTTTCATATTTTACGAATTAAAAAATCACCACAAGTTACTATGAAACCTTTATACGCAAATAACTCAGAGACCGATAAAGTCAGGCGACCTATATAAGAGTACCTTTTTTATGCACATTCTTTTAAAGTTTTTTTTTAGAATAGCTAAACAGATAAAAACACATATGTTTTCATTTACTTAGCTAAGACGGTGAAACTAACGCCCTGTAGGATCAACGTCATAAGAAGCTACAAA